>CAWUFW010013947.1:0-375000 GCA_963921515.1 Calotriton arnoldi
ATGAGTGGGGATGGTAGTGGTGGTAGGCATCCAGGCCCCCTGAGTAGGGGTGGTGGTAGTGGTAGGCATCCATCCCCCTATGAGTGGGGATGGTAGTAGTGACAGGCATCCAGGCCCCCATGAGTAGGGGTGGTGATAGTGGTAGGCATCCAGGCCCCCATGAGTAGGGGTGGTGGTAGTGGTAGGCATCCATCCCCCTATGAGTGGGGATGGTAGTAGTGACAGGCATCCAGGCCCCCCTGAGTAGGGGTGGTGGTAGTGGTAGGCATCCATCCCCCTATGAGTGGGGATGGTAGTAGTGACAGGCATCCAGGCCCCCCTGAGTAGGGGTGGTGGTAGTGGTAGGCATCCATCCCCCTATGGGTGTGTATGGCATTGGTGATAGCCATCCCGCCCCTATGGTTCTGCTGTTGCTAGTGTACGTCATTTCTGCATCCCTATGTGTGTGTGACATATTTCGGGTACGTGTTTTTTGTTTGTGTTGTGGGTGTTTGACTTACCATCTGCGCCGTACGCGTCCGTATCGGTCCCGGTAATAGATGTAGAGTATTGGTAGGACCTGCGCGATGGGATTCATGGTTGGTTCGTCTCGTTCGGGTTTCTCGTGGCTTCGACTCGTACTCGTCGTTGGCTTGTTTGTCTCGTCGCCGTGGATCGTCTTGTGGCGCGAATCGGAGCTTATGTACAGCTCTCCCGGATGCTCTGACGTGCCGGACGTAGCAACGGGTTCGGCGCGTACGGAAGGCGCATCGTACTAGTCCGTCCGGAAGGTGCTGTGTATTTGGTTCCGTGCGACTCGATTCGGCGTTTAGGGATCCGGCTCGGGCAGGGAACAGGAGCTGAAATGGGTAAGTACGGCTCGCTCGGAATCTGTGCTGTTATGCGCATCGTACTTGCTCGCTCGGGCGACTGTTCGAATCGGTCGGGAAACACGCGTTCGGCTTGGTTTTTTTCCGGACGAATAGTGTTAGGTGCGCTTCCGGCCAAGATCGGAATTGACCCCACAGTCTCTAGGAGATTGCACGGCACAGCTGGCAGAATTAAAAGCACTGTTACCTGCAATGATAAATACAGATCGAGAATTCCCCACACTGATTGTGTGCGATTAATTTTACTGTGTCCAGTCATACAATGAATATCTTCACTACTGGGGTCAGAACGGGTTTAAAAACTCAAACGTTTGCACAATTAAGCATAAATTGCTATGGGAACAGGTAGCTGAGTTAAAAAACGAACTACCAAGAAGTCACGCGATACACAGAATAAGTCATTAACGTGATGGCGTTCACATTGAAGGGAATTCATTGGCTGATGAAGCCGCAAAAGGGTCAGTACGAACTGCTGCCATAGCTGCAATCACTCGTTCTAGCAGGAGAATAGACAGAGACATAATGGTAGCTGTCATTGCTTCATGCAAAAACAGCTCAGCCGTACCAAAGAAATTTCCACTCAAGTACTCCTACAAGTTAGATGCAAAAAATATTCCAGATGCTCAAATTCTAGGAGTGGGGGACAGAGTAATACCAAACATGGATCACAGATTAGGCTTAATACTAGCTGCGCACAAGGGTCTGGGTTCTGCACACGCAGGAGTTACCGCAACGGTTTCTTTACTGAAACAACACTATTGGTGGCCAAGACTAACTAAACAGACAAAGAATTTTGTTTTAACTGCAACATCTGTCAACAGATGAAGGGTTCCACCGTGGCACGTCCAGCGCAGACAACATTACTAATATCAGACAGACCACTCGCTTGTGTCTATTTGGACCACTGCAGCCCCTTACAATCGGATGGGGCTTACAAGTACATCTTGGTGGCAGTGGATTCATGCTTTAGATTCCTGTGGGTTTGGCCTCAGCGCTCGGCTGACACTGGAACTGTTATAAAAGATTTGCGAGTCTTCATAGGAACATACGCAGTTGCCATATTACTTTCTGACCGTGGCCCCGCATTTAGCTCTGGGGCTTACAAGGAAGCCATGGGAAGTTTGGGTGTTGCACTGGGGTACTCCTCTCCATATCATCCCAAGGGAAATTCGGTTGTGGAGAGGAAAAACCGGGACTTAAAGCAATCTTTAACAGCAAGGGTATTAGGTTCGGGTGGTAGTTGGGTCAATCACCTATATGGGGTCCAGAGAGCACTCAACAATATGCCAAGAAGTTCCCTAGGAGGTGTCACTCCTTGTGAAGTCCTATTTGGGACGAGAATGAGGGTACCTGATCTCGATTATGAAAGCACAGTGGCGGATGAAAAACCATTTGACATCAATAAACGTTTGGCTGTTTTACAGGATTTCAATTAATTCCGGGCACTACAAAGCAACGTGCATGTAAATGCACTGCCACTGGGGAAGTCAAATCAGTCACGGCAAAACCTGCCTGGATCCCAAAAGTCGGGGATCTGGTCAGAGAAAAGATTGTGGACAAGAAAGAATTTGGGCCATCATACAGAAAGCAGGCCTGGGCGTAGTTTTGCTACGCAGAACTCCGCGAAGTGACAAAAAACTCAGCGAAGTTCTGCAAGTGGCGGAGCGCTGTGTGAACTGCTGTTCACACTGGTTTTTCTGCCGCTCGGGTAGAAATACTACCCGAGCTGCAGCTCGCGCTCACTGAGCTTACCATGCGCGAGCAGGGAAAAAACTCTGCTGCACTACGCGGAGTGGAGTTTTCTGCACTCCGCGAGCTCCGCGGAGTGCAGAAATCTCCGCAAACTCCGTGAACGGAGCAGAGTTCCCCGCCCAGGCTTAACAGAAGGAATGTACCTGTCCCGGCTGTCAAAGGAACAAGAACAGTACTTCTTCCGCCTCTTGCCGTCAAAAAAGAAAAGAGATTTGTCTCAATCAATCTGATCAAACCACACTATGTGGCCGATACTAAATAGTAGGCCTCATGGGCTCCTGGGTAGCCGCCGCTCTCCTCTCGCTACCATACAGGAAGTTCAGACAGAAAGACTCTTAACATTTCAAGAGTCACCAATACAAAATAATGGACTTTCCAACAATGAAATGGAACTCGTTCCTATTGAAATAGCACATCAAAACACAAATGAAAGACAAATATCAATTCGGCCTACCACCAATATCTACATAAATATGCCTCTATAAGAGACGTCTGTCAGTTCAACAAAACCTGCTGAGCTACCAAAAATAGATCGAACTCCATCTGGCTACTTCATTGATTTTGATACCTTCTCTCTTGATCCCAGTAAACCTGAAACAACGCCAGCTCCAGTTTCCCGTAATCACAACTTCATGACTACTAGATTTTTTATGAAAAAGACTTACCTAGTGTCACCATGGTTACAGCTGTGGGTAATAACTGGAATACTATTTTTTCTATTCTGGATTGGCCTAGTGACTGTCTTTTGCTTGCTCATGAAGGAAACTATCTCCCAGAAAGCTCTGCAGTATCAAATTTGAACTTGGTCCTGAAACCTCATATGTCATCTCATCGTGAACAAGAGACCTGTCCTTTGTGAACATTACAGCTGTTCCAATTCCTGATGGTATAGTTTGGGACAGAGTTTCATATGATGTATTTGGTCCCACTGAACTTTTGAAAATACCTCATGTATTTAAAATCTTTTTAAATAATATCATTACCTCCAGTACATTTTCTGACGATTGGGATTTTGAAACTGTAAATAATATGTTGTTTGATTTAGAACAGTCCGCTGCATTTTCAAGCATTGAAATGTTAGAGGACACAACTGATTACGACACAATGTACTGTTACCAACATTATGGTCATCACTTTTTACATAAATCCAGTATCCCACGTAATGTTTTTACATACCACCAATGGGAACATTGCCCAACACCACCGAAAGGTAGCTCACGAACATTTGCACAGAAGTTCTCTTATTTTTCAGGGTTTAACACTTCAGACCCTACCTCATCTTACTCTAAGGTTGCACCTACAACTGCACAGAAAAATATGCTAACAAACACCAAGCAGATTTACTCTGCATCCTTTATTTTCCAACTGTCTGAACAGGGTTTCGATTTATGGAAGGACACTATAGACAGCAAATCAGTCTGGGGTTCAAAGGAATGACAAGTTCAGGGAACAGAGGCACTATACCGAGAGTGTCTCATTCCACAGAAAATCATCTTTCTGAACGACACAGTGCAACAGACTTCCTGTCTTGGACTAGCCAAGAACAAAGATTTGAACACACCTCAGATTCTCTCACCATCACACTTTGAGGGGTGGCAAAACTTTACAAAACATGGTGGGGGTACAGTAGATGACATCATACATACAGTTTCATACAATTCATCAGACCTCAATTGGAAGGAATGGTTAGTTTGGCCTACAGACACAAATAAATGTCAAACAAGATTCAGGGGTATCACTGAAGGGTTTAGTATCCATAGGCCAGTGCAACGCTATGTACAACGAGAACATCCGGGGGTGGTGACATCATACCGTGTTGGGAAGTTATGCCTCAATTGGCTAAAAACCTCGACACTATCCCAGGTGAAACAACACTTGTCCTTACTATCAGAAGACATGTATTTAAGCGACTTTTTATTGTGTCCACGAAAGCCACGCCAGAAACGTTTGTTATACGCTGGTTATAATGAAATTTGGAAAATCTCTCAACAGGAAGCTGCGGAGAGACTTCGTGAAATTGATAGAATTAACCTAGAAAAAGCCTTAGAGGAAGTTGATAATGGTATGATACACCAACATCCATTGAACACTGTATCTCCTGCTATAGATATACTAGAAGAGGATTTGTTCATACTACAGCACGGGCAGTCTTAGTTACGTTCTATTATGTTGTTAGGCTGGATGCTACAATCACTGTGCTCTGGTTATGTACCTTTGCGATTTATCAACAGTACATCCTGTTCTCTGCATACAATCTAACTAAAAAACAGATAACAATGACACAAAGAGGGGCAAAATATACAATGCTGCGTATTGAAAAACTGGACCAATTACCTTTCACTGTGGCAGAGTCACCATCCACAGAATGGTTAATTCATGGCCATATAATGTTACCGGTCACAGCTTTCCAGTTTCAATATTGCCTAGAACAACAACAGGCATTCAGATATGAAGCAATGGGTGAGGAATTCATCAAGGAATCTTGGGAATTGCCGTAAAGATTTTGATGCAGGAGTGGGGACATGGAAGTGTTTCTAAGCGGCACAGACTGCGAGAACTCTTTAAGCGGATCGCTCAACTGCCAGGATATAATGCTTCACGGGCCTGTAACGGTTCAGTTGCAAACTTATCTTGTCATTTGAAAGGGTCCCCGGCTGCTTAATCCGGTGTTCAAGTTGCTCTCAAATGGGAGTTACTTGATGCTGAATGATCAAGGTTGCTGTGGGATGCTTCCGGGCATCGTATATCTTGTCACTGTAGACTCCAGGGTTACTTGTTGTATGCAAGTATATTTTCCACCGACCCACACAGTCAGGGAGGCGCCGTTATGGCCTTCATTGAATGTTTCCTTTATACGGTTTGATACTCTGCGCCGGATGAAAGCCATGCTTTTACAGAAAACCGTGCCCTTAACCTCTGCCCGAGAGACTTTTGATCTTCAGGTCGCAAGGTCCTCAGCTGAGATACAGGCACTAGTATGAACAAACTGTCCTTTCCATTTCACAGAAATGGTACAACGTATCTTTAACATGTCTGATAAGAAGGGTATAGTACACCTATTTAAGACCATAGGTTCTGGACTGTTAAGCACCTTTCAGACAGTCTTCGGAGTGATTCCAGCCTTCATACACTCCGTCTTCGGAAGCAGTTTTGGAGGACTTCTGCTAATCCTGTTACTAATAGCAGGAATCCTGATTGTAATTTTTCTGCTGCGCAATGGACGTCCCAGTCACCAAGGAGATGGAAAAAACGCTCTTAGAGTGCCGATATCGTGATCGCATGGTACTCCATCTGGGCACACCTCGCCTCCGGGAACTAAGCGAGTCTTGGTTCCTATCATTTAGACCAGTCTGGATTGACTGTTTTCTGCCTGTCCTCCGATGGCTGTTCTGCGGACAAGAATGCGTGTTGGATCTCTGTCTAACACTTCCATCGGTTGTGCCACCAGCCATGGATGCTTTACTGGACCTGTTAACGGCCCATGTACTGCTGTGTCCTCAGCGTATTCCAATGTTGATGTCTGCATTCTTAGAGCCACCACGGGACGCTTCAGCTCCTGTTGGAATGGAGACCGGCTCCTCTACAGGCATGCAGGCCTTAGATATCGTACAGGCTTCCCCAGCATCGGCTGTGGGCACTGAAGAAAATCATCTGTGCACGATTGATCTGATCTGTGAGGTGTTGCAGGGACCGTCGTCTGTGATGGCAAGCAGCAGTGATGTTGCGTCTCCCACACAGGACACATAAACATTTGGCTCATAGTGTGCTGGAGAAAATTTGGCCTTTTCAAAAACAACCAAACTTGGAATTTTAAATAAAAAAACACTCCTTTTTATGCCTTTCTTGCTGAACAGCATGGATTTCGAACACTCATAGCTGTTCGGATCGTATATACGAACATATTTTAATAGACCTTCACAGCTTATGCTAGAATTTTAGCATTTTTTACGCATTTCTTTTTACTTATTAGTTGTCTGCATATTTTAGAAGTACGTTTAGTCTTTTTAGTATGTCGTCCTGTCGGATGAGGAGTGGGTGTTATGTTTCATACAGGTATCCCGATATAGGCTCAGGTAGTAACCAGACCTTTCACCTATATTTCCCCTGCCATTACACAACATACCGGTCCTTGGTACTGAGCATTTACCTAGTTACGGTACTGCTTAAATGATGTGGGGTTTTCTCCGAAAACTAGCCTCATTCATTATGCATGAGGATTCTTGGAATCTCAGCAGGACTTCCATCTTGTGCATAATAACTATGTATAAGGGTCATTCCTTCCATCATCCTAGTCCGACATGACACAGCAATGTAGATCCCCTGAGGGTACCACTTTGGGTATATAAACACCATATCTTTGCTGAGGCAGGGAGAGGAGAAAAAGGACTTCCATGCTGACACACTGACGCAAGACGCTGAGGTTCCTGCACCCAGACACTCCAGCTCGCAGTGGTCTGACATCCCTCGCGGGGTGTCCATCTCGAGATCAAGATGGGGTCCCACAGTCTCTCACTTCAGGTAATGGGGTTGGCTTTATCCTAGAGGAATTCTTGGCTCTACACCTACATAAATGCTAGGTACACTTAGGTACATCTAGTTAGGTTTGCATTGTAGGAGTATGAAGTATTACTGTCATGTATTTATATGCTTCCATATATTCATTGTTTTAGCACTATGGTAGGAATCTACTATCCTTTTACTCTATTGGTGCTCACAATCATTTATATCTGTTTCTGTCTAATGGTTGTTTCAGCACACCTATTTTACATTAGAATGACTCTAGTTCAAAAAATGCTTATTGAAAAACGTCCCCACCGTTTATTCTGTGTATCTCTCTGAGAGAAAGTGAGCACGAGTGACTGAGCGAAAAGTACTGTACTATTTACACGATCCCTGATGGGACAGAGTTTTCATGTTCGATACTTGCTAAGAACTATTCTCTCCTTGATAAGAGGAGTTTACAGTTGCGCTGTGAGCTAGCTGGTATACAGGCAAACATACCCGGTGGGGGTGTCTGGAATCAGTCTGTATACCAATTCCACAGTCTATGTTGTCTAAACGCGCAGATACTATATAGGTTTATAGGAACAACATGACAACGCTGTGTGATTGATGTAGGAGAAGGCTTGAGCGCTGTATCTGGTTTTCCACATGCGCAGGATTTGTGCAAGTAGGAATCCGGATGAGTGGAGCTGTCTTAAAGACTGCCACTTCTCCCAAGTTAGACCAGCTTTGTTATATCTTCAAATGTTATCTTCGCCTATGGTTTGTTTTGGCGTGGCAAGTTTTTTAATAGGTGCCATCAGAAAGAGAAAAAAATTGTCATTTTAATAACTTATCTAATCATCACTTTTTTATACAATTATGTTCACTTGTATGTCTATTGTTAATCAAATTGTAAATCTAGCATGCTGCATTTTATATTTTGGGGTCTTGTACGTTCAGGATACCCCCTTCGTTCCATCTAGTATTTCTAATCCTGTATCGCTTGCTGCAACTGGGGAGCATCAAGATTCATCTTTTAATATTTTAACATTTGTATAATTGTTTATGAAATTGTAAATGTAGTATTTTTCATTTTATTCGTTAGTATTTTAAATGTTAGCTTTGCGCAAGGTAGGAATTCGAACATGTTGTTCCGACGGCTTACTGTAATGTGAATTTGGTATTATGCACTTTATATGAATCCCCTGCTTTACCCGATATCCTTAACTCCATTCTTTTAATTTACAAAAATTTTAAATATGAAGTCTATATGTAATGTATTTTATTCTGATGAAATGCCTTTTTCGCATGTTTACTTTTATGGCATTGATTTGTCGAATAAAGTATCTTTTGACTTTGACTTTGAGTGGAGCTGTCTAGATGGTTTGTGAATGCAGATGCAATTGTTGAGGTATGCTGGGTGAGTGTTATGTAGTGCCTTGAAAGTGTGTGTGAGAAGTTTGAATTGTGCTCGTTTGTGAATGAGGAGCCAATGGAGCTCTTTCAGGTGTGGTGTGGATGTGAGGGCAGCAAAAGTAATTGAGAATGATTCTGGCCTCCAAGCTGTGTTTGGTCTGCAGCCTCCGGGTGAGTTTTTGTTGATTCACGCCACAGAGGGTGTTTCTGTAGTATAGCCTGCTTGTGACCAGGACATATGTGACAGTTTTCCGGATTATGATTGGGAGTCATTTGAAAGTCTTCCTCATCTTCAAGGTATGAAAGCATGAGGCGGTGACGGCATTGACTTAAGTGGTCATGTTAAGTTTGCTGTCGATGATGATCCTGAGGTTCTTGGCAAGGGTGGCGGGGGTAGGTGTCAGTCCTAGCTCTGTTGGCCACCAGGTGGAGTCCTACGTTGATGTGCTCTTCCCAAAGATCATGATTTCAGCCTTGTTAATGTTTAGCTTTAGACAGTTGGCTTTCATCCAGTGGGCGTTTTCAGTCATGCAGGTGTTAGACCTGGCATCCTTGGCGTGGTTTTCCCTGACTTTTTGCCTCTACCTCCTATGTTTTTGATGCTGTGCTGGATTTCGTTTTTGCTGGCATAGATGCTTTGGGCACTTTGCCACTGCTGGTCAGTGTCAAAGTGCAAGTGCTCCCTGTGTAAATTGATATTGTGATTGGTTCTCCCTGATTGGCATATTTGTTTTACCAGTAGGTCCCTAGTAAAGTGCACTGAGTGTGCCAGGGCTGGTAAATCAAATGCTACTAGTGGGCTTGCAGCACTGATTGTGCCACCCACATAAGTAGCCCTGAAAAGAGGTCTCAGGCCTGCCACCGCAGTGCCTGTGCGCAGTTTGTTGACTGCCATGTCGACCAGGCAAGTGCACCCACTTGCCAGGCCCTACCCTTCCCTTTCCTTGCACATAGGACACCCCTTTGGTAGGCCCAGGGTACCCCCCTGGGCAGGGTGCAGTGTATTTGAAAGGTAGGACATGTACTGGTGTGTGTAACATGTCCTGATAGTGAAATACTGCCAATTTCGTTTTTCACTATTGAATGGCTATCTTGCCGATAGGACAGAATGGGGAATGCTTTGTGCCATTTTACAAGCATATTTTCCCATAGGAGTAAGATGGAAGTTTGAGTCTGGTATCCCTGAACTCAGAATTTAATAACACATCTTTTAGTAAAGATGGTTTTTAAATTATGTGTTTGAAAATAGCACTTTTAGAAAGTGGCTATTTTCTTGTTCAACCTTTCTGTGTGCCTCTGCCTGTTTGTGGATTGACTGTCTGGTTTCAGTGTGACAGAGACAGAGGATGTGAATTCCCTGTATACAGCCTCTGTGGGGGTTTGAGGTGTGTCTGGGCCTTCCTGGATGACCCAGCCCTAAGCTGAATAGACCCTAGCTGCATATAGAGTGGTGGGAGGAGATTTACCCTGCACCTGAATAGGGCCTGTCTCCCTTGCACAATGCTGTCTCCACCTCCTGTGGTCATGTTGCACCAGTGAGGGCAGAACTGGTTTGAACTGGGCTCAGAGCCCCCTGCACAAAGGGAACAAATACATTTTGGGGTATAGGTACTAGACCCAAAACCCCTGAACTTTAGATCATTCCTGGAATTCAAGAGGAACCTTTCCCAAAGAGAAGAGCTGGAGAAACTGAGGAGAAGTATTGCCTTTGCTGTGTGTCTGGGGTTGGCCTGCAGTTGCTTTTTCTGCCAAGGAAAGAAGAAGGACTTTGCTGTGTGCTGTGTCCCCTGCTTGAAGAAGATCTCCAAGGACCTGAAGTGAGCTGGCCTCCTGTTCAGAAGTCTCAGGGACACAAAGACTTCACCCCCAGCTCCCCTGAATTCTGCTGTTGTGAGTTCTGACCTGCCTTGAGGTGCCTGTGCCAGTTTTGGACCTCTGGAGGTTGTTTCTGCTGTTGGGAGCGGGACGAAACCTAAGAGAAGCAAGGAAACCTGTTTCCGACGCCATCAACGATGCCGCTGTGACGCCGCGACCTGCACCGAGGCCCGGGGAGCCGCTCGTGAAGTGAACGACGCATCGCCAGGCCTGCTCCGCAGCTCAGACGCCCTACAACGCCCACCGACGCCAGCAGTGATCGGCCGTGCCCGACGCCAGCGCTCGCATCGACTCCGTCATCGCCAGCGCCTACATCCTGTTATTGTGGTGCCGATAACCGCCGAGGGCGACTCTACAAACTTGCCGATGTCGCATCGGCAACGGAGCCGACATTGGCCATCTTTGATGCCGTGCATCATCACCGACTTCGTTTCCAAGGTACTGTTTGTTTGGGGGTCTATGTGACTCTGCGCCCGACGCCCCGATCCTCGCGGTCGGCACCGTACTTTGGATTTCTTGCTATCACAACGTCGCAATAGCCCCAGTTGGTGCTATTTGATTTCTATAAGCTTATTTATGCAATATCCTTTTGAAAGTCATTTTTCTGAATATCTGTATGTTGGATTTTTGTCGTTTTGGTCTTATTTAGTTTAGATAAAGATGTTATATTTTTCTAAACTCGTGTGGTGTCCTTTTGTGGTGTTTTCACTGTGTTACTGTGAGTGTTGGTACAAATACTTTACACATTGCCTTTGGAATAAGCCTGTCTGCTCATGCCAAGCTACCAAGGGGTTGAGCAGGGGTTATCTAAAGTGTGTATACCCCTTACCCTGACTAGAAGCAAGGGTCCCTATTTGGACAAAGGTACCTACCTCTGCCAACTAGAGACCCCCATTTCTAACAGCAGGCGTTAAACTGAATGCATGTACCGGGCATCTTGTCAAAGAGGAAGCAAACGAGTTGCGTGTCGTTAGTGTAGGAGAGGATATTGATGTAGTGAGAGCGGATGATGCTGGCAAGAGAGATCATGTATGCGTTGAAGATGGTCGGGCTCATGGAGGACCCTTACAGAATTCCACAGATGAGGTTGCAGGAACTTATCTAAACTCTCATCATTGACTAAACTGAAATTATTAATGAGATTTACGTTTATGATGTCTGATTTGCTCTTTGACTCATAATACCATATTCAAAGGTCCATCATAGGAGGAGAGAAAGTTCCAGTGCGGAAACAGGGCTCAACCCTGCAAATGATAGTAAATTGATAAAAACCGTAAGAGAAAACGTTTGGGGCCCTATCCGCACTGTCATTCTAGTACTGTGCAGTCCATTCATACACAGTAGGCAAGATGCATGAGTGAAAGGTGTCTAATGGCAAAGATGCCAAACTTGGTAAAATTCTGGTTTATCCACGGAAGCTTAAGTGTGTGATCCTGGTAAAATACTCTTTTGCTCAGGTTAAATTGTGCCAAAGACAAAAGGGCTCTAAATACCCAAAGATTCTTCCCACTTATGCCAGGAAACGTTAATAACTTATTCATGCACAATTTACCTCTCATTTGCAAAGCATGCAGCAAGCACAAAGGCAAGGGAGATATACATGTGTTGTATCCACACTCATGATCCTATTATGAAAGGTGGTTTTCCATAGAGTTTAGATCTGTGGGCGCCCTGGAGACTCCAATGGAAATTGATTGGAAATTGCGGGAAACCCGTACACACTCCTAAATATGTGCACATCCACAGACTTTGGCAATGCATTTACTATGCTTACTTTCACATCTAACTTACATTTAAAAGCTTCAGGTGGAAATGTTGCAGAATGTGCACCACGCTGTGTGCCTAGGAAACGAAGACAATCGCTGGATAATATTTCCAAAGATAGAAAAAAGTATTACAAATATATTCTCAATGTTTCTAACCCTAAACACGTGCTTTATGCTATGCGTACACAAACTTGTAGTTAATGGAATAGGCTCAAGTTAGCACTGTACATAAATAATACCAACTTAATTGTGTATGTTGTGGGCCCGATTACGGTTTGGCCTGTTTAATATCGATATGTGCAATAGCTCCTGTAACCAATCAGCGTCGCATTTACAATTTGTGCGATAAACATCACACCCGTGCATTTTCGTTGGCAAATTTCAGCAGGAAAATCGAAAATCCTGACAATGATGAACTGACCAGGGAGAAATGCCTGGTAAATAACAGGGAATATGGATTCTTGTGAGGTAAGCACCAGAATTTAAACTTTATACCCCATTTAGCTGACAATAATCGCAATTGGGTGCTATTTAGCACGGCTGATAAATTCACAGCCCTGCGGTGTCAGAATATATTGGTTGTGACAAATATCCCATGCTTTTCCAGGCCCATCTCTATGAGAGCCCATGATTGTCTTATTTTATGCAGGTGCTTATCGAAAATGTTTGCAAATCACTAAGGGCCATATGTATCAAAAAAGAGTTTTGCGATTCTCAAATTGCGATTTTTAGCGAATCGCAATTAGAAAATCGCAAAATGCAATGTATGTAGGATTTGCTGAAAATTTTGCGAATCCTACATATTCCTTATTTGCGAATCGCAAATTGAGATTCGCAAATAAGGAATACCTTCCCATTCATTCCTATGGGCGAGGAGGCCCATAGGAATGAATGGGAAGACATTATCAATTTGCGATTACCAATTAGAGAATCGCAAATTGAGAATGCAATTTCAAGGTTGCAAGGGTGCCAAAAGGACACCCTGTTGCACCCCTGAAATATGCATGTGTGCACATTTTGTGCACATACATGCCCTAAGGACATGTATGTGGAACATATGGCACTTTTAAAAATCAAAAAAGTGCTTTTTAAAGAAAATCGCAAATTACCACCAACTTGAAGTTGGTGGTAATTTGCAATTCCTTAAGGCCAAATAGCAAATTTCTGGTGCTTCCAGGATTGCATTTAAGGAATCGCAATTTGCAATTCCTTAATTGCATTCGCAAAATAGAGAATCGCAAATTTTGCGATTCTCTATTTTGCGATGGCCTTTTGGGATGATACATCCCAAAAGGCTTTTTCCCATTCGCAAAGCAGATTCTGAGAATCTGCCCGTTTGCAAACGGGAAAAGGCTTGATACATATGGCCCTAAATGACTTATTAAGTAATACCATATTAATATTAACCCTGGGCGGAGCTGGCGGAGCGAGACTACTCGGAGGTCCACGGAGTTGGGGACAAACTCCGCTCCGCTCCGCCACCCGCCTCCCACCCCCCCTATTAAGAATTAATTAAAACTACATTAAAGGTAAAAGAATAAAGACTTACCTTGACTGCGGCGTCCCCGGGCTGCCGTCCTCCTCTTCATCGCCGTCTCAGGGTGATCTGCACATGCGCACGCGCATTCCTTGCGAGAAATGCGCTTGCGCGGGGGGCGCGCATGCGCAGATCACTCTGAGACTGCGATGAAGAGGAGGATGGCAGCCCGGGGACGCCGCAGTCAAGGTAAGTCTTTATTCTTTTACCTTTAATGTAGTTTTAATTAATTCCTAATAGGGGGGGTGGAGGCGCGGGCTGGTCAACTCCGCTCCACTGCGGAGTGTGCGGGTGTTTGCCTACTTCGCGTTCTCCGCGGAACGCGGAGTAGGCAAATCTCCGCACACTCCGCGGGCGGAGCGGAGCTCTCCGCCCACGGTTAATTAATACCGTACATAGGCTAAAATTATGAATGTCGCTATTTACAGATGTAAAAGTTTTCTTTTGTGAATTGAGCTGTAGGTGAAGATATCATTTTTATGATGCACTGTTACATTATTTTTGTGATTTATTATAATTTAAAAAATAAGTTCCACAAAGCATATGTTATAACGATATTAAACTAAACATACATAAAGGCATGAAGATGACCGCTTTTTCAGGCCACCTGCCCTCACCCTTGCTCCTCCACTCTCAGACCTTATACGTTCCCCTGGCACTCAGAAAAAAACACGCTGGCATAATCTGTCGCTGTTAACTGTTATTTATGCATAATTTTAAAGCTAGCATGCTGGATTTGTGAAAGATTTTGGAACCGGCAGCGAGGATTACAAAGACTATTGACATCCCGAGGCACGCGTCTGGAGTGTCCAATAGAAACCCTGGCCTTGTGCTTCACATTTGTGGCTTTTGAGACACAGCTCTCAAATGGCCACATGTCGCAAGGGTGACTTCCAGCAAAGCCTGTGGTTTCAGCATACTGGGCCCTAAATGCCTAGATTTCGAATTGGAATAGTTAAACTATCATTAGAAGCAGACATTATGCTTTCTGTCAAAACCCGAGACTGGTTGAACGTCACCCTTGCGATATGGCTCTATATGACTACTATGCAAGTGATTTGGTTTATCTACACGTCAACATCGAGTCTTCAATCTCATGATAAGAGCACATTTCTTCCCAAGACTCCCTCTTTCATTTCAAAGTTGGGTCAGCCAATCGTCACAATTTGCACAAGCGACAACCAAAAACAACCTGATTCAACAGAGAATAGCAATCACTTCAGAGCTCATTACAGCACATTACATGTACAGCCAATGTTCATAATCACTGTCTGAAAAAATAATAAAAAATAACTTACTCACTATTATTTTACGGACTCTTCAAGGTTATAATACGTCCTCGGAATTCCCGTCATAGCAACTGGTAATGCTGACGTCTCTGCCAAGTGGGTGTTTTAACTAGTTCGTAGGATCAGTTCATAGAAACTGTATACTCCACTGAGTAATGCTGCATACCTAACGATAATATTAATACACATTTTTAATGCTCTTCGGATCATTATCTGGCAGCAAACCAATAACAGGACATAAAACATTAACAGCTAAAAGGGCTACTGATTCCTTTGGGCTTCGAACTGTTGTTCATTACAAAGAGCTACCAAAATAGGTTGCAGCTGATTTACTGAGAATTGAATAGATTTGGTTTAATAATATCTGCAGGTCTCTGAATAAATTATGACCAGGTCCTGCTTGTTGGAAGGAGACCGTGACATTATGAAATGGTAATGAACATGATTTCCTTGACAAGGAGACTTCAGGTGGGCGCCCGTTCAAACCCCATTACTGGTGATGAAAGGCTTTTTTTCTACTCCTCAGTGCTAGATTTGCAACAATTTATACATCGCGGGCCGTTCAGTTAATAATATGTGTATATGTATTTTTCTGCAAGCAATAATGCAGCAATTATGATGAGTAAGTTCACTGATGTTGAAATAATGTTAACTGTGATACAGATCGGTTTTGACAAAAAGAGCCTTCGGTTTTTATAATACGGCATGCCATTCCAGATCTGGCTCGTGTTCTTGTCCTTGTTCAAGTTTTTTTCCTTAAATCACCTAAATGAGGCTTATGCAAGCAAAAGAAGGCTTCATGGATGCACCCTGAAATCTCAACCATCTACATATTTACTAAGATTTTGCGTTGTGGTTGCATCACGTTTGTAGCGCAGCCCGATGCTAAATCCATTTTGGCATTTACTATTTACTTGGCTATTTAAAAGTTAATTTTTGTGCAAAATTCTGTATTTAATGCAAGCAATACCGCTGCAGCCCTTCCCCGTCGTGATTAGGAAATTGCAACTGGCGTTGGAATCCTTTATATGGTACGGGAAAAAAGCCAGGATGGCCAGAGAGAGGGCCTAGCTACCGGTAGCTAAGGGAGCCTTGGGGATTCCCCACCTGGTACCTACTACCAGGTAGCTCAATTGAGGTTTCTTGTGGAGTGGCTACGCCCACTTACAGAAAAGCATCGGTGTTTTTTAGACCAGGCAGTGGCCGGCATCCATATCTGGGAAGTGCCTTGGTTGCCACGTAAGAATTGCCCAGCGGGAGGGTATATTTCCCCGGTTGTCCAGGCTACAATGGGAGCACGGGATAAACTGAGCGTCTCTAAGGGTCTTTTCTCCCCGATATCTCCACTCACTCCGATCATAGGAAATGCGGATTTTCCCCCGCCAAGAGCGGCACAGCTTTCTCCCGGTGGCAAGATGCCAACTGTAAATAAAAAGGCAATCTCTTCGACGAACGGGGACCACAAGATTTCCCAGGGCTTCAAAAAGTCTATGGCCTCCCGGAATCGGAGAGATGGCGATATGCAGCTGTTCGCCACTGGGTGACTCAACCGGGCATGCGACCCCACGCTAGCAGACCCCTAACGCAATTTGAGCACTGGCTCCTCACGCGAAGCGAGGACCGGCGTTTGCTCTCTGACATTTACTCCTTTCTGAACACCTCAGCCGCCCCCCCTACTATCCCCAGTGAGATCCAGATGGGAATTGGAATGTGAGCGCACGTTTGCAGATAAGGAATGGACAGACATTCTGCAGTGTGCTTGCACATCGGCGCGCAGTGCAGCGGGGAGGGAGACTCTCCTTAAATTGGCGCATTACTGGTATTATACACCCGCTCGCCTGTCCAGGTGGAAACACAGTTGCAGTGACAAATGCTGGCGTCACTGTGACAGCACAGGTACACTAACACACCTTCTATGGCACTGCCCCAAGCTGCATTGCTATTGGGAGGAGATATTGGCGGCTATAGATCAGATATTTGAGACGGAGTTGTCTCGCTTCCCTAGCTACGTCCTTTTGGGTCTTCCCAATGACTTGACATATCCCCTCCGTTCACTTAGGGGGGGGCACGCTACCCTAGCATTGTGTGCAGTGAAGCAAGTTTTGCTCTCATGCTGGGGGACTGATATCATACCCACACATTTAGACTTTTTACACAAACACTGGGACCTATTAAGTATGGAGAAATTAACTGCGGTTGTGGATCACACACTCCCTAAATTCGAGAAGACTTGGGGCCCTTGCCTCAAATACCTGTCCAATACATTCCGATCACTCACTTGCCCGAGATATTTACGCATTTTGTCCCTGACAGCTGGCACGCAGCCTGACACTTAAATAATGCTGGGGTGGAAAATGCACCACATTGACATCAACACAGTACAGGCAGGCTAGGCTGGGATGGGTATTTTGTTTATTTAAGTTATTAATATATATTGTTGGTTATTGTCCCTCCTTAATGTTTTTCCCTCTCCCTCCCCTCCCCGTTTCGTTTGTTTTTCTCTGCCGGCTATTGGTGGTTGGTTGTAGGCGGAAGATTTGTATAATTTTTAATTTCACTGTTTGAAAATGAATAACAATTGATAAAATCCTAAAAGTTAATTTGCGCAGCTTTGTGTGGCTTAGTAAATGCAAAGGAAAGCAAGGCAGCGCATAGCGCTGCCTTGAGTGGCTTTGCATTTGGTAGTGTCACATGGCTTGAACATGGGCGTTCCTGTACATCCACCCATGCATTTTGACACAAACCCAGATTTACAAAGAGTTGTAAACCTGGGTGTGTCACACTGGTGCACCTACTCAACAGATGTGTAATGAGGAGAAATATCTTTTCTCCTCGTTACTTTCTCTTTCCATATGTGCTGTATTCTGCAATACACATGGAAAGAGGAATATGCCTCTAAGGAGTGTTTTGTGCAGGAAGGGATGTTTTTAGTAGATTCATCTCATGACTTACATGCCTACATCTATGAAAAGTACAGATTTTAGTTGAAAATGCATCTTAACATTCTTTTTCCCTTTTCCTCCTCCTTGATTCATTTTCCAGCTACAGAAATTCCTTTGCCCACAACCCCATAAAATATGCTGGTTTTTACGTGTTTCACACCCAATTTTTACTCTGGCCTTATTTAACACATTGGAACCAATTATGAGTTGCTCGGCGATGGGGGGATAGAATTGCCAGATCATGAATTAACATTTGCGATCTGGAGTTCCTCCCCTGCACCATGCAAGTATGAGTTAGAGCCACCTGGAATGGGAATTAACCATGTGGAACTGGGAATGTTGGGTTATTTACTACATGGTTATCCCTGATTCAGGGGTCTGTTCCACTCCCTTTTAGCATGTGCTTCCTGCGGTGAATGAAAGGATTGATGGTGGGGGGGTGGGTTGTACCTGTGCCCGCAGCACCTTTCCTGGATTCTAATGTGGTTTTAGTGGAAATGCACACTGTAAAATAGAGCCCAGTGATCTTAGGTGTGCAAAAACCAGTCCAGATCAAATTGATTGGAGTAGTAACTCCCTTGGCATACCGCCCCTAAGTGTAATTAACCAATTATGTATAAATACATTTGAAAGATTAGTGAATGCCCACAATTTTGACTTTGTTGTGTTCAATACCTTTGTAATGGGTACCAATCTCATGGCTGTACCCATTTTCGCAATCTTAGCCCTACTTACAGATTTTCCATTGTTTTTCATATCCGTCTCTAATGACAAATGTCCACAGATCTTGCTTCTACCAGGGTAAGAAGTGACGATGGGATACTTGCCTTAAAGAGGTATGGCATGCTTTCATAATGTATGTAAATAATAGTAAGGAGTTTTTTTGTGTATATTAAGACACCAATGTCCTAAATCCACTATAATTTTCAGCTCAAGTATTCAGTTTTTTTTAACTACAGCCTCTTTGTCATTTATTGAGTTCTTGTAGACTCCTGGTTTGTCTCAGAACTAGTTCAAAATCAAGGGCTACCTTCCTGTATAAAAACAATCCTGCTCATAACATAGGCACCCTTGCACCATAGTGTAAGGGTGCCTGCATTAAGTGCTAGGCATCGACAAGTGTGCCAGTGCATTGAGGGAGCAGAAGAACTAAATATGGTGCTGTTCAGCTCTCTCCCGCCCATTTAACACAAATGCAAAAACTTGTGTTGCTGCTCTGCATTGTGTTACATGAACCATTAGTAAATATGCCCTATAGCTTTTTCTTTCTTTGAGATTCATAAATTCATAAATGTCTACCTGTAATGTCCTTGAGCAGGGTGTTGAGCAGGGTAACCTGCTTACACAGGCCACATTTAACCATAAGCCCATGTATGGCAGATCAGTTTGGGTGTTGTGGACCCAGCACTTATATGATCTCAGCTGAGAGCTGAACCACAAACCAAACATATCCGCATTCAAGAAAAAATGAAGACAAAATATTCAAAGTGGATTTCCTTTCTCTGTAGTAATCCCTTAGGACTACCACCCCTTCTACAAAGAGACTGGACCCAATGGAGAGCAGTTTGATTCCACAGAGGATCTGATTTCGAAACACCATGGATGCCTTTAACTACGCGCATTATTTATGATGGGGTTTGAATTTCCCTAAACTGTTCTTACCACTATTATTACAAAATGGCCATCGGCTACCAGTCAGCAATATAAAAACGATTAAAATAAATACATAAGTGGATAAAACAAATATTGTTCTGGAGTAAGAAGAAGAAGCAATGAAATGTGTTGGTCCCATATTCAATAATAAACTATTATTTTTAATACATGTTAAAAGTTTAAAATAATATAAAAAAATAAATATATATTAATGATTTAAAATATAAAAAAACAAAAATCTATAATAAATTAAAACATGAAAGTATTAAAAAATATTTAAACTTAAATTTCACAATACAATCAGTGCAACAGTAGGGAAAGTGTTGGATAGCAAAGGGGTAAAAATAACTATTCCCACTCCAGTGAGTGCAACAGTAGGGTAAGTGTTGCATAGTGGAAAAATTAAATTTACTATTCAACTCCAGTGAGTGCAACAGTAGGGAAAGTGCTGGATAGCGAAGGGGTAAAATTTACTATTCCCACTCCAGTGAGTGCAACAGTAGGGAAAGTGTTAGATAGCGGAGGGGTAAAAATTACTATTTCAACTCCAGTGAGTGCAATAGTAGGGAAAGTGTTGGATAGAGGAGGGGTAAAATGTACTATTCCCACTCCAGTGAGAGCAACAGGAGGGAAAGTGTTGGATAGTGGAGGGGCAAAAACTACTATTCCCACTCCAGTGAGTGCAATAATAGAGAAAGTGTTGGATAGCGGAGGGGTACATTTGTTTATTCCCACTCCGGTGAATGCAACAGTAGGGAAAGTGTTGGATAGCAAAGGGGTTAAAATTACTATTCCCACTCCAATGATTGCAACAGTAGGGAAAGTGTTGGATAGCGGAGGGGTAAAAACTACTATTCCAACTCCAGTGAGTGCAACAGTAGGGAAAGTGTTGGATAGCGGAGGGGTAAAATTACCTATTCCCACTCCAGTGAGTGCAATAGTAGGGAAAATGCTTGATAGCGGAGGGGTAAAATTACTATTCCCACTCCAGTCAGTGCAACAGTAGGGAAAGTGTTGGATAGCGGTGGGGTAAAAACTACTATTCCAACTCCAGTGAGTGCAACAGTAGGGAAAGTGTTGGATAGCCGAGGGGTAAAAATGACTATTCCCACTCCAGTGAGTGCAACAGTAGGGACAGTGCTGGATACCGGAGGGGTAAAAATTACTATTCCCACTCCAGTGAGTGCAACATTAGGGAAAGTGTTGGATAGCGGAGAGACAAAAATTACTATTCACACTCAAACAGTTGGAAAAAAATATATATGTTAAAAATAAAAAAAATCATAAAAATAAATAAACAATATTTAAAAAATGAAAAATCAAATATATTAAATAAAAAAAGAAAACATTTTATAATATTAATTACATATAACAAAAATCTACAAATATTTGATAAAATAAAATAATAAATACATGAAAAAATATATAAACTAGAAAATATTTACAAACAAAAAAAATGAAGTATTACATAAATGCATTTATTTTATTTCCTACTCTATAACACCACACCAAAAGCAAAACACTTCAACATTATAAATTAAATGTACTTTTATAATTAACATAATTAATAATCAATTAAAAATATTATTAATAATAATTAATAAACATTAATTGACTACACATTATAATATATATTATATAATATCCACAACACACACCTAAATGAAACAATAAAATAATAAAACACAATTAAAACGTATTTTTAAGTTAAAAACTATTACTATTAACAACTAATAATAAAGGGGCCCATTACGATGGCGGGCGGAAGCACTACCGCCGTGCTGGCGGATGCAAAAACCACCAGTTACCGCCGGCACGCAGCAGTCCACACGCCCGCCCAATTACGATGCGAAAAGCAGGCCAAACACCGCCGGCAAGCCAGCAACACCGTCCGCCATCAAAGTGCGCCCGCACACGTAGCGGCGCAGCACAACTGACACACACCGTCCGACGAAACACGTCCCGCCCGGCGCATAAATTACGATGCCGCAAACAAACGGCTCCCACGGCAAAGAGACACCGCACGTGAAAGAGAAGCGGAAACACGGACGCAGAGCACGGACAACGAAGAAGCGGCACCCCGGGCATGAATCCAGCACTGCAGGCCCTTCCCATGCTTCTGCTGATGCACCACCAAGGACGCAACGTACCGCGGAGACGCAGGTAGGCACACACACAACAAGTGCACGCAAACAGCGCACACAGTGCAAGGGCGGAAAAAGCGGACAACCCCCCACCAGCGCGTGCACACTACACATCAACCATTGCATCCACATATGACACACAGGCCAAATCCTAACATCGCGGAACACATGTGTACACACCACCTGGGACTAGGAACCAACCACCCCGTCACGGCCCCAAAGCGCCGATGACGCCGCCACACATGCGCACAACGCAGAGGCCAACCGCAGCGCCATGCATGCGTCGCACACAGACACAGGGACACAACCAAGCAGCACACACACCAGCCCCACCCCGAACGCACATGACACGTGACAGGCCTGCCACAGACATGTCCCCAACGCCCAATTCACGGACAACACCCAACGCCACACAACCGACGCACACATGTCAGTTAAGTCACGCAACAGCAGGACACACCCCAGTGTAACAAACATGGCGAAGCACACAGCGGCGGCAACACCAACTAGGAGAAGCAGGGCCCCTTCGGGAAGAGGAACGCCAGTACCACACTGAAAAACCCATACCACCCTGCACATATGAACAAGACACATGAAACGGAACACCAAAGAGCCCGGGGACCGACAACAGGTGGCCCAAGAATTACATCCACACACAAGGCCCAACGCAGAGCGGAAAGGCAGCCTGCCGCCCACACAAGGGAGAGCAGACAGCACTGAATGACCTTCCATTCCAACACCGAAACCACAGCCCTACGACAGAAGCCGGTGAATACAGCCATTGTCCAAGAATAGACCAACACAGGCATGCCGAGGAGACCGACCACACGGCAGATAGCGCATATCACAGAAGCACACAACGGACGGGGAGGAAAGAAGAAAACACTCCCCCATGTCGGCCACATGCAAGTTAATTGGAAGGAGTCACACAGCACCGACCTTGAACTGTCTGAGAAGCATGTGGGAAGAGGGCCCGTGTCCTCCAAACAAGCCAACAGAACACAAGTCCTGTCTCCCCACGACTACACAGAGCTCACAGCAACCCCGGAGCGTGCACATTGCAGACTGCACACACAGCCGGAGCACGCCACCTCTACGAACCGCTGCGAAATGGCAACCGCAACACACCTACCCAACTACGCCGAAGAGCTCAAGCTGTACCAAACCAGCACGATACATACATTGGGATGCGATCTCCTGTCCCTGCTGAACGTAAGTTACTGACTGACTTACCGCATCACATTGTTCAGCTGCGTCATGCCCGTCTTCTACTGTCGGAGGTGTCCCTACCAGCATCCCGTCGAGATATGCCTCTCCAACCCGGCATGTCTGAAGGCGGACCTGCTACCACTACTCCTCCCTCTGGACGCACACGACAGGGCCTGCTCTGCCTATGGGGACATGGCGTATGTGGCCAACATCGCACGCGCACTGAAATGGAACCACTGTGCCTCCACACGACGGATCATCGAGAACAGCTACATCGAATGTCACCCAGCATGCCCCATCATGGTCCTCCAAGGGACAACCTACGAACAACACCTTGACAGCCACCATCCGCTTCATTGGCTGGCAAACATGTACACCACCAATGACATGGAAGCCCTGCTGGACGGCATCGCATACCTGTCAACCTGTAAATACGTCGGACCACAACGCAGGTTCCCCGAGTGACCTATGAAGTCCAACCCCGCACCCATGCTCAGCTTCCGCACGGACTGGCCAGTCACCACCACAACAGCCATACCAAACGACCGGCAACTGTAACCACACCATCAACGACATCGCCATGACATCGGATATGACCGGGACATGCACACTGTTCCCCATCACATCCAGGAACACCGCATGCATCGTGGGAGGCAGTGGCATGGGCTCTGTGCATCGCACCCACATGGACGGAACTGCACGAACAACCAGGACACGACATGGATCCAGCGCCCATGGACACACACACCGCTCAGTGGACATGAATAGGTCGCCTGGAGTCTGTGGGTGCTGCACCCCTCCCACCCCCGCCCCGGGAATCCCATACCAGGACCTTTGCATGGACGACAAGTGCATACAACAACAACACGACCCCAGTGACTGTGACATGTCCAGTAACCACCACAGTGCAACAACAAGTGGCACGCCGCTGCATGCACGCAAGCACATGCCCTGATGTCATCTCACATGCACGCGTGCATGAGGAACAACCGCAGCAAACCTGTCACATGGAACTGAGATGGACTGTGCCCATGATGCCGAGCGGTCTGGTAGGCTACATGTATACCGTCTGTGTCAAAGTCCGCAGCTCCGCAGCTATACGTAAATGTACATTAGCACAGCCTTGGCCAAGCAGATGTAACCCCACACCCTATCCCATTTGTAATCATGCTCAGTATATCCTCAACATGTATTCCGCTGCCAGTAGTGTCCACTATACTGCATCACAGAGGACAGAAGACTCAATATAATGTTTGAAACCAGAACTGTCTCCGCTGACTCATTTCACAAGTACGAATGAGAGAGGATGAGAGTATGTGAAGTACACGGCAGTCGTGACATGACCATGTAGTCCACTGGTATTGGATGTCAACGCAAATGAGTAGCACTACTGTGGAAGACACACATGTGTCGTGTGAAGTCGTATGGACGCAGTGCTCAGGTGGGTGGGTGCGACGGGTAGATGCGCACATGCCAAGTTGGAGCACGCCGTGTTGGGAGGGCTCATGAACAGTACACCACCGCTTCCCTGGGCATTGTGAGAGGACACCTGTCGGGGGAGTGAACACGTGTGTGCACAGCAGCCGGGCACACGTACAAAGCGGTACCAGGCGCACCTCAGCCCACCCTCTGTGGACAAGCTGGATCCTGTTGTGCGCCCGCCATGCCCCTTGACAAGGCACACACAGCCCCAGTCGACCAGGTGTAACCCCAACATAGTCAATCCGCACAGGCGATACAGGGCACGGGATGGCAGTGGAGCATGGTGTGTGAGAGGTCTCCTCGCGCTCCTCCTGGTCATATCACGCAGGCAATAGAACCTCAACGTCCAGCATGGCAAAAAGTCAAATGGAAGTGTAGGGGGACGCACCACAGCACGAGCAGCACTGACGTCACGGGAGGTGGCTCGCACCATCCCATCCATTGCCCATCATACCAACCACGCCACATGCCATTGCGACTAAGTGCAAGCGCGTGCGCCACCACCCCTGAGCCCTCCCCAGAGAGGCCAAAGAGTGAATGTGTGGGCCATCAGCCACAGACGGACGCGGCATGGCCGCAAGGGCAGCCACAGCCACTGGGTGTCGCAGGTGGCGGATCCGGAAGGCGAAGACTGTGATGCATAGTCCATGCAGGCCGGGTCTCCATTTGGGGCACCACGCAGGTGGACGGCGCCCCGCCACACATCATACCCTGAGACAGCCCACTCGTGCAACTGGACCCACACATACACTCCTTGCCCTCTCTGGTGCGAGCTTGGGGCTGCCTGTGCAAGCGCTAGCCTCGCAGGTGAGCATGCATATTGGGGGGCGAGGGGAGGACATGAGGGCTGGGGCGAAGATGACTGTATCACTGTCAGTTAGTACAAGGGATGACCCAGATGTGGAAAGGAAGAGACGTGTCCCGTGTGTACTGCAACTAGTCGCCAATCCAACTACCCCCCCATGTCCGGAATGTAAGCCCGCACCTAGGCCCGCCCATCCGCCACATCGAACATACCACCAGCACGACAACCTTCCCATTCGAAACACTGACTGGGGGTGGCGACCAGTGAACAATCATGTGTAGCCTACCCACGCGTACATGTGGGCCCTCCATGATCCATGTCACCTGCGGCAAAGACATGACATGCGCAATGAGGGAAGTGAGGAGAGCTGTCCGCCCCACGCGCAGAAGGTGCATCAGCTCCACAGACCCAGCAGCGAGTCCAGCAGGGGTCACATGTGCAGGGGCAGCTGTGCCTGGTGTGAAGGCACATGCATATAGACAGCACATCGACCAATGTGTAGTCTGCCCACATCCACAGTCCATCATCATGCGGACATAGGAATTGAACACAGGGCAACACATCTTAGCTGGTGCACCCACCGTGACCAACAATGCGCAATCATCGACGTACCCGCCCTGTGCATGGCCCCCACCCAACGGAGGCACATCCAGTGCCACCATCCCACACACACAAGCCTTCCACGGAACATGCTGTGTCCAATGGTCAGTACAGAGTCAGCGCCCATCTGGTGGATCCTGAACAGGAGACACATGCACACACATGCCAGCTCCCACTATGTACGACTGCCACCTGGCACGTGCAATGTAACCTCTCACCTGTGACGTGTGACTGCAAGCACACAGCCGTCTTGGCATGGGGCTGTCAATGTGGACACCAGTCAATGTTTCGGGAGCTGTGATCCGTACAGTGCTGTACATAGGGTGCAGTGCTGACACCTACTACTGTCTCATATCCCCTCGTGCCACAGGTCCCACTTGTATTGGCCGCTCAGCCCGTGCCCACATCGTCGTCGTCGTGTGCCATACTCATCCAGCCTCGGAAGCAGTACCATGCTCAGCAGACACTCATGTTGCCGTGGCGTTGCCGCTTGACGAATATGCAGTCAGTCCCCATCAGCACGCCCCGTAAGTCATTGGGGCCTAGATCCCCATGTGCATGCACATGGCAGTGGTATGTCTCACTTGCCATTGCCATTGTTGGGAGACCTGTGTAAGTGTATTGTGGCCGTGCCGTCCCAGCTTGACAGCTGGGCTGTGGCCCATGTGCTTGCTCAGTCATGTCAGTGATGTGTATGCGAAATTGCTATGTGCCGTGTTGCTTTGACATGTGTCCTCTGCCATTTAACCCAGGCGGAGACCGAACATTGACCGCCCATACCAATTGCTGGCGGACATGGACGAGGATACAGAGGTAATCAGGAAGTTTCGGCTGGACAGGCCAACTCTGCATCGACTGTGTGCCATGTTAGAGCCCCATCTCCGTCCCCGCAGGGTGTATCCGACTGCTGTCACCCCCACGGCTAAGGTGATGGCCGCCATGCATTTCTTCGCCACTGGGTCATTCCAGCACACAGTGGGCAGTGGAGGAGGGATGTCCCAGCCCATGTTCAGCAAGGTGCTGAGGGATGTACTGGCAGCCATGATGCTGTACAGGAAGAGGTACATCAGATTCCCCAGGGCTCGTGAATTGGCGGCAGTGAAGGGTGCATTCTATGCCCTTGGCAGAATCCCACACGCCGTGGGAGCCATTGACTGCACTCATGTTGGCCTTGTTCCACCACAGGCCACTGAGCACCTGTACCGCAACAGGAAGCACACGCACTCCCTGAATGTGCAAGTGGTGTGCCTTGCGGACATGGTGATCACCCACGTGTGTGCAAAGTTTCCAGGCTCGGCCCATGACGCACACATAATGCGCAACAGCATCTTGCCACGACTGATGGCCAATCTGCAACAGGATCGTGGCTGTATTGTCGGTGAGTATGTGGAGTGGTGTAGCGTGCTGGTTGTGCGATGCTGTCCCCTGTCCAGTTGGAATAGCAACGGTTCTCTGTGTCCCTCACACCCAGGTGACTCTGCGTATCCGAATGGGGCATGGCTGCTCAGTCCATTGAGGAATCCTCGCACCCCAGCAGACGATCGATACAATGAGGCACATGGGAGGACCAGACGTGTGGTCGAGCGTACCTTTGGCCTCCTCAAGTCCAGGTTCAGGTGCCTGGACCGCACCGGGGGTGCACTGGCGTACTCCCCACAGAGGGTGTGCCAGATAGTGGTGGCGTGCTGCATGCTGCACAATCTGGCCATTCGGAAGCAGATCCCCCTCATTGTGGATGACGGAGATCAACCAGGGCCCCAGCCCGCAGACCAGGACAGCTCGAGTGAGGTGGACAGCGGAGAGGAGGAAGCTGGGAATGTGCGCCAGCAGCTCATCGCCCGCTACTTCACTTGACGGTGAGTGTCCATGTACGACGGATGATGTGTCTGTATCTATGCAGGTGTGTGTGTGCTGTGTCAGGGTGGCCGTATGTTCACTGCGTGCAGTGTGTCAACGCTCCATGGCCAGGGTAGTATGCCACTGTTGGTGACTGTGGCATTGTGCCCTATTGCTCTGTGCGATGTGTGTACATTGCTTGTAGTTGTTGACATGTACTGTGTGATGGGTGTGTGACACACTCATTGAATGTGCTCCTGTTCTGTCTCCCACCCCTAGGTCCCTACAGGCCCTCCGGATTCCATTTCCATGCCACGCATCAGGTGCCTTTCCGCCCAAGGTGGCCGTTGTATTCCGTACAATAAAGACACAGGGCACAAACAGCAGTTAGTGAAAAAGGTGCATTTATTACAAACTGTGACATGTGATTGTGTGTAAGGTGATGACAAAAGTGGTGCGTGCAGTGACAATGAGCTGTCGGTCATGGCTGCGTGATGATCAGGGTGTACCCACTGGTTCTATGTCCATAGTCCAACACACACATGCCATCCAGATGGCTGTGTGGAGTGGGATCGTAGAGCAAGTCAATGCAGTGGCTGGTCAAGGAAGGCTGGCGGAAGGCTGGCTGGCTGCCTCACTTGCGACTGGAGCGTGCGAAGTCCTCCCGGGAGATCTGTTTCCTCTTCGGACGGCCCCTTCCACGTTTGGGAGGGGGTGTGTGGTGGCGACCTGCTGGTGGTGGGTGAGGTGTGCTCACTGGCTGTGGACGCAGGGGAAGTGGACACTGCTGCCCGAGCCTGTGCCCTAGCAGGTGGTGGCGGAGGTGGTGTTGCTGGCCTTGCCTGTGACCCCACCGCCACCACCAGCTGGCCCATGAGGTCCACGAGTTGGTCCATACGGGACACGAATTGGCCCATATGGGCGTCCATGGACCTCAGCACCCCCAGCACCTCCCGCGTGTCAGTAGCAGACCTGGCCCATTGTCCTTGGGCCTCTTCATAGGCCCCAAGGACTCTGGCCATTTGAGGCAGGGCATGGCTCCCAGGGGAGGCTGGCGTTTCCCTGACCCTGCTCCTCCTACCAGTCCTGCTGCCACCGGCCTGCCCACTAGCCACATTGCTCACCACGGTCCTCGCTGTGGCTCCCAGGGTGGATCCAGTCGGCCGGGCCACCACCTGCGCTGGGGCTGGTGCCAGCGAAGACGTGGTGGTGGTGGAGGCGGTGGTGGTCGGTGCGGCGATGGTGGCGGTTGCGGCAGTGGTAGTGGCCGCAATGACCGTGGGTGTGGCCGCAACGACAGTGGCAGCAGGGGACTGGGACTGTTCAGCATCCCTGGATGATGGGTTGGTGGGTAGGAGGGGTCCTGGGGAGCGGCTGGGCCCTGCCACGCCAGATGGGCCAGCTTGGTGGTCCGTGTCCGAAGAGGTGGACAGATCCTCCAGATCCGTGTGTCCTCGTTGGGGGCTTGTAGGCTGGCTGTGCTGGCTGCTGTCTCCATCCCCAGCGTCCAGCAGTTCGTCACCTGTGGAGAGAATGAGATTTGTTATTGTGTTGCACCTGGCGAAGTATGTATTAGTCGTCTGACATTGGCAGTTCGTGCAATCTCGTACATGGGTTTCCCGGAGGCGAGTGTGTGGCTGTGGCATCTGTAGGTGTGTGTGCTAGGCAATGGGACTGTGTGCTGTGCACATGTGGCATGGGACGGATTGGCCATGCCGATGGGTGTGTTGCTTTGCCCCTACTCATTGTGACTCTGGTGTATGCGGGCTCCTGGCCCATCCTGGGTCTGGTTTGTACTTTGCTTTTGGAGTTCAAATGGAACGCTTAGGAACGCATATGGCAACATGGGGGCCATGCCCCAGATTCGCATTTGGGATGGAATATGCTTTTGGGGTTCAAATGGAACGCTTAGGAACGCATATGGCAACATGGGGGCCATGCCCCAGATTCGCATTTGGGAGGGAATATGCTTTTGGGGTTCAAATGGAACGCTTAGGAACGCATATGGCAACATGGGGGCCATGCCCCAGATTCGCATTTGGGAGGGTATATGCTTTTGGGGTACATGCTGTGAGCCATGGGTGCCGAACGTGACATGTGTTGTGGCAGCATGACAGTGCATGGTCTGAGGTGTGTGCATGCCTGACATGCCCTGCATATTTGCTGTCTGTTGTGGTTACTGGACATGGCATTGGACGCATCGTTATGAGTGAGTGATAGTTGTGTGCCAGCCAACGTATTGCAGTTGTCCCATCTCCTTGGTGTGCGTGCTGCCCTGTGCCATGTGCATCACTGCAGTGCTCGGGGGGTGTGGCCCATGTTGTGTGTTGTTGCTCACAGTGTGTCGTGCGCTTAATTGACTTCTGGCACATGGTTGGTCATGGGCATGTGTCTTAGCGTGACTGCTGTATGTGTGGCAGCTGTGCGGATGACATGCCTTTCATGAGACTGGGGCTGACGGATGGGATGGATGGTATGTTGTATGTGCATGGTGTGTCTGTGTGTTTGATGGGTTCAGTGGTGTTCGTGTGCATTTATGTTGTTCCGCTCTGTTGCGTCTAGTGTTGTTTGTCTTACATAGGCGTAGTTGTGGGGTGTGTGGTTGACAGGCAGTAGGGGCTACATGGACAGGACTTCAATGGTGTTTCGGTTGTGTGTGATGAGTTGCACAGTGGCTGCCGTGTGGGACTATATTCAGTGTGGCTTGTGCATGCAGACGTGGCTCCTTGGGTGTTGCTATGTCTGTGATGGGTCATGTGGGGTGTGAGTCTGCTGTTCATGTCCGTGTGCACATTGTTCACTTGTTCGTGACTGTGGGCGGTGCTGCGTGTTCGTGTGCTACGTGACATGTCCCATGTGTTGGTGGTGTTATGGTCCTCATGCCTCCAGTAATCCAGCCCTGTCCAGTTTCCCACCTGCAAGTTGTTCGTGCGTGCACTGTACTGGATGCCACATGGCTCTTAGCGGGGGGTGCTCCATGTTGCAGGTCTGTGGGGGTGGGGGGGTGTAGTGGGTCGTGGGGGTGGCTGTACACCCACTGACACCGATTGCTGTGGACCGTGATGTCTGCCTTTCGGCTGTTGTTGTGCACTGCGGTGGCTGACACGTGGGTGTGGGGGATGCTCCTCCTTGCTGTGCTGTGGGACTGGGGCCTGGTGTGTGTTGTACTTGGGCTGTCCACCGTCCCACCCACTGCACTTTGTGTTCCTGCCACTTACCTGTTACTTGTCGGTTGGTGCAGCTGTGCCTGACACATGGGTGTGGGGAGTGCTCCACCTTGCTGGTCTGTGGGAGTGGGGGCCTGGTGGGTGTTGTACTTCAGCTGTCCCCCTCCGACCCACTGCACTTTGTGTTCCTGCCACTTACCTGTTACTTGTCGGTTGGTGCAGCTGTGCCTGACACATGGGTGTGGGGAGTGCTCCACCTTGCTGGTCTGTGGGAGTGGGGGCCTGGTGGGTGTTGTACTTCAGCTGTCCCCCTCCGACCCACTGCACTTTGTGTTCCTGCCACTTACCTGTTACTTGTCAGTTGGTGCAGCTGTGGCGGACACATGGGTGTGGTGGGTGCTCGTTGTGGCGCTTCTGGCATATTTGGGGACCTGTTGGTGGTTACGTGGCTGGCTTAGTGTACACATGTCCCCACGCATCTTACAGTTGTTCGGTTTGGCCTGTGTGTGGTAGTGTCTGTTGCATGTGCGTGTGATGTGTTGTGTATTGTGTGCTGGACATGGGGGTGTTTGTCCCTGGGAGCTGTGGCATGGTGGTTGCGCATGTGTGTACATAGCGGTGTGCTGGTATACATTAGTTTGTACTTACCAGCCTCCACTCCCCTGCTAATCCGGCGAGGATCTCCGGATGTATTACGACTCGCACCTTCTCCTCCCACGCTTTGAAGGTCTTAAAGAGCGCGGGATTCCCTCCGCCAGTGACGGCAGCCAGCTCTCTGTTTTTGCCCTCCTTCTTCTTGACCAGGCTCTTTACGTCATTCCAACGTTTGTTTATCTCGGTTCTGTTCCTGGGCAGGGTCCCGACTGCATTGACCTGGTCTACGATCCGGGTCCACATTCTGTTTCTGGTGGCTAGTGGTGTGTGCTGGACCATGTTCCCATAGATTTGTGGGTACACCTTGATGATCTCGTCGACCATGACCGTCAGCTCCATGGGCGTGAACTTGGGCATCCTTTGTGGTGCCATGGTGTTTGTGGTGCTGGTGCGGTGTGTGTTGTGTAATGTGCAGGGGGTTTGTGGTGCCGGTGTTTGGTGGTGGTGGTGGTTGTGATGTGTGCGTTTCTGTGGTGTGCTGCTGTCCTTGCTGTGTCACTGTGTCCTCTCCTCTCCTCTCTGGTTTGCAATGTAGCAAGGGGTTGTGGTCTGTGGGAGTGCTGCTTTTGTACTCACCTATGTGGGTGTGTCCTCATGGTCTGTTGTTTTCAGGTGTGTTGTGTCTGGGGTTCTGGCCTTTGTATTTTTTGTTTGTCCGGGGGGTGTTTTCGGGATGTGTACTGTGCTTGTGTATTTGTGCGTGCCTTGCTGTGTGGACTTGTTGGCCATGTTGTGTGCTATTGGTTTTGTGTGCGGATGGTTTCTGTGCAGGTACGTGGGCGCCATGGCTTCTGCCGTGTCGATTCTCATCGGCGTTGTTTGCGCTGGCGGGCGGTATTTTTGTTGTTTTTCCGCGCTCATGGCGGTGCGATCGTAATTTCACGTGCGGTGTGTCGGCCGTGTGGGCGGGCGGTTTTGTGTTGTCGTGCGTGTTTCCGTCCGTGGTTGGCGGTTTGACTCCGACTCGGACGATGGCGGGCGGTATTTTGTATGATTTTTCCGCCGATGGCGGTTTTCAGTTTGTGTACTCATAATGGCGTGGTCGGTGTTCAGGCGGTGTGTGCGGGCGGATTTTTGCCGCTTCCATGCCTGGCGGATTTTTTTACGCCGGGTATCGTAATGTGCCCCAAAGTCATTAAAATGTATTTAATACCCACCCTTTATCCCTTTAAAAGTAAAAACAACACACAAAAAAATAAACAATTACCCAAATAAATATAAAAAAGTTAACATTAGCAACTAAATATTAATTAATTAAACACAAATTACTTCCCATCCTTTACTCCTATAAACACCACAACACACACCTAAAATTAATTACACAATTACCATAATAAAATGTTAGTTAATTTAATTAATATCAATTAACAAAAAATTAATAATAAGAAATAAATAAACTCCTTAACACCCTTTATCCCTATAAACCCCAAAACACACACCTAAAATAATTACAAAAATACCATAATTAATTGCCAATTAATTATTTAAAATTAATTATTCAACAATCAATTAGTAATTCATCAATTAAAAATAAATTACTTTCCACCCTTTACACCTATAAACACCACAATACACACCTAAAATTAATTACATAATTCCCATAATGAATTACAAATTAATTAATTAAAATGTATTAACAACCAATTATTCATTCATAAATTAAAAATAAATTACTTCCCACCCTTTACACCTATAAACACCACAACACACACCTGAAATTAATTACACAATTTCCATAATTAATTACCAATTAAATAATTAAAATGAATAAACAACCAATTATTAATTAATTAAAAATAAATCACTTTAAACATTTAAAACTATAACATCTCAATTAAACAAGTATTAATAAATTAAAAATAATCAATTAATTTAATTACTTCCCACCCTATTCCCCTATAAATCCACAACCCGCTACGGAACAAAAAACGCAAAATTCAAATAAAAAAAAATTAATAACTACTAAAAATGTAACACATATATTAAAAATACAAACAATTCTTATACAAAAAAACCTATATCACATACATATAAAATATATAATAAAATACATAACATTAATTAAAAAAATGATATTTTTAACAACTAAGGGGTCTATTACGATGGTGGTCGGATGTCCACCGCCGGGCCGGCGGTGGCGCCCGCCATACCGGCGGTGGACATCCGCCCGCCATCGCAACCAGGAAAAAGGCCGGTCATATTAGAATGGCGGTGGTGACCGTGGCGGTGGGAAATTCCGACGCTGCTTTACCGCCGGTTGCCATCCGCACTCCTGCCTAGCGGACGGAGCAGGACCGGGATAATGGTGGCGGTGCAGAGCAGGCTCCGCTGGCAGGATTATGATGCCGGCAGTAGCCAGCCTTACCTCAGCGGTCAGACCACCATTGAAAGGCATGCGGTGATTGTCTTCCGGGGGCCTGTTGCGGGCCCCCAGTGTGTTGGCGGGTGTGGGTGCACTGGGAGGGTACCCATGGTCCCCCCTACATTTCCCTGTACCAGGTGGCAGGCACTGTGCAGTGCCTGCCACGCAGTGCAGGGAAATGCAGGACATGCTCCTTTCGGTATTGCGGCGGTGCTGCGGGCAGCAGCAACCGCTGCAATGTTAATGCCCGTGATCAGACCGCCGCGGTCGGATTTTGACCGCGGGTCATGGTAATTCGACCGGCGGTGATGTCGCGGTACATGCGGGCGGTCTTTTCCCGCTACCATGGCGGTCGGGGAGGTTTCCCGACCGCCATCGTAATAGGCCCCATATTTTTGCAAACGATATTAAACACTTAGGGGCCTATTATGATGGCGGTCGGGAAACCTCCCCGACCACCATGGTAGCGGGAAAAGACCGCCCGCATGTACCGCGACATCACCGCCGGTCGAATTACGATGACCCGTGGTCGAAATCCGACCGCGGCGGTCTGATCGCGGGCATTAACATTGCGGCAGTTGCTGCTGCCCGCAGCACCGCCGCGATTCCGAAAGGAGCATGTCCTGCATTTCCCTGCACTGCGTGGCAGGCACTGCACAGTGCCTGCCACCTGGTACAAGGAAATGTAGGGGGGACCATGGGTACCCCCCCAGTGCACCCACCCCCCAACACATTGGGGGCCCGCAACGGGCCCCCGGAAGACAATCACTGCATGCCTTTCAATGGCGGTCTGACTGCTGAGGTAAGGCTGGCTACCGCCGGCATCATAATCCTGCCGGCAGAGCCTGCTCTGCACCGCCACCATTATCCCGGACCTGCTTCGTCCGCCAGGCAGGAGTGCGGATGGCAACCGGCGGTAAAGCGGCAGTCGGAATTTCCCACCGCCACGGTCACCGCCGCCATCCTAATATGACCGGCGGTTTTCCTGGTTGCAATGGCGGGCGGATGTCTACCACCGGCACGGCGGGCGCCACGGCCGGCTCGGCGGGCGCCACCGCCGGCTCGGCGGTGGAGATCCGACCGCCATCGTAATAGACCCCTTAGATATTTTTAAAATTAATATTACTTACCTTAAGTCGATATTCTTAACCACAATATTCTTGCTGTTGATATTTCTGAACCACGATATTTTTTACTCAATATTCTGTCTGCACACTGGGCTTTCTGACTGCTTATGAATGATCAAGAACATAATTTGCATCTGATCCCTAGGATGGACCAGAAGGAGATGCTTGTAGGACTCCATAAAAAAACATATAGTGAGTTTTGGAGCGGAAAAGGAACAAACTGAGTCACTTGGCCTAATTGAGGTTGGAGAACTCCATCTACATAGAATTATGCCTATACTTGGATACATCTCCACTGAAGTCCAAGAAGTCATTTATGCCTAGCAGTAGGGATGTGTGTTCTCAACCCCTTACATGAGGGTTTGTGGACATGCACGACTCAATGTATGAACATAAAGTTCGAAACAATGTGGTTCTACATAGCATAGGTTGAGGTATCGACCTATGTAAAACAAAAAATTGAAACAAACAGAGAAACAGCCATCAACTGAGGGAAAAAAACATTCATGGCAAACATCACAAATTTCAAGCACATAAATATATCACATACCCTGGGCTCCGCAAGATTTTGTGGAGCCAGACATCAGATACATTTGTATTGTGTCATTGTGTATGCATGCATACTTGTGTGTGGGGGTGTGTGTGTTTGTATGTGTGTGTTTGGGACATGAACAAGGGCAGAAGGATGATGGCTGCTGCGCCTCCTCGGTCAAGCAGATTTTTGTCTCCTCTACCACCACCGAAAGGGCGGTTTCAGTGCTGTGCATAGGATGAAATCCGGTCTGTGTAGGATGCAGGATATTGTTTGTTTCACGAAAGTCTGAGAAATGCTTGTTTACATTGCTTCCATGTGGGAGGTACTATTCCTATTGCTAAAGATAGGTTGGCCATTTCCAACATCACTGGGAAGGTGAGTTCAGCCACTTTAGAAAGTATATGCGGAGGTGCTGGGTCAAGTGGGGAACCTTATTTGACTTTATTGAATGTAAGTGAGACGCTATCAGAGGTAAAATTGTGAAAGCCCATAATACCGCTTAGATTGTTATTGATTGGAACAGGACAAAGACCCTTGTCAGGTTTGGGAAATGTAAGGTAAATATCTGTGATCTTTTTTAGGAAAAGCTAGCGAGGTCGTTAGCACATGCTGCAGAGGGATCAGGAGTGGCACTGTAGGATGTAGGTTCCATCAGTGCCTTTACAACCTGCAACATTTTGCGTGCGGCGTTAGAGGCGAGGTTAATACTTGCCTCGTAGTATGCCCCCTGTGCCTTTTTAATTTCATAGTGGTAGGTCCTCATGATTTCTCTAGATTCTGATTTACTGGGTTCTCCATAATCTCTTCTCCATTTTCTTTCAGCTTTTTTATATTCTTTTTTTAATATCAGGTGAAAGGGGATGTACCAAGGATCAGAATTGTGCCTGCTATGCTGTGTGAATTTTTCTTTATAGCAGTGATGTGGTCTAAGGAGTTTTTTTATCCAATTGCTAACCTTTTAATTCACGATCTGAAGTTCGTCACCTAGGTCTTGTCTGGATCCCCTAAGGATAAGCCTTCACTTTTCGTGATTGAATTTTACCCATCCTACTGTCCGTGTTCATGTCCCTTTGCCTTAGGGCCTATATTTTTTTCTTTATTGTCAGTATCTTTATCATCTTAGTGTTTATTTATGTGCGTTTAACGCTCTGTTGTCTGTACTTGTGTCAAACTACCCATTGGCCATATTTGTTTCTCACTCCCCAAGTCTTGGAATCTGCCGCTCGCTGCTCTGCTTTCAGAGACTATGGGTTTTATTATGAGTTTGGCGGTCCTCCTGTCGGCAGCCACCACCGTGCCCACAGGAGGACTGCCAAGCCTGTAGTGCGGCCGCCTGCTGGATTACGACTGTAATCCATGGCGGGCAGGCGGTGCTGCGGCAGTCTCACGGCGGTGGGCTGTTAGGCTCGTAGGAGAGCCAAACATGCAGCCCGCTGCTGTGACAGTGCCTGCAGTATGTTCCTGCACGGTGCAGGAACAGGGACTCAAATACAGGGGGGTACAACATATACTCCCGCAGGCAACCCCAGGCGCAGATCCGGCAGGAGGGGCCTAATAGTTGCCTCTCCACCACCCTTTTCATGGCAGGCTCACCACCATATAAAGGATGGTGAAAAGCTTCTCCTAATATGCCCAGCGGTGCCGGCAGTGGCATGGTCGGCATGTTCAGGCCAGTTTTAGACCTCCGGCCTAGCGGGATCCTTGATCCCGGTGGAGTCCGCAGTCTCGTGGCAGTCCGACTGCCACACTCATAATACTGCAGGCAGACCCGCAGTCTGGTGGTGGTCGGACTCCCACCACGAGTACAGCAGTGTTGAGGATCGCTGTACTCATAATAAGGCCCTATTCCTTTTCTGTCTTGAGTATTTCGTGTCTGTGTCTAATTGCTAGAGTCCCATACCAATGTCTGTCTTATGGACTCATTGTCCATGCCTGTGTCTCCCTATTCCTGTGGTTGCACCTATAATGCCCCAGAACCTGTGTTCAAGTCGATAAACCAAAATGTCAAGGTCCATGCCTTGTATGTTCATTACAAAACATTTAAATAAATGAATAAATCTGTGTCTGTCTATCATACTACCTCCAACAAGTGTATATATAGACACTTAGGCAACTAATGAAAGTATGGGCAAACAAGTGTAAATACTGAAACCCAGATCAAAGTTAATATTGAAACAATTTATTGATATAAAAAAATTAGAGATGCAAAGACATGATCAATATACATAAATAAATACATTATCCCAGAAATTCATTTTTATATTTTTTTAAAACAGTTTTTACTTCCATCTGAAATATAGTTTAACAAGCCTGTGTACTCAGTCATACTTCCACACTCATCCTTCTATTATGAGATTCATCTTATTCAATAATGCACAGGAAAGAACAAGCCTAGTGAATGATCATATTCAAATATAAAAAAGATATATAATTCTATGATATGTATAAACAATTGTAAATACAGGTCTTAATGTGAAGGGTTATATTGTTGTGACCTACATGGAATCACATTTATTTCATCATTGGTCAAAAATTCTTAGAAACTGAACATTCAAATTCTTTGTGGCTTGCAAACAGAGTGATGGGATGGGTGAAGACTGAATTTTCATGTACAACACGACTTGTAGAGCTGGAGCCTATGTATATACAGCATGGCCTATAGATGGGTCCTACGCGCGTTTCGGCTTTTTTTGTACGATTGTTATCATACTACCTCCATCCAGTTCATGTGTCTCTCTGCCCCTGTCTTAGTCAGCAAGACCGACTGTTTCTCTTAGCTCCAGATTACGTCTGTGTTGGTACGTCCCAATGTCTGTCACACCTTTAGCCTGCCCTGTTCAAGTTCCTGGGTCTCTCTGTCCTTGAGTTGAGCCCTTCTTTTCTCAGAATCTGGGCCTCTTTGAAGTGGTTGCCAGCCTTCAATATCCCAGCTCCCTTTTCTTCCTTTTAAACTATTACCCACCCATGCCAGTCAGTCAGTATTTGAAAAGTGTCTATTACCCCAGTCTTGCTTGTGCTTATGTGCATCTGTAAATATCTACTCCTACCTATGTGTCTATGACTGTGTCTGTATTTCACAGTGTTGGAATATGTCTCTTGGACTCTGTGTGCATTTTATATCTGTCTCCTTGTCCAAGGGTATTTTTTTTGTTTCTCCATTTCTGTGTTTGAGTCTGTGTCTCCCAGCTCCATTTTCAGCATTTAATTGCTTTCCCAGGGCTCTGTATATGTGACTCAGGTATCTGCAAAATGTAAAGGTTCATATTTTGTCTACCTACTCCAGTGTCAATTTCTGTATCTTCTAGCCAATTGTCATCCCAATATCTCCCAGACCCTACTGCAAGTCACTATGGCCAAACCTTCTCAGATTGTAGACTACGAGGGTCGGCTACGAGAATCTAAGGCAGTGAAATGGGGTACATGTAGGTTTGGGTGGCAGTTTTGGTACAAGAAGCATTGCAGGTTGCCCGTGTGAATGTCAGTGTGAGAGTGGAATATTCTGGTGCCTGTGCCAGTTGCTATTTATGATCTCTTTTTTAAAAAAATTTTTTATTTGTCAACAAGAGGATAATAATTAAAAGAACACCATATTCATTACATACAAATATCAGAAAAAATGAATACATACATAAAAGAAAAAGGGGGAAAGGAAAAAGACAACGAACACAATCGAAAAATTATTCATGAGACAGAGAGCATGGTAAAGCCAAGATAAACTTCATGTAACACTGATTAGAAATTAAAACAATGATCCCCAGATTGCCTTAAATTTGACTACAGAGCGAATGCCCCTAGATTTAGCCAGTGCTTGTTCCATATCGTGCGTCTGTCTTACTAACAGCCACCAATCCGTTACCAAAGGAGGTTTTGATGAGATCCAAACCCGGGCTATTGTTAGTCTTGCAGAAACCAGTAAAATAGTTAACAAGCTTTTAAATTTAGAGCTCGGATTCCCGCCACCCATCAAAATTTCCAAAGTCGTAAGAGGTGTTTCCATCCCCAACTTCTGAGACAATACTTGGCCAACCTTCTGCCAGAATGTTGACAATTCTGGGCATGTTACGAACATATGTTTTATGTCAGCCGCATATAAATCACACCTTGGACATTTTGTCCGATCACTGACTAAGTTGTTAGATGACCACTTAGCTATTCTTTCTGGCGTATAATATAATAGACATATTGTGCGATGCTGCTGCAATCGCAGACTGGTAGAATGCACAACCTTATCTATAGTACTAAAAGCTTGTGATATAGTGATAGCCGAGACCGACATCCCCATAACCTTGCTCCATCGATCAGCTAGTCTCGCACAATCATCTGATCTATAAGTGCTCAAGCTTTTATACCCTCTGCTAATCAATGATTTTTCGTTTATAGCATGTAAGCAATCCCAAATATCAGAGCCGGATATGTTCGTCAAATTTAAGTGCCGTAAAAAATAGTCACGGATCTGATAATACTTAAACAGCATATGATCTGGTAGTTTATACTGTATCTGCAATTTCTCAAAAGAAACAAAGCCACTGTAGTCATAGAGATCGCCTAAACATACGACGCCGCAGCTAGCCCAGCATTTGCCCACAGCATCATGAAATATCTCTGGCAGGCCAGGGTTATACCAAAGAGGGAATTTATCATGGAAAAGCGATGTATTACACTTGAGCAAGATAGCGCGCCAAATAGATATGCTATCTCGTACGGTCTTAAACTTAACCCTTTTGTAATAGTTCGGGTCATTAGTTCTATAAAGAAACATATTGCTCTCTTCACCCAACATAAACTTGTGAAACAAAATAGTACTAGCAGGATTAATGAGGCTGCGAAGACGGCCAATGAAAGTTGACCAAAAATACATTTTAAAATCAGGAAAATCAAGACCGCCTTGACTAAAAGAAAGTTTTAACAGATCTATTGCTCGTCGCGCTTTCCTATAACCCCATATAAAACTGCTTAACATTCCCTCTAATCGCTTAAAAAAAGAATTAGTCACCTGTAGCGGGATAGAACGGAACAAATAAAGAAATTTGGGCAGGATCTTCATTTTTATAATGTTAACACGCCCAATAATACCTAAAGGTAGCTTATGCCAGTTCTTAAGTGACTTAGCTGTCTCTTTCAGTAGCGCTTCATAGTTCAGAGAAACTATCCTGTCTGTCTGTGCCGACACCCTGATACCCAGGTAAGTAGCAACCGAACAAACCCCATGCATTGGAGCTAAAGGTTTATGATTATGAAGAACTTGGGTCTTGTTGACATTTAATTTATAACCTGAGATTGCCCCAAACCCACCAGCTTCTTCCACTATCGCTTTCAATGCATCCCCAGGTTCCGTTGAGAATACCGCAATGTCATCTGCATATGCGATGACCTTAAGAGAATTTGCCCCTAACGTAAAGGGGCAAATTAGGGGATGACATTGCAGAACAGAGATGAATGGCTCTATGTATAAAGCGAATAACAAAGGGGAGAGGGGGCATCCCTGACGAGTACCACAGAGGATCGGGAAGATAGAAGACTACAATCCCGTATATACTATTTTAGCACAGGGCTTGCCGTATAAGGCTTGTACCCATTTCATAAATTGGCCCTTAATTCCAAAAGCTGAGAGTATGGCCCACAAGACGTCCCACCCCACTCGATCAAACGCTTTTTCAGCGTCTAGCAGAATCATACCGAGTGGGGTTGACCTCACATTTGCCACATCAAAAGCAGTCACTGCCATATTTACATGCGCAGTAGTGTCCTTCCCTTGAATAAACCCATGCTGATGGGGAGATACCAGACTGGGCATTACTGGGGCGAGGCGACTCGCCAGAATCTTTGCAAAAATCTTTGCGTCGGCGTTGATGAGTGAAATTGGCCGATACGACCCGCACTCATCCGCTGGTTTACTTTTAAATTTTTTTAAAAAAAAGACAATTTGCGTCACATTCCATGACTCGGGGACCTTACCCTCTGTTCCAATAAACCTTATTACTTGACTGAATGGTAACAGCAAATCGTCTTTGAAGATCTTATAAAATTCCACAGGTATGGAATCTTCCCCGACGCTTTGCCTGATGGCAAAGCGCTGACTGCCAGTTCTATTTCTTCCATTGTAATGTCCCTTGCCAAAGAGTCAGAAATTTCTCCCCCCATACTTGCCAGAGAACTATTCTGGATATAATTAAAATATCTTCCTGCTTTGGCCGGATCCTTGGGGTATATAACTGTTGATAATATTGAGCAAATTGTTCTAATATCTGTTGTGGATACTCATACAGTATGTTATTGGACCCCTTGATAGCTTTTATATAAGTTTTAGCCCTATCATCTGCCACCTTAAAAGCGAGAATCTTACCTATTTTTTCGCCGTATTCATATTGTGACAGACGATATTTATTGAATCTTACCATACTTTTCTCCCTGAATGTCTTCTTCTGAGCTGATCTGAGATCAATTAAAACAAGCCCCAGTTGCTCCATATCATCTGAACCTCTCAAAGCTGCTTCTGCATGTTGATCTTCTACTTCACGAATAGCTATTGTAGTTTCTTTTATTGCTTTTTTTTGTTCTTTATTTTGCCGCCAGATGTATTGTTGGGTGAAGCCCCTAATAATTGCCTTACATGTATCCCAAACTACTATAGGAGAGGCCGATCCTGTATTTTCTTAGAAAAATTCTTTAAGTTGTTCCCTAGTCTGAGCCACAAACTCGTCATCTAATAGTAAATACCTAGGAAACGAAAAGGGTCTAGGCGCCTTATTTTCAGCTAAGGACTTGAATGAAAGGAGAATAGGATTGTGGTCGGAGGTGACTCTCGGGCAAATTTCCATATCAGCTGACCATATAATTTGATCTGACGCCCAAGCCATATCGATTCGAGAGTATAACTTGTGTGGGGCAGAATAATAAGTGTAACCCGATACATTTGGGTATAATGTTCTCCAGACATCCCTAATAGCATGTAGTCGACCCAACTCCCCAATCGCAGCCCGTGTCCTCCGCATCCTTTGAAAAGCACCTCGTCTTGTAGTATTTAACCCATAATCCATAATGCAGTTAAAATCTCCCATCACCACTCATTCCCCCTCCCAATTCAGCATTTCCATATTTATTACATCAATAGTAGTAGGATCGTCTATGTTAAGACCATACAGTGAGCAAAAGACGTATTTTATTCCCTCTATCACCATCTGTGCTATAGCCCATCTCCCCCCTTTGTCAGACAATGTCTTACACACTACAGCCATGAATCGTTTATGCTTCAATATGGTGACCCCCGTATGGAGAGATTTTGTGCCGAACTCACTACCACTAAAAATCCTAATTGTTTTAAAAGTCCACGGTCCTTATAAGAAAGATGTGTTTCCGTTAACATAACTATCTGAGGGTTATACATTTTTAGCTCTTCAGCAACTAGTTACCTCTTAATCCTGCTATTCAGACCTGCCACATTCCACGCTAGACATTTAATCCACCCCATCTCAAAGATGATTCCCTGTCGCCTTTTCGAACGTCTAGCTTAATTAACTTAATACAACTTTTATCCATCCTATTTTCATTTTTATTTCTCAATACCCTCATGTTGACTTTTTTCTTTTTTTGCCACCTCCCGTGGTCTCCCACATCCCCTACACCCCTAACCCCTTCATCCACCACCCCACATCTGGAAGGAGGAATCATCCCCTTCTCACAGCTGCCGCTGGAATGGCAGCTAACTGGAACCCAAACTCCACGGTAGCTCCAGAGACAAACCCACCCCCACAAATAGTTGCAAAAAAAGGAAAGAGGAAAAGAGGAAAGTAAAAAAAAGAAGAAATATTTTGACGTATCTGTAGACCTAGGGGCCGATTCCGATTTCGGCAGGAAGGGCACCTAACACCATTCGTCCGGAAAAGAACAAAGCCGAACGCGTGTTTCCCGACCGATTCGAACATTCGCACTAACGAGCAAGTACGATGCGCATAACTGCCCAGATCCCGACCCAGCCGTACTTACCCATTCCAGCTCCTGTTCCCCGCCCGAGCCGGATCCGTAAACACAGAATTGAGTCGCACGGAAGCAGAAATACAGCACCTTCCGGCTGGACCAGTACGATGCGCCTTCCGTACGCGCCGAACCCGTCGCTACGTCCGGCACGTCAGAGCATCCGGGAGAGCCGCACATAAGCTCCGATTCGCGCCACAAGACGATCCACGGCTATGAGACGAACAAGCCAGCCACGAGTACGAGTCGAAGCAACGAGAAAGCCGAACGAGACGAACCAACCATGAATCCCATCGCGCAGGTCCTACCAATACTCTACATCTATTACCGGAACAGGTACGGACGTGTACGGCGCAGACGGTAAGTTAAACACCCACTACACAAACAAACGACACGTACCCGACATATAACACACACACATAGGGATGCAGAAATGACTTACACTAGCAACAGCAGAACCATAGGGGCGGGATGGCCATCACCAATGCCATATACACCCATAGGGGCCTGGATGCCAGCCACTAACACCACCCCTACTCAGGGGGGCTGGATGCCTGTCACTACTACCATCCCCACTCATAGGGGGATGGATGCCTACCACCAACACCACCCCTACTCATGGGTGGCTGGATGCCTACCACTACCACCACCCCTACTCAGGGGGGGCTGGAATCCTACCACTACCACCACCCCTACTCATGGGGGGCTGGATGCCTGTCACTACCACCACTAAAAAAAATCTAAATCCGTATTTGTAAAGCGCGAACTACTCACCCTTACGGGTCTCAAGGCGCTGGGGGCCGTCGTGGAAATTAAGTGAGCTATTGCCCAGAGTCACATGGTGCTGAGCTGAGCTGCCGCCGGAGCCGGGGATCGAACCGTGAGCCCTGTGCTCCGAAGTCAGCTGCCCTGGCCACTGCACCACACCTCTCCACCCCTACTCATGGGGGGCTGGATGCCTACCACTACCACCACCCTACTCATGGGGGGCTGGATGCCTACCACTACCACCACCCTTACTCAGGGGGTGCTGGATGCCTACCACTACCACCACCCCTACTCATGGGGTGCTGGATGCCTGTCACTACTACCATCCCCACTCATAGGGGGATGGATGCCTACCACCAACACCACCCCTACTCATGGGTGGCTGGATGCCTACCACTACCACAACCCCTACTCATGGGGTGCTGGATGCCTGTCACTACCACCATCCCCACTGATGGGGGCCTGGATGCCTACCACAACCACCACCCCTACTCAGGGGGGCCTGGATGCCTGTCACTACTACCATCCCCACTCATAGGGGGATGGATGCCTACCACTACCACCACCCCTACTCAGGGGGGGCTGGATACCTACCACTACCACCACCCTACTCATGGGGGGCTGGATGCCTACCACTTCCACCACCCCTACTCATGGGGGCTGGATGCCTACCACTACCACCACCCCTACTCATGGGGGGCTGGATGCCTACCACTACTACCATCCCCACTCATAGGGGAATTGATGCCTACCACTACCACCACCCTACTCATGGGGGCCTGGATGCCTACCACTACCACCACCCCTACTCAGGGGGGGTTGGATGCCTGTCACTACCACCATCCCCACTCATGGGGGCCTGGATGCCTACCACAACCACCACCCCTACTCAGGGGGGCCTGGATGCCTGTCACTACTACCATCCCCACTCATAGGGGGATGGATGCCTACCACTACCACCACCCCTACTCAGGGGGGGCTGGATGCCTACCACTACCACCACCCTACTCATGGGGGGCTGGATGCCTACCACTACCACTACCCCTACTCATGGGGGGCTGGATGCCTACCACTACCACCACCCCTACTCATGGGGGGCTGGATGCCTACCACCAACACCACCCTTACTCATGGGTGGCTGGATGCCTACCACTACCACCACCCTACTCATGGGGGGCTGGATGCCTACCACTACCACCACCCCTACTCATAGCGGGCTGGATGCCTACCATCAACACCACCCCTACTCATGGGTGGCTGGATGCCTACCACTACCACCACCCTACTCATGGGGGGCTGGATGCCTACCACTACCACCACCCCTACTCATGGGGGTCTGGATGCCAACCACTACCACCACCCCTACTCAGGGGGGGATGGATGCCTACCACTACTACCATCCCCACTCATAGGGGAATTGATGCCTACCACTACCACCACCCCTACTCAGGGGGGGCTGGATGCCTACCACTACCACCACCCCTACTCATAGGGTGCTGGATGCCTGTCACTACTACCATCCCCACTCATAGGGGGATGGATGCCTACCACCAACACCACCCCTACTCATGGGTGGCTGGATGCCTACCACTACCACCACCCTACTCATGGGGGCTGGATGCCTACCACTACCACCACCCCTACTCATGGGGGGCTGGATGCCTACCACTACCATCACCCCTACTCATGGGGGGCTGGATGCCTACCACTACTACCAACCCCACTCATAGGGAATTGATGCCTACCACTACCACCACCCCTACTCATGGGGTCCTGGATGCCTACCACTACCACCACCCCTACTCAGGGGGGGCTGGATGCCTGTCACTACTACCATCCCACTCATGGGGGGATGGATGCCTACCACCAACACCACCCCTACTCATGGGTGGCTGGATGCCTACCACTACCACCACCCTACTCATGGGGGGCTGGATGCCTACCACTACCACCACCCGTACTCAGGGGGGCCTGGATGCCTGTCACTACTACCATCCGCACTCATAGGGGGATGGATGCCTACCACCAACACCACCCCTACTCATAGGACGTGTAATGCATGACACAACCAGCATACTCCAACATAAGGAATGTCAGAAAAACACATCCCCCCAACACCATGACAAGCGTTATTAGTCTGTGTCAAATGCCTACAACACTGAACATGACATTGAACATACAATGTGACCCCCTATCATATGTGTCACACATTAAAGTGTGTGGCCTCCACAATGCAAGCAGACCATGACCACTGTGGCAATGGGGTCTAACACCCCATCATCACAGTGACCAAAAGGTAAGTGTGGGGTCCATAGCTGAAGCACATTTTGAACATTGTGGCAATGGTGTCTAAACTCCCATCATCACAGTGACCAAAAGGTAAGTGTGGGGTCCATAGCTGAAGCACATTTTGAACATTGTGGCAATGGTGTCTAAACTCCCATCATCACAGTGACCAAAAGGTAAGTGTGGGGTCCATAGCTGAAGCACATTTTGAACATTGTCGCAATGGGGTCTAAACCCCCATCATCACAGTGACCAAAAGGTAAGTGTGGGGTCCATAGCTGAAGCACATTTTGAACATTGTGGCAATGGGGTCTAAACCCCCATCATCACAGTGACCAAAAGGTAAGTGTGGGGTCCATAGCTGAAGCACATTTTGAACATTGTGGCAATGGGGTCTAAACCCCCATCATCACAGTGACCAAAATGTAAGTGTTGTCATGGAAAAAGCTGAAAATGCCAAACAGCATGGATGATTCCTGGTCACAGAACAACAAACACATCAGTGGCATAGTAGTGCTTGTGTCCCATAGCAACATAGGTTGGGTGAGGCAAACAGTGCAGTGCAAATAAGACATACCTTTGGCCATGTGCAGACAAACATCACCCATGGGGGCTGACGTTGTCAACATTCATCAATAACACAATGACAGAAGTGACCATCATAATGCAGACCCACATATCTGCACCAATGGACACACAAATGTAGATATCCTGTGGAGACTGTAGATGTGAGGTGAACAAATACCATACCATGGCAGCAATGGGACATACAAACGATGATCATTGTGCTGACTGATGACCTAGGAGTCCCAGGGACAGCAGGGGAAACCCACCAAACAACATACAGCCAATGGCACACTAAAGATATGCCAATGCAGTGGTGCAGATGCACAAACACAAACAGGCAGCCTCACACTGCATATCAAACACAACAGGTGATGGGGGGGTGTGCCAGTGTCCCCAGGCAACCACACAACACATGAGGAGGCCTGAATCCCAATTACACAGATTTGTATACAGTGCCACACAAAAGTAACTCATGGATCGGATTCCCCTATGTGGGCAATCAGGCATTGTTAGATGAGAGGGAGCCCAAATTACACATGTCACACAAGCTTGTAGGAACATCAACTAACACAGCAAGACACAGACCCACCACAGCATTACCCCCAGGGACCCCACATTGTGGTGACACTGGCCTGCATGATAATCCCACTGTGATGACAAAGCTAGATGTCGTTCACACTGTGAACCACAGTCATGTGTCCTGAGCAACAAACTACCATCACACCTACCCAAGCACAAATCAATCAGCACGGCCTGGCAGCCAAGGCCAATATGGAGGTAGGGGTCTAGCCGTGCAACAACTCTCATTTGCACACACTCAACACCACACACCTTGATCTCCACCAATGTGCAGCAGTGAAGCTCACATGGACTGGTGATAGTGCACATGCACCCATGACAATCCCAGGGGTGGTGGTGGGAACTAAGGTGCAGAAACCCATCACACATGGCCAGTCAACAAGACTCGTGAATGTCTGACACACTGCACAGTACGCCGTACATGGGCATGTCGTAAAATCCACACCAACCAATGGGATCCCGGCCACAGTCACACACCAATGAAGAAGCCAAGGTCACCCACAAAGAACACACATAGACAACTTCCAACATTGTAGCTCTGACCCTGAGGAGTGGCAGCAGTCACACACACAACGTGTCACAATCACTGAAAGCTACCACAAACTGTAAATTACATGACTTGTGTAACCAACAAGTGCCAAGGGGAATCCTGACTGTGTCTCATCTGCGTTTGCCCACAAACTCAGCCCTGACAGCAAACACACCTATGGATGACACCCTGATGACCAGTAATGTGCCATGCACCCACATCCCAGAGAACCCAGGGCGAAGATTTTGGGGGAACATAGGTCAACTCAGCAAGCATCACAAACAGGAACAGCACTAGGGATCCCAGCCTGCGTAGCAAAATGGAAGTGAACACACACAGACATGCTCACGCAACACACATCTTGGGCTCAGAAAATGTCATGGAATTACACACTGCCATGAGGGGACTCCACTCCTGTGTAAGGAAAGCTGTGCCATACGTTGTCTGTGCAGGGCTCTATCATGTCAGCAGAACACTTGGTCACTCAGTCAACAATCAGCACAAAATGAAGGCTCTCGTCACATCAGCCAGGTCATGGGAGTGTCACCGAAATCATCTGCACAGATCCAACACACATGTATAGCAAGTTGCACTGAATACACAGATGAGTCCTTCCCCATTGATGCCCAAACTTGCATGTCCAGTGGAGATGGTCACACGGTCAGGGAAATAGACAAATTGAACAATGGCAAGCACAACAGATGTGCAGGGGTGTAAGCCACAGATGTGACATTGCAAATAAAAGTAGGAAATCCCATTGGCAAATATTGAAAACATGACACCCTCATATTGCTGCAAAGGATGACATGGATACACACCAGGATAGGACACATTCCCCCTGGACCACATGGGGTCCTGCACAGTAACACTTCATTTTCCTGACATCAAAAATCAGCATCACTGCAGCAAGGGCATGGTTAGCATCATCAACATCATGTACATCTGAAGCAAAACCACTAGAGAACAGAAAGTAGCTTTATTCAGCATATGTGGCTTTAAAAGTGAAAGTCCTGAAAAAACACAAAGGCCAATGGCCAGTCCATTAGTAAAGTCCGAACAGGGTGACAGTGGCAGATGTCACCCTTTGCTTGCCTGCACTGCTACGGACCAGGGACATTCCCCTCGGAGGGGCATACAGGGGGCAGGCCAGGCACCGCAGGGACAGGATCAGGGCTCACCAGAAGGAGGCAGGGAAGGGGTGGTGGGTGCTGGAGAGTCACTGACAACTGCAGTGGAGGTGTCTGACATGGTGTGTGCCGGCACAACTGGGGGCATGAGTCAGATGGTGTGGGTGCTGGCACGACTGCAGTGGGCTGGCCAGATGGAGTGGACAGGTTCCCCACTGCAGTGCCCAAGTCAGACGGGGTGGTAGTGGACTCCACTGCAGTGCCTATCTCCAGGGGAGTAGAATGGGGTTCAGGTCAGGTGGGCAGGACAGAGGGGGAGGACACGGTCTCCACGCCAGTGGCACAAACATGCGCAGCGGGGGGTGTGGTGCTGGAAGAGCAAGTGGTAGGGGGAGAAGGCCGGATCATTTTGGGGATGGTGTATCTGTGGGTGGGGGAACCTGGGGCAGGGTGTGGTGGGGGAACCTGTGTAGTGGGGGCCTGAGGGATGGAGGAAGGAGACTGTGTGGTTGAGCTGCAGGGCGGTGGTGGGGTCTTGCTCTTCCGGGTCCGGGGGGACTTGCAGGTGGGGGCCTCAGTCTGTCTGTGCCTGGGGGAGGGTGTCCGGGGGTGAGGGGCACTCCCTCTGTGTGGGTGGACTTTCTCTTCCCCCTGTATGCTGGATCAGCTGGATCGGAGGGGAAGAGGCCGAGGTCACAGAGGAAGAGCTGCTTTGTAGGTGGGGTTGCAGGTGAGGCAAGGGAAGGGGCCTTGGAGGGAGAGGTATCGGAGGACTGCGGAGTGACTGTGGATGCCTGTGTGTGTGTCTGTTCCCCATCCCCTGTGGGTGTGGTATCAGTCCCCTGAGGATGCTTGCGTGCACGTTTTATCTTTGTTTTGGGTATTCATGTGCTGCTCGTGTCTGTGTGTTTGGGTGATTGTGCAGGTGTGCATGTGCTTGGGACAGGTAGGGTGCCAGGAAGTGTGGATGGGGCAGAGGTAGGAGGGGTGAGGGACTGTTGGAGGAGGGACACTGCTGCCACCAAGGAGGAGTCCATGGACTTATTGCTCCTCTGTAGGGCAGACATGCCCGATGAGATGCCCTCCATGAACGACACCAGCTGTGTCAACAGAGTGGTGTGTGCATGGAGGACACTCAGCATTGCTGTCTGCCCTACATGGAGCTGGCGAAGTAAGAACACAGACTCCTCACTCAGGGCAGCAGGGGACACAGGGGCAGGGGGTGCGGTGCCTGGAACGAAGGAGACACGCTCCCGAACACGGGAGCCTCCACGGACCTCTGGAATGGGAGCCGATGGGAGGGCGGTGGTGGTGGTGGTGGCGGGGACAGCAATACTAGCTGGGGTGTGGTGGCTGCTGACACCCGCCTCCACAAGGGAGTCATCCTCCGAGCTGCTGTGGTCCTCAGCTGAGATGGATGGTGCTGAGGACTCCTCGGTGTGGCTCCCCTCGCCCTCCGTGCCACTGGGTCCCTCCGACCACTCATCGGCTGCTGACCCAGTCTGGCTCTGCAGCTCCTCCTGGTCAGTGGAGCTGTCCCCTCCTGTGGCCGTGGATGTATCTGCAAACAATTAGGGAAATATACAAACATCAGTCACCTGCACTGACCGCACACACCACAGTAAGTACAGCACATTACAGAGCAAGCCCTGGCATCCTTAGTTGAACATTGCCAAATGTGCTCAAACAGATTAGGAGAAACCAATTGTCAGTCTGATGGTCAACCATGGCACTCACATCCCTCCTGGCCTTGCACCCATCTGTCTGGTGCCTGTCGGATGGTAATACCCCATTGTGGACACATGCACCACCTACACAGTAGTTGGACATTGCAGAGAACACAGTGAAGTATGTGAACATGCACACATCACATCTCTTGTCACTGAGTCAGTACAGGTGTCCAGATAAAGGGATGGCCAGAGTCTAATTTGAAATGCATGTGATGCATACCAGCACCAGACACCATGATGCACCCATGTCCTGATAGTCAATGCCACAATGGGGTGCATGTAGCACATGTCACTCACCTGCAGGATCACTCTTAGGGAGTTTAATGCCATGGCACAGGCATGCCTGCAAAGTCATACATCACTGTCTCCAGTCACATGGGCAGGGCAGCCTGCCAACAACAGTTTGCACTGTGTCACAATCCTAGGTCATGGGGAATGCAAGTTCTGTAGCTGACAAGTGCACATGTCCATCCCCCACAAACAACATCATCTGAACTCTTATTTGTCCACGTCATACCAATTGGACATATGGGAGACATGAAACACAACCCTCTGAACCTGAGCACCTCACAGTCTGCTGTGAATGAGAAACAGCTGCCTGAACTTCACAGTCGCATACCCCAGTCTGCACAGTCAAGTGATCAAACACCTATATGTCACACAAGTATCGTCTCCTATGGTCACATCTCAGGTGGCATGCTGAGCCCTAACCGATAAACACCCCAGTAGTCCTGACAACGAAGCCACAGCACAATGACACAGAGGCAGACACCTGAGGGAACATTTCACTGAGCACAACCTGTCAGCTGATACACGGGAGTGGGAGTACAGAGTGTATTGTATGGCCTGGAGTAGGCATGACTGTCCTGCTCCACGTGAAAGAGGGATGAGCCCTGGACAGTATGCAGGTGGCTAGGTTTGTGTGACACACTTGATATACATACTCCTGAGGCCCAAACATTGTTCCCACCCGCAGCATGGGTGTGTGCCAAATACCCCAGGCACATGTGGTGAGTCAGATCAGCAATTGGACCACATATCAAAGTTACACGCAGATTACATGTCAGAAGCCAGGCATTGTGTAAGAAATTGACCCACCCATGAAGCCCACCACAAAGCTACGGGAACAAATGCTGTCCCCCACCTTGAGCTAAGCAAAATGCAAGGACACAGTACCCAAGTGACACAATTTCCTGACTGTAAGGGCCCCACCTGGGTATCAGATGAGGAGTGGGCATGTCACAATTGAGGGACATGGGTCCTGGACCACAAGACTGATGTACTGTGGAAGTTTAACCAGGCCAGAGGAGGGCACATAGCATGTCAGACAAAGTTCACAGTGCAGTCATGGACTCACCCCTCCTTGCTGCTGTCTGGCCTTCAGCTGCCCATCCAGGTCAGGGAAGACTACCGCCAGGATCCTGAGAATGTGGGGGGGTCAGGGTCCGGTGTCCGCCCCTCCTGCGAGGAGGCGACAGCTTCAGCTGGACCCTTGCGATCCTCCGGGTCCAGCCCCAAAGGTCCTGCCACCTCTTCTGGCAGTTGCGGATCCGGCGCTTGTAGACCCCCATGGATTTTACTGCCCGGGCGATGGTCAGCCAGATTTCCTGCTTCTGGTGGGCATCAACCTGTGAGGATGACAAAGTGAAAAGGCCATTACTACACATGCAACATATCCGTGCATCACACATTTGGATATACATGTCTCAATCACAGGGGCATATGATGTACAAAGGCAGTGCAACTATGGCTATGGACAGTTTGCCAGCAGTTACCACATGGTATCATTGCCTGGGAAGTCAAACCTTGTTGGAATGCACTGTTACTGCACTATACCTGTTCAGTGCATGTAACTACACACTTTGGGGGGTGACAACTACTCAGTGAGCATGCTAGCCAGTGGCGTGCACATTGTAAGTCTTGCTAGTCAGACAACATGCACATTTAGTAAGGCAGTGGACAGCACACTCACCTGCTCCCCTGGTTTCCCCTACAGCTTGCTGTACTGTGGAAGGAGGCTGTCCAGCAGGGCCTGGTTCTCCTCAGTGCTGAAGGCTGGGGCTCTCTCCACAGTACGTGCCATTGCAGTAGCCAGAGGTTGCAGAGACAGCAGCAGTGTTGGTGGCAGATGTCGTCCTGGAGCATGTAGTGCAGGCAAGTGAGCTCTCAGGGGAACAGCCAGCATTATATGTGTGCTGCAGAGGCAGATACTGTCCAATGTGTCCAAAGTGATAGGTCCAAGTCGTTTGCATCTTCTGAATCTGGCCAATCCATGGAATTGCACCACTTATACACGCCCACAGCATCCTTCAAAAGTTCAACTTCATGACACCCATGAATTTGCAACATTGTTGTGGGTGGCCAACTGAATATACTGCATCAGACTCGTTAAAGGTTCAAAAACGCGTCCTTTGCCATGCAAGCCATAGCCAATGCGTGCGCACCGATCGGTCCATTGCTGTACAACGCGTATTTCGAAAAACAACGCGTACCCGTTCACATCATATGCAATGGCCAATGCGTGCACACCGATCGGTCCATTGCTGTACAACGCGTATTTCTGTCCACATCATATGCAATGGCCAATGCGTGCGCACCGATCGGTCCATTGCTGTACAACGCATACCCGTTCACATCATATGCAATGGCCAATGCATGCACAACGATCGGTCCATTGTTGTACAACGCATACCCGTTCACATCATATGCAATGGCCAATGCGTGCACACCGATCGGTCCATTGCTGTACAACGCGTACCCGTTCACATCATATGCAATGGCCAATGCGTGCACACCGATCGGTCCATTGCTGTACAACGAATACCCGTTCACATCATATGCAATGGCCAATGCGTGCGCACCGATCGGTCCATTGCTGTACAACGGGTACCCGTTCACATCATATGCAATGGCCAATGCGTGCACACCGATCGGTCCATTGCTTTACAACGCGTACCCGTTCACATCATATGCAATGGCCAATGCGTGCACACCGATCGGTCCATTGCTGTACAACGCGTATTTCTGTCCACATCATATGCAATGGCCAATGCGTGCACACCGATCGGTCCATTGCTGTACAACTCGTATTTCTGTCCACATCATATGCAATGGCCAATGCGTGCGCACCGATCGGTCCATTGCTGTACAACGCGTACCCGTTCACATCATATGCCATGGCCAATGCGTGCACACCGATCGGTCCATTGCTGTACAACGCATACCCCTTCACATCATATGCAATGGCCAATGCATGCACACCGATCGGTCCATTGCTGTACAACGCGTACCCGTTCACATCATATGCAATGGCCAATGCGTGCGCACCGATCGGTCCATTGCTGTACAACGCGTACCCATTCACATCATATGTAATGGCCAATGCGTGCGCACAGATCGGTCCATTGCTGTACAACGCGTACCCGTTCACATCATATGCAATGGCCAATGTGTGCACACCGATCGGTCCATTGCTGTACAACGCGTACCCGTTCACATCATATGCAATGGCCAATGCGTGCACACCGATCGGTCCATTGCTGTACAACGCGTATTTCTGTCCACATCATATGCAATGGCCAATGCGTGCGCCCTGATCGGTCCATTGCTGTACAACGCGTACCCATTCACATCATATGCAATGGCCAATGCGTGCACACCGATCGGTCCATTGCTGTACAACGCCGCACTCGCTCACATCATATGCAATGGCCAATGCGTACACACCGATCTGTCCATTGCTGTACAACGCGTATCCGTTCACATCATATGCAATGGCCAATGCGTGCACACCGATCGGTCCATTGCTGTACAAAGCGCATCCGCTCACATCATATGCAATGGCCAATGCGTGCGCACCGATCGGTCCATTGCTGTACAACGCGCATCCGTTCACATCATATGCAATGGCCAATGCGTGCACACCGATTGGTCCATTGCTGTACAACGCGTACCCGTTCACATCATATGCAATGACCAATGCGTGCACACCGATCGGTCCATTGCTGTACAACGCGTATTTCTGTCCACATCATATGCAATGGCCAATGCGTGCACACCGCTCGGTCCATTGCTGTACAACGCGTACCCGTTCACATCATATGCAATGGCCAATGCGTGCGCACCGATCGGTCCATTGCTGTACAACGCGTCCCTGTACAAATAACTCGCATATGTCACCATGGTTGTCACTGGTGAACGTATGCCACAATTACTTGCCAGGGACTCAGGGGCACACCTACAACACCACAGCCTGTCCACACTGTATCCTAAGGCATGTAAGGCTGCATTACCTGTGTGTGTATGGGGGTCAACCTGTGTTTTTTTTGGTGGCACTTGGGGGCAGCCACTCCCAGGCTGTGCACGTGTTCATGGGGACAGAATCCTTTGTGTGTTGTGCACATGACCACTGCGATGTGCAACTGTTCAGTTCAGGGCATGTGGCATGTTCACATTTCCAGGTTGTGTATGTGTATGTCATGTCACATACACCCTGAGTCCCATGTGGGAAGGTATGTACGTCACAGGGTGACCCATTGCCACAATAGTGATGGCCGTACACAGTCTGTGTGCATGTTGTGTTTCAGATGTCTCTGATTCAATGTGCACAATGGGAGACAGTCTCCACATCCACGTTGTTTGTGCATCTACTTTGATGTTGTGCGTGTGTGTGTCACAGATGTCCATGTCTGTCCTGCAGAGGCAACAGGGGCCACTACCTGTGGGAGTCATGGTTGTATTGCTGACGTGTACATGATACGCCATGTCATGCCAATGTCCATGTGGCAATACAGGGTCCCTGGGAATCTACCTGTCAATGAGCTGTGATGCCTGTGGCACATCTGTCCTCACTTGTCACTGTGGTGTGTGTTTGGAACATGACAGCAGTAAATGGGTACTGTGACACAGCCTAATGATTTCCCATTGCACGACCTGGAACTTGTTGTCAACACATGTTGAACTGTGATGTTAGATGTTGGCCATGTAGGTGCCATATATGTCCATACAGAACGGCACACACATCAAGTACTTGTGTCTTGTAATGATGTATCATGTGATATTGAGTATGGTCAATGCCACATATGTGGGGTGACTGACAATCTTTCTTTGTTCACCTATGCACTGCAGGGCACCAGCTGTCCATAGACCATTCCCTGACCTTGCAACCATGGTTGAACATGACTGCATCCGACGGTACCGCTTCAACAGGCCGCTGATTGAGGAATTGACAGTGCGGTTGGCCCCACATTTGCAACCTGGCCGGACATACCCTACAGCGCTGACCCCCAAGGTGAAGGTGATGGCAGCCCTACACTTCTTTGCCACCGGTACCTTTCAACACACTGTGGCGTCTGCTGGTGGGATGTCACAGACCATGTTCAGCCGTGTGCTACGCGATGTTTTGGAGGCAATGTTGAGATACCTGAACCAGTACATCTATTTCCCTAAACGTCAACAACTCACTGACGTCAAGAGTGACTTCTATGCCCTGGGGAGGATGCCACATGTCATTGGCTCCATTGATGGGACACATGTGGCTTTGGTACCACCACAGGCACATGAGCAGGCATACAGGAACAGGAAACATTCTATCAATGCTCTGGTGGTATGTCTTGCAGATATGACCATCTCACATGTGTGTGCACGTTTCCCCGGTTCTGCACACGATGCCTACGTGATGAGGAGTAGTCGCATCCCGAGGATGATGTCACAGATGCAGAACCAGCGTGCCTGGCTTGTCGGTGTGTACTTACTTTTTACCATTGTGTGTGTTCTGCAATGTTGTATTCCACCCTCTTTACCCAACTCAGCTAATGTGCAATTGTCTGTATGTAGGTGACTCCGGATACCCCAACATGCCGTGGTTGCTGACACCCCTCAGGAACCCTGTGACACCAGCCCAGATGCGCTACAATGAGGCACATGGTCGGACCAGGAGAGTGATCGAGCGGACATTTGGTCTCCTGAAGAGCCGCTTTCGCTGCCTGGACAAGACAGGAGGGGCCCTCCCATATGCCCCAGCAAAGGTGTGCAAGATTGTCATCGTCTGCTGCAGGCTACACAACCTGGCAGTGCGGAAGGAGTTGCCTCTCATCCTGGATGACGATGACCAACATCCGCCACCTGTGGAGGATCCTGGCCTGGGCTACGATGCCAGTGATGATGATGATGATGAGGGTGATGTCCGCACACAGCTCATCACCAACTTCTTCAGCTGAATGTGAGTATCCAGAGTTGTCATGTCAATGATTTGAGTTTGCATGATATGTGTTGGTGGTGCTCTGTTGCTGTTTGAGTGTGGCCATGTGCTACTTGACTGTATGCGTGCAGCGATGTGTCCTTACAGGTAGTCTGTACTCCCCAACAGTGTTGACATGCTAACTTGGTTTTGTGTAGGTATCTTGTGACATGTATTGGGCATGAGTATTGCAGTTCTGTCCTGTTCTTCAGTGCTTTTGACTGTGTGTCATGTCTGTCCTTCACAGGGTGCTTTCAGAGTTGTTTGGTCGACTCGGATCCCCCGACACCATGATTCAACTTCCAGGGTGGAAGCAGTCGTTTCCCTACAGGTGATGTGCCCCACACCCCTGGACTTTATTTCTTCTACAATTGTTGACTGTGTGGCCACTGCTACATGGGATTACCTTGCATCTGTAGTGGAAACAACATGTTGCAAATGTGTAATAAACCTGTGCTTCACTTTGGGATGTGCGTTGTCTGTGGTCACACATCTGACTGACATTAGCTTACTTCACCTGTGGGCTAGTTCACACAGACTCTGAATAGGTGTGGTGTCTGTGCATTCCACTGTATTTCCTGGCAACATCAGTGTAGGCGATGAGTCAGATGGCCCTGGTGTGTATGTGTTGTGTAGCCCTAGTGGTGTGTCTCCCTCATATGTGTCACGTCGCCATGACTCACATGACGGTGTTGTACTTGCTGTAGCAGTTAGCATGCACAGTGTCATTTAGCAGATCATCATCTCCATGACAGAAATAACGTTGGAATCACAACAGAGGCAAGTATGGTATATTAGTGAGTTTATTTACATACATGTGTGAGGATAGTGCACAGTATGGTGGGTGCTGTACATTGGGATTGGAATCCAAAGTTCCCAGATGAGTTGGAAGTGTTGGTAGCAGAAATGTCCTGAGTAAAGTCCACAGTCATCTGATACATTGGTCCAACTTAAAGTCCCCATGTCATGTGGGAGAGTTGGGTTGCATTCGACAGGGTGAACAGTTTGCACACAAAGGTGGATTTCCAGAACAGGTGTTGGGTTCCTGGGGGATGTATATGGCCATTGGCCTCTCAGTTCTCCTTCCTCGGACGACCCCTCTTCTTTGGGGGGGACCCTCACGTGCAGGCTGGTGCATTGCAGAGGACTCTCCGCCAGAGTTATCCTCCCTCCCTGTGGCAGTTGCAGTTGTTGCGGCACCAGATGTTGTGAGCACACAGGGAGGTGTGGCCATGTTGGTGCTAATCTGGCGGAGGCATGTCAATATGTCCCTATGCACCAATGTCAGTTCTTGCAATGTGTCCCACTTGGACTCCATGCGAGACATGTGTGTCTCCACACGGGACATGTGTGTCTCCACACGGGACATGTGGGAGTCCAAGAGGGCATGATGGGCAGCCTGCTGCTGTTGCATGTCCTTGAGGATCCCCACTACCTGGCTGACCTCTCCGGTGCTATTCTGGTACGCTTCAGCAATGCGTACCAGTTGTGGGTCATCATGCAGTCCAGACCCCTCTGCAAACAGCGACCTCTGCCTACCATCCCTCCCACCACCCCTGGCCACACGTGCGGGACCTGCGGTGGCACGCACAGGTGACCCTAGGCCCCCTTCGGGGTTGGTACTGGGGTTGTTGTCCGTTGCTTCACGGTGGGCCGGGGTCCCTGTGCTGTTGTCATTGGTGGTCCTTGGTCTGTCCGTGTCGGCGGGGGTGGTCTGTGTGTTGGCAGTTATTGGAGGTGTGGGTGCAGGGGGTGCAGATGGTGGTCCTGCTGGTGCTGCATGATGACTCACACCGGAGGGGCCAGGTGGGTCTTCGCGATCCGAGGAGGGCAGAGGCTGTTCCACACCAGAGAGCTCAGGGTCCCCCGGAGCCTGGGACAGGGACTCCTCATCGTCTGCTGCTGTGTCCCCATCATCACATGTTTTTGGAAGAGACACACAATGTATGTTATGTTTCTACAGGCATCAATGGTTCAAACACCTGACAGTTGTGACTGTACCTCTGGAAGCGGGCCTGTACATTGCATTGTCCTAAGTTGTCACAGTCAGAGGTTGATATTGGTGTGGCACATTGTCCTGACAACATGAAGCATTTCAATGTGAATGTTGAGGTGTGTGCATGGCCAGCATTGGTGGTATTTGGTTGACATCCGGACATCCTTCTCCCTCCAGCCCAGTTATCCCACCATGAAGCATGCCACCCTTGCAGTGGGTGCAGGTTGACTCTCAGGATGTCAGTCAGTGGTGTCCTGCTGTTGGTTGGTGCCCAGTTCCCAGCAGGGCCTTATGCTCCCCACAACAGAGCACCAGTGTCAGACATCTTTGAAGTGGCTTTTCACTCCCTGTGAGGTATGCATGCTTCAGTGTGAGCTTGCTGGGGCATGTGGGTGGGGGATGTTGAGCTGTGACTACCACTCCCATCTTGCTATTGCCTACACCCCCTTCCCAGCATGCCCATACTTCCTTCCTTTTGAGTGGACTTCACTGTGTGTGAGTGTGACAGCACTGGCAAGATGGCTGACAGTGGTGTCCTGTTGTTTGTTGGTGCCCAGTTCCCAGCAGGGCCTTGTGCTCCCCACAACAGAGCACCAGTGTCAGACATCTTTGAAGTGGCTTTTCACTCCCTGTGAGGTGTGCATGCTTCAGTGTGAGCTTGCTGGGCCATGTGTGTGGGGGATGTTGAGCTGTGACTACCACTCCCATCTTGATATTGCCTACACCCCCCTTCCCAGCATGCCCATACTTCCTTCCTTTTGACTCTGCTTCCCTGTGGGGTAGTGTGCCTGTGCTGACAGGATGGCTGACAGTGTTGTCCTGGCGTTAGTTTGGCTGCAAGTCCCAGAAGTGTCCCTGAGCTTCACACAGCATTACCCAGGGTGGTGGTTCTTTGTGGGATATTTAATTAGAGTGTGAGGCAATGCATTCTCCCAGGTGAGTTGTGTGGAGTTTGTGTTAAGGGTGTGTGTGAGAACAGCTGCTGGTAACTATGGTCAGTGCTGTCAGTCCTCCTTCCCACCCAGCCAGATATCCCACCATGGAACGTGCTTCCATTGCAGGGAGTGCAAGTTTGCTTTCAGGATGTCAGACAGTGGTGTCCTGCTGTTGGTTGGTGCACAGTTCCCAGCAGGGCCTTGTGCTCCCCACAGCAGTACCCAGTGTCAGCCATCTTGTCAGTTCTTTTCCACTCCCTGTGATGTGAGCATGGTTCAGAGTGGTGTTGATGGGCCAATTGTGAGGGTGAGCAATATCTGTGACTACAACTCCCATCATGCTATTGGCTACACTGACTTCACCAGCATACACAGAATTCCTTCCTTTCAGTGATCTTCCCTGTGAAGTGTTGTTGTAGTGGTGGCAAAATGTCTGACAGTGTTTGTTGGTTAGATTTGTGCCACTGCCTTGCTCTATTTGTTGTTAGGTTTGTACATGTCATGACACAGTTACATATCACTATGGGATGGCAGGTATTGTGTTTGTCTAACTAACATGCACATCTTGGGATGATTATGTTTTGGTTACTGTGGCTTTGCTAACGGTGCATGGTTTGACTATCCCCTTGACAGTGATGTGTGTGTATTGTCACACGATATTGGGTATATTGGTTGTGTACTCACCAGGCTCTGGGATGTTTGATAGTCCATGAACGCTCTCTGGTGGTAGGATGGCCCGCACCTTCTCCTCCCAGGGCCTGAGGTATACTGGTTTGGCAGGAGGGCCACTGCTGGTGCGATGGCTCAAGGTGTAATCCTTCTTGAGTAGGGCCTTGACCCTCCTGCGCACATCATACCACCTGTTCTGGATGTCTTCCTTTGTGCGCAAACATGGTGATTGTGCGTTCACCCTGTCGACGATCCTCTCCCACATCTTGGTTTTCTGCGACATGGGGGTCTGTTGGACCAGTGTACCAAACAAGTGTGTCTCTACCCTGAGGATTTCATCTACCAGCACTTTCAATTCACTGCCTAGGAACTTTGGATTCTTCTTTGGGGGCATGGTGATGGGTGGTGGTGGGGATTGATGTGTGTGTGAGTGTGCAAGTGAGAGTGGGTGAGTGTCAGTTTTGCTGGGTGTATGTGAGGGTGCTATTTGGGAGGTGCTAATGGTGTGTGGCTTGTGTGATGGATGAGTTGTGGGTGTGTCTGTGGTTGCTGTCTGATGGTGTTCTGTGCTGGCAGGTCAGTAGAATTTGCAAAGGATCATGGTCGGGATTTGTGGCCTTTATATGGGTGGAGTTGTGGGTGTGTCTTTGTTCCATGTTTCCCCCCCCAGTATTTATTGACTTTGTCATTGCTTGTTTGGCCCTTTTTTTTGTATTTTTTCCTTTGTAGTTTTGGGGCCTGTAGGAGACGTTCTTCTGACCGAGTAGGACGCTGCAGTTGTCTCGTGCGAGCTTCTCTGAGTCTTTCAAGCTGTGTTTCTGCTGTGTTTTATGTGCGGCGTACGCGTCGGTCACGGGGTATTGGGTTGCTTCGGCTCGGTTTTGTATGCGTGTCGGTCGTACGGCTTGAGCTCCGTGCGACTCGGTCTAGTTTTACACGCATTGCATCGTACTGCGCGGGTCGGAGTTCGCGGGTACGTTTCTGTCGGGTTCATTCCTGGTGCGTGTCGGTCGGTTCGATTCGTGTGGTTTCCCGGCCGGATAGCTGTTTTCCGTGCGGTTCGGACAGTTCGGCTTGTGTTCCGTACGAGTCGGTCGTGATTCACATGCATTGCATCGTACTACGCGGATCGGGCAGCACCGGTACGTGTCGGTCGGAATAAATTCCCGTACCGAGTCGGTCGGTACGTTTTGCGGCCCGAATCGGAATCGGCCCCCTAGTATGAAAAAATAGTAGCAAGAAAAGGAGAAGAAAAGGAAAACCAACTTTCCCCTTTCCGATCTACCTATCAACCCATGCCCAACAACTCAAACTTTATACTTTATACGACCCCATCTTTCTGCCATTTGTGAAGTACTTCCTTCACTTCTGATTCAGAAAAAAAATAAGATTGCCCCCTTATGGCCTTCAGACGAGCAGGTTCCTGCAAATGTACTTGAGCCCCAGTAGCTTTTAGTGGATCGATCAACTGCCTTAGCTGCCATCTCCTGTCCATTGTTGCTTTACAGAAGTCCGAACGGAAAAAGTTAGAAGAAGATTCCACAGCAACCGGTGATCTTGGGCCAGCCTTCAAAGAAACAGCTTGTTGCAGCAAAAAATTTCCAAAGTAAATCAAAAACGGTCTTGGATAACGATTGTCTTGCCTACGCTGCACCAACGGGAGTCTATGACCCCTTTATATCTGGCAGTCCCAATCCCAGTCCCCAAGATCCGGGAAAGCCTTCTGTAATATCTGTACTATAAAGGCTCTGGGGTCTGACCCTTCTTGTCCTTCCGGGACTCCAAACATTTTTAGATTTTGCCTCCTCTGTCGATTCTCTAAATCTTCTAGTTTGAGTTGCATAATAGTTAGTTGGTCCTTGTGCTGCTGAACTGAACTTGTTACTTTAGTAGTAACTTCCTCCGTGCAGACTACTCTCTGCTGTAGCTCCGTTATCTCATTTGTCAGAGTCCCGACTTTTAGTGTCACCTCTCTCAGAGATTGCTGAATATTACAATTATCTGCCCTAACTTGGGCAAAAAGCTCTAGTGTTTCTTCTCTTTGGTCTTTCAAACTTTGAAGAATTAATGACAACATCGGGACTTCGCTATCCTGGGTCCTTTTGCCTTCAAAATCTTCTACCATATGTGACATGTGAGATGGTAGAGAGGGTCCAGATGCCGGGGACATTCCTTGATGACTTGAAACACCTGTTGTACCAGGCGATATTGCTGTAGTTGACTCTGAGCCGGGTTCCGTATCCTCTGCTACCCTAAAAGCACTGCAGACATCACCTATTAAGCCGGCACCCGATAGTCTAGATATCGTGGTCTTAATTCCACCTTTGGACTGTACCCATCTCTGCATGGGGCTGTTAGCTGATGCATCTTTAGGTTGTGTCATCCTCCCATTACCTGACCCCTGATTAGACCCGTTTTGCATCTTTTTCACATCCTTCATTATTTTAGATTTAAAGTTCTTCTTTCTAGCAGACGCTGGAAGCTCAAATTGCTTTTCCTTTGTACCCGTTAAGTGTTGCTGACCCACGTGTAGAGCTGAGGGGCTCTGGTTCTTCTGTTCTTCTTGGGCCGCAGTGGATATCACTGAATTAGACATCAAGTTATTATCGATAATCAGCATTGAGTCATCACCATTAAAGACGATATGTTCCGAAGAAAAAATAGTATTAGTAGGAGTATGCTCAACCCCAGACAGCACACCATTATGCTCTAAAGCTGAAGACCTTGTATTGTTAATATTACCCCCTACATGTCGAGGTTCTATTATGCCATCTTTCAGAGAAACAGACTGGGATGCAGATTCTGATGATTCTGATGGCTCCACAATAGATATCAGCTTTTCCTTCAGCCCCTCTTCACCTGGCTTAACAGCTGAAGATGACCCCTCACTTTTCCCTTCGGTTGCAATATCAGATTTAACAGCCTGATCCATGCTATTCACAATAGTATCCATATTTTCCCCACAACTTCTACCAGAGACCTCCTTCTCAATAGCCTCCAATATCCTAACAGAATTCCCACTGCTATCAGACATATCCATTTCTGCAACCTGAGCCTGATAAGAAGACTGTGAAAACTGTAGATGATTTACTTTAGAAGAGCCAGGGGAAACGAGCTCCATGTCACCTTGTTGCTCACATATTGCATTAGTAACCATTTCTGCCAGCTTGTTGCCGGTAATTGATTCTGTAGCAGTTTCTGAAGAAAACAGTTCCGCAGACTTCCTTGAATGCAGAAAACGTAATACCGGCTTCCCAAGCCCTGTAACCTGCTTAGGGGGGGCCGCCCTTTCAACCTCCACGTTCCCTGCCACCCGATCGGCCCCCGAAGTCTCTGCTGAACTCACCGGCAATCGATTTGCTGCCCGAGTGCCTCTGGCTGAGGTCTTCGGCGGAGCCATGTCCCAGGGTGTAACAAAGTTCAGATGTAGCCGCGGCCGTGAAGCAAAACCGAGACTGAAGCAAGATGAGAATCGCCAAGCGGCCAGCTGCGCAACCACGTATGTGGACGGCGAGCGCCTAAGGCCAATCCTAACAATCGCCTGCATTCAGCGCTCCCAAGCTGCTCCCAAGCTGCGGGTCCGTAACGTGGTGGTGAGTCAATCAGCCGTTAATCTTCAAAGGAAATCGCAGGTAAATGTAAAAAGTTTTCTCTTTCTTTTCCCCCTTTCTATGCCTTTCGATAATTATTCCCTCAGAACGTAACACAGCAGTTAGACAGACGTGGGGGCTGTAGTCTCGGGAGTCTCTCCGTGTGCTGGTTCACAGAGACAGCGTCAATCCGCCATCTTGCCTCCTCCCCGACGCTATTTATGATCTCCAACCACTCATCTTCTAAAAGCACTTTCTGAACCTGTTAGCCAATTAGTTCAAATTACACTGGATAAATGAACTTTGACCTCAGGAAGTCACTCAGTGCTTAATTTGTAAAATATTAAGTGCCAGGGCTCTGACCAGGAGGCCACTGCATCTTGCACCACCCATTGCCCTTGTCATCGCTGCCAAAACAACTACTAAACATCTCTCTCGCATGTAAATTCGACAGTTCAAATTATTCCAGGTCCCCAAAACTGAAGGAGTGGCTGAGGAGGCAGGTATTAGCAATTTTAGTGTATATTGTATTCCTAAACAACTGTTGTTCTGCTCATCTCTAAATTAGATGAGCAGTGCCACCATGTGGTAGACTGTTCTTAGTATGGTGTTGAAAATTTGATGCCGGTGCCGAGCACCGGAAACTAATTAAGTGCGGGTGCTGAGCACCGGAAAGCACCGGCTCAAATTAAGCACTGACTTAGTCACTTAGAGACACTCAAGTCAAACACAGATGGCTTTGAATGATCAAGTGATGAAATGAACAGAATCATTGCTATAATGCGTTCTGTATAATTTCTATGACAAAAGGCATTGCAAGACAGAGAGTTACGACAGATCAAATTAAGGCTCCGGAGAATCCCGCCTCCGCATAGCCACAGGTGACCGCCACTCCTCCCCCTCCAATGGAGCCTGCTGACTCCTGCACCTGAGCTTCTCTCAGCAGCCCGGAATGAAGGTGGTGGCCGCGTGAGGTCCCTCCGGCTGGCGCTCTCGGCGGTTGGCGTGATCGAACTGCAGCTTGGGGCTAACAACGGGAAAAGCCTGCAGTGCGACGGTGGAGGCGGAAGAGAACATGACCGCAGGCACTTGATCCCCGCTGACTGGAGGCTGACTGGCGGCAACTAGGTTGGAGCGAAGTGGCGCGGAATCGAGCCCTTCATGGCCTTCACGGTGTTCCCTGACAAAGCGAGTGGCGATTTGTGGCTGGGGAAATCTCGGCGCCTGAGCCTTGATGAAAGTACGGATAACGTGCAGCAAGGACAAGCCAGTCTGTGAAGGTGAGTCAGCCAGGCAATCCTTTTTTCAGCTGACAGAATAGGTGAGGTGTTGCTTGTGTCGTCGGCAGCAAGGGTTAGCTCCCCCACGACTGGGGGGGTTTCCTCCACCCCTCCTTCCCTCCTCTTCGGTCGGATGGTTTCAGAGTTGGCAGTTCTCCCCCTCTAGGTCAAGGTTCGATTGGTGGAAGTAAGACTTTTGTATGCTAATTGGCGCTCTGAATACCTCTCGGATTAGATCTAAGACCTAAGATAAAATGGGAAAACATTTGAAGCAGTCGAACGCTATCGCAAAAGTAGACTCTGCGGCAGGGCTTAAAGCCAAAACTCGCCTAGCCCAAGCAAAAGCGGTGTCAACGGCTGCCAGAGCTGAATATACCCAAAAACGACCTGGCCTAAATTCAAGTTTTGAGAGTTCTGAGGAAGAGCCGTCCGAGTTTCGCCAGGAGGGGGGAGATCCCGGTGCACAGAAGCAAACAGGTGGAAAGCTGGACAATTCAACCAGTGTGGAGAAGGAACAGGTAGCTGAGTCTAGGGGCAAGCAAGGATGAGATGAAAAACTCCAAAGACTTTCCGTTATTCTCCAAAACAAAAGCATCTCAGCCGGTTCTTGCCAAATCCATGGCAAAATGGCAGCGACCTGTAGAGTGGGGGCTAGAGGGTGTGCCAAGTAGTCCCCTGAAAAACATGCAAATGATCTCTCAACCAGGAGCTGTCGCCGAAGAGAGAGAGTCGGAGAAAATTCCACTCAACCTGAAGAGCCCCCTGATCAACTTGCTGCCCCAAGGACAGACTTTATCATCATTACCACGGGCTCAGGCGCCGGTGCAGGCACCTTCTCTAGTCGCTCTGGTATCACAAAAGTCTGGTCAACTTTTGCAAGGTCAGACTATACCATCAATGCCACAGACTCAGGCTCAGGTGCCGGTTCAGCTACCTCCTGAAGACATCATAGTGCTGGAGGCACAGATACAGCCCCAGACGCCTAGCAAAGGCGGTTCGGAATTTTCAGACCAGCTAGCCGGGAACCAGAAGCAAGATGGAAAATCACAACACGGCGAGTCCGAATCGTCAACAGAAGGAGCTAACATTCAACAGATGGACATAAAGAGCATGCTGAATCTTATCTTGGAGGAGATAAGAGAAATGAAGAAATCCCAAGAAAATGAGATAGCCTCCCTCCACCAACGTCTTGGGAAAATTGAGGAGGCGGTGGCTTGCTTTCCAGCTAGAATTCAAGAAGCTGAATCAAGGATCGCTCTTTTGGAGGATCAAATGAATACTATGCTCCTGAGAGTAAATGAGGCAACAAAAGATAAAATCGTCCTAGAGAATAAACTCGAGGAACTTGAGAACCATTCTTGACGTTCGAACCTATGTATAGTTGGGGTACCTGAGGGGAATGAGGGGTCTCAAACTCTTCAATGGGTTGAGTTGCTCATTAAGCAGAAGGTCTTGCCCGAATTTACTGGAGAACTTACCATAACAAGGGCACATCGAGTCCCCTCACACCCTCTGCCCAATTCAAAGATTCCACATACTATTCTGATTAACTTTGCTGACTATTGCATTAAAGAGAAGATTTTGGCAAAGGCAATACAGCAGAGGCAATTTCCAATCAGTGAGGTCTCTAGCTGTCGGATATTTGTCGATATGTCGGTGGTAGCTGCACGTAGGCGCAAAGAGTTTGTGAAACTATTATATCTTTTAAAGCTCAAGGGGCGCAGGCATCAATAGCCCAGCAATCCAAGCTACGAGTCCTTGTGAGAGGGAAATTCCATATGTTCTCCAATATAGAGGAAGCTCAGGGTTTGCTGAGAGAGATTTCTTCCTCAAAATGAAAATGTACATAGTTTGATGTTAGGGGTCTCCAGGGCTGGGGGGAGGGTCACCTAGGGTGCAGCACCAGGGCACCCCACAGCGAAGTGGGGGGGGCAAGATGGGGCCTGCAGGGTTTCGCACATCTCTTGGGGGGTGTTGCGTGGGGGTAGGGGAGGTAGTGGGGGGTGTATGGCAGTAAAAGAGCAGCAGCAAAGGAGATAAGGAAGAGGAAAACAGGGTTTTGAACTCGAATGATCATTGTTGCTATATAAATCATAGAAATGGTTAGTAAATGTCGTATCATGTCGTTAAATGTTAATGGTATGCTAAACAAACAAAAATATGGAGGGCTAATAAGATGGCTGGCCTCCTTTATGCCTCAAGTTCTCTTTCTGCAAGAAACTCATCTAAAAACAAACTCACCTAAGCTCTTTCTCCCAAGAGTTTTTTCAAATGCTTTTTTCGCGTCAGCTGGGCTGGCAATGCGAGGAGTAGCTATTTACTTCTGTAGAGGTTTGGCGTGGGAGTTTGTCCAAGTACGGAGGGAACCTCAGAGAAGGTGGTTATGGGTTATGGCTAAATTAAATGGGACTACATTGAATTTTGTTAAATATTATGGCCCAATCATGGATGACCCCTCAGCCTTGATGAAGGTTAATGATCTGCTCAGGGAAGCTTCTGGACCGATCTTCTTGGAGGGGACTTTAACTACATCCAAGATCTGAGAAAAGACACTTCCAACAAAAATAAGAAGCAACTAAAGCCAAAGAGAAAAAAGTCCTAGATGCAATAATACAAGATCACCAGCTAATTGATCCATTGCGTAAAGCCAATCAGGTAGCTTGTGATTATACATGCTACTCCCGTCAATTTCAGACAGCATCTCGTATTGATTTTTTCTTAACATCTCGTTCCCTGAATTATGTAGATGCAGAAATTGGGGCTAACTCATTTTCAGACCACTCCTTTATAAAGTTAGATCTAGAAATCGAAGAGGGAAAGAGGACGAGAACCAGGTGGCAGATGGATCGTCTCCTTCTCCTAGATCACCAACGTGTAGCAGGTTTAAGAGAGTGGATTCATGATTATTTCAGGGTCAATGAGGGGACGGCGGAACCATTCTCAGTATGGGGGGGTTCAAGGTGGCAGTGCGTGGGAAATGATCGCCTTTTTGGCTGCTCAGTCCAAAATACGACGTATTAAAATAGCCGAACTCCAGCAGACAGTCGATAGTGTCTTGATTCAGTGAAAGGCCCCCTTACGGGGAGACGGGTCAGCAGTGAATCAGCTCAAAAAGGCTAAAAAGGCATTAAGAGAATTTTTTTTAATTGAAGAAATCAATAGCTCCCGGACTTTTCAAGAACGAGTATATGAAGAAAGTCAAATGGTTGGCAAATTGTTAGCCTGGTCAACCAAGACTAGACAGGAAGCGGCCTTAATTACAGAGGTCATAGATCCTAAGACCAGAGTCACGGTGTTGGATAAGGATAGGATTGTCCAAGTATTCATGGAGCATTATCAACAGCTCTACGCTACTAAATATGCGGTCCGACAAGACTCAATACAGCATTATTTCGAGGGCGTAAATCTCCCGAGTTTGGCCAATTCCCTTGTGGAACAGAGTCAACTCGATATATCAGGTGCTGAAATTTTGGCAGCCTTGAATTCAATCGCGGAAGCGAAAGCCTGTGGAAACGATGGGCTGCCTATAGAATTTTATAAGGCATTCGCTAAGGAATTGATCCCCTTCTTGACAAAGCTTTTCAATTTTATAAAGACTGGTGGCCCTGTCCCCTCAATATTTAAAGAAGCCATTATTGTTAGCTTTGTGAAAAAGGGTAAGAATCCTAAGGACATCAATTCCTATAGACCATACAGCCTACTCAATGCAGATTACAAAATTTTAATGAAAATTTGGGCTCAGCGTTTTACCCCTATAGCACAGGAAGTGATCCACAGAGACCAGTCTGGGTTCGTCGCCGGGAGGTTGATGTCTTTGAATACAGGGTTTTTAATACAGGCCCTCATCATGATGGTTGACGCCGAAAAGGCGTTTGACCTGGTTAATTGGGACGCTCTTTTTTATGGTCTGGGTAGGTTCAGTGTCGCCCTCCAGGTCACAAAAATGCTCTGGAATATTTACCAGGGGGCACAGGCTCAGGTGGTGATAAATGGAAACCGAGCGAGGATAGTAAATATAAACCGGGGGGACCAGACAAGGGTGTCCGCTTTCACCCTTATTATTTACTTTTTTTATCGAACCGTTGGCTATTAAAATTCGCGACAATGTGGCAATTAGAGCTCCGATTCCGGGTATGGCAAAATTAAAACTGTTCGCGGATGACATTATTTTATATCTCAGTCCTGAGAGCCAGAATCTAGACCTGGTTTTAACAGAATTTAGTCAATTCGAATTGATTGGGGGCTATAAAATAAATCAAAATAAAACAGAGATTTTTACTTTAAATACTAATAGCGATTTTTTCCCGTAAATCTTAAACATCAAGCCCTTAATTCGGATCCAATACGATATTTGGGGATATATGTCTCTAATCAATATGGGCAGCTATACAAATTGAACTATGAAGCCATGCAGGGTAAAATTAAAAAATTGCTGGATAACTGGTCGCTTTTACCACTAACTCTGATAGGCCGTGTGGCTCTCATAAAAATGTCCATTCTCCCTCTACTCATCTTTCATGTTACAAACATACCAATAAAAATCAATACCAGTTATTTTAAAGAGCTAGAAACTATGTTTAGAGAGTTTGTCTGGAGTAAGAAGGCACCCAGGGCTAAACTCTCGGTGCTACAACTGGATATCAATCAGGGCGGGTTAGCATTACCGCAAATTTTTACATATTATGAAGCGGCTATTTTAGATCTAACAGCTCGTTTGCTGGATCCAAATGGCTTATTAGACAACTTTTGTATGGATAAAATGGTGCAGGAGACCGGTTCGCAGATTCGGATATTTTTAAAAACATCCAAACTCCCCAAGAGGACTAGATATAAGACTCTGCAGGAATATTGCTTTAGACTACAGTCCTTTTTTAAACAAGCTGGCTCTTCTGGGTTTTATTATCTAAAATTAGGTGAATGTAAAAGTTTGGGTCTTCAAATCCAATCTAGTCACCTTAGATACTGGAGGGAATGTGGTCTAGAAGAGCTGGGGCGCTTTTTAATGGAGAACAGAGTAATTACCTGGCAAGAGGTTCAGAATAGATAAGGTGACCGGAGTAAGCCTGGTTTCTTTGAATATTTACAGATTATATACTTTTTAAACAGATATAATCTTTCGTCTAGTGGCACTCCGACCAAGCTGATGACTGCTCTATTTGGAGCAAAGGTAAGAGGGGTGGGTAATTGGTACCGTCTTTTATGCAGTCAAAGAGAATCTTCGTTGGTCGAGAAATTCTTAGAAAAAGTAACCCGGGAAACTCAATGTACCTTTTCAAGTCGGGAGTGGCAGGACATATCTCAGTTAGGGAGTAAGGCTTTAAGAGCTGCCAATTTTAAAAGAATGGCCTTTTTGTGTCGGTGGATGGCATGCTATACACCTAAAGCACTTAATAAAAAATGTCCAGAAGCAGAGAATAGATGCTTCCACTGTCAGGTAGAAGGGGAAGGGGCATGGCTACATATATTTTTTACGTATCCAAGGCTAGGGCTATTTTGGGACAAGATCTTTTCGACCATAAGCCTGGCGATCCAGAAGAGGTTAGATCCAGAGGCAGATGTAGCCCTCTTTGGCATTACTAGATCTAGGGTAAACCTGACCATGACAAAAGTGGAGGAGACTTTTTTAGCTATTTCCTCCCTTGTTGCTCGCTCCCTAATACTTCAGAATTGGAGGTCGGCGGAAGCACCTTCCTATTTGAGGTGGTTAAATAAGATGAAACGAACCAGGAAATTCGAAGAAGCATACGCGAGGCGGGTGGGTGCTATGAATAAGTTCACCGCGATTTGGAAGTATTTAGTGAATCTCGAAATTACGACGGAATAGAAGCCTTTGTTACATCCCAAACCCGGACTATTTCAATTTTAAGGTTAGGGTTAATATCTTAACAAAAAAAAAAAAAAACTCAAGTACTGTAATTTGGTTTACACAGTGGAGTTATTTCGTATGGTAAAGGATAGTTTGCTCTGGGTTTTCCGTGCACTTTAGCACTTTAGTACGTTAGAATTGCATATTTGTAAAAAGTTGGGATATTAACTTTTGCACTTTTGAAAAACGGGTATGCTGCCGGATTATTGTTGCAATATGTCTCTCTGCACTTTACTGTATTGGTTTTACTCATGATTTGTATGTATTGGTCAAATGGTGTTTTTAAATTCCCTGTCATTATTATCGCTGTTATGCCCCTTATGCTCTGCTCAATAAAAAAAGAAAAAAAGAAAAAAAAAGACAGAGAGTTACGAAGAGGGTAGAGCAATGTCATACATTCACCCCAGTACAGAGATCTGGGCCTAAATCCTTCGTTTTTTTGCCCCCCATGCCATTACAGTTTGACCAAGCCATATGCAAATCAGTCTTGGCCCTGCACCCAATGGGAACAGTCGAGCCCGAACTGCCAGGCCAGGTCCTCCCTGGATTGGAAACGAGCATCCTAAAACACATTTTGGGGTTTCACCCCTCATCAGCCAAGATAGCTTAACTTCAGTGGCATGGAGAGCACGGGACCCACGTCTGGGCATACCCATCCCACTCGGGGTGACAGATGCAAGAAGAACAAGTTATGGACAGAAAGCAGAACAATGTCATACATTCAACCCAGTACAGAGATCTGGGCCTAAATCCATTGTTTTTTTGCTCCCCATGCCATTCCAGTTTGAACCAAGCCATAGGCAAATCAGTCTTGACCCTGTGCCCAATGGGAACAGACCAGCCCGAATTGCCAGGTCCTCCCTGGACTGGAAACAAGCATCCTAGGACTGGTTTCGGGCTTTCACCTCACATCAGCCAGGATAGCTTGACTCCAGTGGCATGGAGAGCATGGGACCCACGTCTGGGCATACCCGTCCCAATCGGGGTGACAAATGCAAAAAGAGCAATTGATGGACAGAAAGCAGAACAATGTCATACATTCACCCTAGTACAGAGATCTGGGCCTAAATCCATCGTTTTTTTGCTCCCCATGCCATTCCAGTTTTAAGCAAGCCATATGCAAATCAGCCTTGACCTTGCACCCAATGGGAAAAGTCCAGCCTGTAACTGCCAGGCCAGGTCCTCCCTGGACTGGAGACAAACATCCTAGGACCGGTTTCGGGGTTTCACACCTCATCAACCAAGATAGCTTGACTCCACTGGCAAGGAGAGCACGGGTCCCACGTCTGGGCATACCCATCCCACTCGGGGTGACAAATGCAAAAAGAACAATTTATTTTTATTTTTATTTTATTTTTAGAGTTTTCTATAGCGCGGACCAGACCCAGGGTAGGGTATTAGAGCCTTTACAATGAGTGCACAGAACGAATAAAACAAGTAGCAAAATACAGCAATACATAAAATCAACATGTTTGACAAAGATCGGAGAGGCACAGGCGTCAAAGTTGTTCTGAGCAACAGGTAATAGGGGTGAGGGAGTCCTTAGTGGGAGAGAAGAGGCGAGTTTAAGGGTGTAGAACTGGAATGGATCCTGTGAGAGTTTCCGGGAGGAATTTGCACATCAGGAATGATTTTGCTTCTCTTTTGAACAGAGGAGTAGAGGAGATGATGGACAGAAAGCAGAACAATGTCATACATTCACCCAAGCACAGAGATCTGGGCCTAAATCCTTCATTTTTTTGCTCCCCATTCCATTCCAGTTGGAACCAAGCCATATGCAAATCAGTCTTGACCCTGCACCCAATGGGAACAGTCCAGCCCGAACTGCCAGGGCAGGTGCTCCCTGGACTGGAAACATGCATCCTAGGACTGGTTTCGGGGTTTCACCCCTTATCAGCCGGGATAGCTTGACACCAGTGGCATGGAGAGCACGGGACCCACGTCTGGGCATACCCGTCCCACTCGGGGTGACAAATGCAAAAAGAACAATTGATGGACAGAAAGCAGAACATTGTCATACATTCACCCCAGTACAGAGATCTGGGCCTGAACCAATCGTTTTTTTGCTCCCCATGCCATTCCAGTTCGAACCAAGCCATATGCAAATCAGTCTTGACCCTGCGCCTAATGGGAACAGTCCAGCCCTAACTGCCAGGCCAGGTCCTCCCTAGACTGGAAACAAGCATCCTAGGACCGGTTTCGGGGTTTCACCCCTCATCAGCCAGGATAGCTTGACTCCAGTGGCATGGAGAGCACGGAACTCACGTCTGGGCTTACCCGTCCCACTCGAGGTGACAAATGCAAAAGAACAATTAATGGACATAAAGCAGAACAATGTCATACATTCACCCCAGTACAGAGATCTGGGCCTAAATCCATCGTTTTTTGCTCCCCATGCCATTCCAGTTTGAACCAAGCAATATGCAAATCAGTCTTGACTCTGCACCCAATGGGAACAGTCCAGCCCGAACTGCCAGGCCAGGTCCTCCCTGGACTGGAAACAAGCATCCTAGGACTGGTTTCGGGGTTTCACCCCTCATCAGCCATGATAGCTTGACTCCAGTGGCATGGAGAGCACCGGACCCACGTCTGGGCTTACCCGTCCCACTCGGGGTGACAAATGCAAAAAGAACAATTGATGGACAGAAAGCAGAACAATGTCATACATTCACCCCAGTACAGAGAACTGGGCCTAAATCCATAGTTTTTTTGCTCCCCATGCCATTCCAGTTTGAACGAAGCCATATGCAAATCAGTCTTGACCCTGCACCCAATGGGAACAGTCCAGCCTGAACTGCCAGGCCAGGTCCTCCCTGGACTGGAAACAAGCATCCTATGACCTGTTTTGGGGTTTCAACCCTTATCAGTCAGGATAGCTTGACTCCAGTGGCATGGAGAGCACGGGACCCACGTCTCGACATACCAGTCCCACTCGGGTGACAAATGCAAAAAGAACAATTGATGGACAGAGAGCACAACAGTGTCATACATTCACCCCAGTACAGAGATATGGGCCTAAATCCTTCGTGTTTTTTCTACCCATGCCGTTCCACTTTGAACCAAGCCATATGCAAATCAGTCTTTACCCAACGCCCAATGGGAACAGTCCAGCCCGAACTGCCAGGCCAGGTCCTTCCTGGACTTGAAACAAGTATCCTAGGACCGTTTTTGGGATTTCACCCCTCATCAGCCAGGATAGCTTGACTCCAGTGACATGGAGATCACAGGACCCATGTCTGAGCATACCCGTCCCACTCGGGGTGACAAATGCAAAAAGAACAATTGATGGACAGAAAGCAGAACAACGTCATACATTCACCCCAGTACAGAGATCTGGGCCTAAATCCATCGTTTTTTTGCTCCCCATGTCATTCCAGTTTGAACCAAGCCATATGCAAATCAGTCTTGACCCTGCGCCCAATTGGAACAGTCCAGCCCGAACTGCCAGGCCAGGTCCTCCCTGGACTGGAAACAAGCATCCTAGGACCGGTTTCGGGATTTCACCCCTCATCAGCCAGGATAGCTTGACTCCAGTGGCATGGAGAGCATGGGACCCACGTCTGGGCATACCCGTCCCAATCGGGGTGACAAATGCAAAAAGAGCAATTGATGGACAGAAAGCAGAACAATGTCATACATTCACCCTAGTACAGAGATCTGGGCCTAAAGCCATCGTTTTTTTGCTCCCCATGCCATTCCAGTTTTAAGCAAGCCATATGCAAATCAGCCTTGACCTTGCACCCAATGGGAAAAGTCCAGCCTGTAATTGCCAGGCCAGGTCCTCCCTGGACTGGAGACAAACATCCTAGGACCGGTTTCGGGGGTTTCACACCTCATCAACCAAGATAGCTTGACTCCACTGGCAAGGAGAGCATGGGTCCCACGTCTGGGCATACCCATCCCACTCGGGGTGACAAATGCAAAAAGAACAATTTATTTTTATTTTTATTTTATTTTTAGAGTTTTCTATAGCGCGGACCAGACCCAGGGTAGGGTATTAGAGCCTTTACAATGAGTGCACAGAACGAATAAAACAAGTAGCAAAATACAGCAATACATAAAATCAACATGTTTGACAAAGATCGGAGAGGCACAGGCGTCAAAGTTGTTCTGAGCAACAGGTAATAGGGGTGAGGGAGTCCTTAGTGGGAGAGAAGAGGCGAGTTTAAGGGTGTAGAACTGGAATGGATCCTGTGAGAGTTTCCGGGAGGAATTTGCACATCAGGAATGATTTTGCTTCTCTTTGAACAGAGGAGTAGAGGAGATGATGGACAGAAAGCAGAACAATGTCATACATTCACCCAAGCACAGAGATCTGGGCCTAAATACTTCTTTTTTTTGCTCCCCATTCCATTCCAGTTGGAACCAAGCCATATGCAAATCAGTCTTGACCCTGCACCCAATGGGAACAGTCCAGCCCGAACTGCCAGGGCAGGTGCTCCCTGGACTGGAAACATGCATCCTAGGACTGGTTTCGGGGTTTCACCCCTTATCAGCCGGGATAGCTTGACACCAGTGGCATGGAGAGCACGGGACCCACGTCTGGGCATACCCGTCCTACTCGGGGTGACAAATGCAAAAAGAACAATTGATGGACAGAAAGCAGAACATTGTCATACATTCACCCCAGTACAGAGATCTGGGCCTGAACCAATCGTTTTTTTGCTCCCCATGCCATTCCAGTTCGAACCAAGCCATATGCAAATCAGTCTTGACCCTGCGCCTAATGGGAACAGTCCAGCCCTAACTGCCAGGCCAGGTCCTCCCTAGACTGGAAACAAGCATCCTAGGACCGGTTTCGGGGTTTCACCCCTCATCAGCCAGGATAGCTTGACTCCAGTGGCATGGAGAGCACGGAACTCACGTCTGGGCTTACCCGTCCCACTCGAGGTGACAAATGCAAAAAGAACAATTAATGGACATAAAGCAGAACAATGTCATACATTCACCCCAGTACAGAGATCTGGGCCTAAATCCATCGTTTTTTGCTCCCCATGCCATTCCAGTTTGAACCAAGCAATATGCAAATCAGTCTTGACTCTGCACCCAATGGGAACAGTCCAGCCCGAACTGCCAGGCCAGGTCCTCCCTGGACTGGAAACAAGCATCCTAGGACTGGTTTCGGGGTTTCACCCCTCATCAGCCATGATAGCTTGACTCCAGTGGCATGGAGAGCACCGGACCCACGTCTGGGCTTACCCGTCCCACTCGGGGTGACAAATGCAAAAAGAACAATTGATGGACAGAAAGAAGAACAATGTCATACATTCACCCCAGTACAGAGAACTGGGCCTAAATCCATAGTTTTTTTTGCTCCCCATGCCATTCCAGTTTGAACGAAGCCATATGCAAATCAGTCTTGACCCTGCACCCAATGGGAACAGTCCAGCCTGAACTGCCAGGCCAGGTCCTCCCTGGACTGGAAACAAGCATCCTATGACCTGTTTTGGGGTTTCAACCCTTATCAGTCAGGATAGCTTGACTCCAGTGCCATGGAGAGCACGGGACCCACGTCTCGACATACCAGTCCCACTCGGGTGACAAATGCAAAAAGAACAATTGATGGACAGAGAGCACAACAGTGTCATACATTCACCCCAGTACAGAGATATGGGCCTAAATCCTTCGTGTTTTTTCTACCCATGCCGTTCCACTTTGAACCAAGCCATATGCAAATCAGTCTTGACCCTGCACCCAATGGGAACCGTCCAGCCCGAACTGCCAGGCCAGGTCCTCCCTGGACTGGAAACAAGCATCCTAGGACCGGTTTCAGGGTTTCACCCCTCATCAGCCATGATAGCTTGACTCCAGTGGCATGGAGAGCCCGGGACCCACGTCTGGGCATACCCGTCCCAATCGGGGTGACAAATGAAAAAAGAACAATTGATGGTCATAAAGCAGAACAATGTCATACATTCACCCCAGTACAGAGATCTGGGCCATAATCCATCGTTTTTTTGCACCCCATGCCATTCCTGTTTGAATCAGGCCATATGCAAATCAGTCTTGACCCTCCTCCCAATGGGAACAGTCCAGCCCAAAACTGCCAGGCCAGGTCCACCCTGGACAGGAAACAAGCATCCTAGGACCGGTTTCGGGGTTTTACCCCTCGTCAGCCAGGATTTCTTGATTCCAGTGGCATGGAGAGCACGGGACCCACGTCTAGGCATACCCATCCCACTCAGGGTGACAAATGCAACTTGGCTTGGCAGTTTGGGCTGGACTGTTCCCATGAGGCACAAGATCAAGACTGATTTGCATATGGCTGGGTCTGAACTGGGGTGGCGAAGTGAGCTAAAGAACGATGATGAATTCAACCCAGATCTGTGACTGGGATGAGTGTCTGAAATGTTTCAGCGCTCCGTCCATCATCTCCTTGTGTTTGCTTTGTTCGCCCTAAGTTGGCAGGGTATGTCCAGGCGTGGGTCCCTTGCTTACTTTGCTACTGGATTCAAGCGAGCCTAGCTGATAAGGGGTGTTAACCTGAAACTGGTCCCAGGATGCTTGTTTCCGGTCCATGGATGACCTGACTTGACAGTTCGGGCTGGACTGTTCCCATGAGGCACAAGGTCAAGACTGATTTGCATATAGCTGGGTCTGAACTGGGGTGGCGAAGTGAGCTAAAGAACAATGATGAATTCACCCCAGATCTGTGACTGGGGTGAGTGTCTGAAAAGTTTCAGCGCTCCGTCCATCATCACCTTTTGTTTGCTTTGTTTGCCCTAAGTTGGCAGGGTATGCCCAGACGTGGGTCCCTTGCTCACTTTGCCACTGAATTCAAGCTAGCCTGGCTGATGAGGGATGTTACCCCGAAACTGGTCCCAGGATGCTTGTTTCCGGTCCAGGGAAGACCTGGCTTGGCAGTTCGGGCTGGGCTGTTCCCATGAGGCACAGGATCAAGACTGATTTGCATATAGCTGGGTCTGAACTGGGGTGACGAAGTGAGCTAAAGAACGATGATGGATTCAACCCAGATCTGTGACTGGGGGTGAGTGTCTGAAAAGTTTCAGCGCTCTGTCCATCATCTCCTTGTGTTTGCTTTATGGCATTGCGGCAGCTCCCTGGCCTAGGTGCAGGCTGGAGGACCGAGTCCCACCCCAGCAGAGGTCAGCAAAGTATTGGTGCGGTCAAGGGACAGCCCGATAACAGCATTCCGTGCTGCAGGAGTCCCGCACTACTTTATGGCGGTGCGGCAGCTCCCTGGCCCCGGTGCAGGTTTGGGGAACGAGTTCCATCCCAGCAGAGGTCAGCAAAATTGTGGCGCTGGCAAGACACAGCCCGATTACAGTGTCCCATGCTGTGGGAGTCCTGCGCCGCTCTATAGGGCCTTGCGGCAACTCCCTGGCCCAGGTGCAGGCTGGAGGACCGAGTCCCACCCCAGCAGAGGTCAGCAAAGTTGTGGTGCGGGCAAGACACAGCCCGATTACAGCCTGCCCATTCATTTTATCTCCCCCAGTGCTGCCCTACTTCACTATTTTTTTTATTAGACTTTAAATAGTGGTGCTGAAATCTTAAATTGCCTTTTGCAGAAGCACGGTGGCTTCCGAACTTACTTTTAAATGTTCTGGTTTACAGAATAATTGAACTTAAATGTAGGTGATTCATCCAAGCAACTGTTAGCAGTTCAACGTGCGTTGCCCTATTAGAAGAGAAAGTTATTTTACGTTTGAACTAAATGGGTAGTCGAGAACCAGTAAACCTTGTCATTAGACCTCAGGGTAACATAAAGATGCACAATACAATGGCTTTTCAATATCTTCTCATTAATTGACAATCTGTTGCTCACCACACAAATCCACACCCATTTAATTATTGATTTAATCGCTGATCATGAGCCTGATGTTTCCCATTAACTGAAAGTTCTGATCAGGGGAAGCATATTTCCCAAACTGCTGTTTCAGAAAACCTCCCTTCAGTATTTTGTTCAAGCTGGCGGGTTGGGTAAGGGGAATTGAAACTAATGCCACAGAACAATTAGTGCACCTGGACTATGTTTTCCTCATTTTAAATGTTTTAAAAGAACATCAGTACAAAGAATACTTTGGAAATAATATTTTTTTTTAAAACAGAGGGCTCATTTAGAGAATTTTTTATTACGTTTGCATATGCAGACAAATTTGTCGAATTTTAGATGGTGCGCAACGCGCGAAAGCTCCCAGAGTATGTCCCCATATGTGGCAGAATTAAAAATCACCTACTCTCTGTAGCTTAATGTCCTGTGCGACAAGAAGAGGTATCAAACAAGATGGAACATCAGTCTGTGGGGGATTTCTTCAGGCAAGCCGCAGAAACCTTTTCATTCTCAGACCAGGGCGGCCTTCCCTAGTCCCCCAGAGTGATTTAGGCTATTCCAAGAAGTTCCAGGGGGACTTTGAAGGAAATGCAGCTGGCGCATGGTACAGTCAAAAGAAAGCAAGCACTGCCCCTTTGTTTCTGGCAACATTTTCGAGACGTCTCTAGGTTCCACTTGGCAGAGTTGGCAAACTTAAAAACAAAAATGTAGGAAATTGTGAGCTGGTAAGCTTTGTAGCGCCACACATCCCTGATATAGAGGCCGGTTTAAAAGCTGGGCGCCAAATTACCCTGGCACAAATAACGTTTGTGACTATTTTAAGTGTGTTGTTGTACCTGATTTACACACAGATACAAACAATTGTGAATACCATAAGCAAACAGTTCTTGAGTCCATTTCACAGGTTTTATTTCGGATTATACCTTGGTTTTATTTCAATCTTGAGGTGCATGTTCACTATCTGGCCAAGGGGCCATAGCTCCACCGTAGACTCATGCAAATAATTACATATTTTATCCTGCAGAAGAATTAAGCAAGTGTCACAAATTGGATGGTGGTAAATCGTTACTCGTAGGAATTCACAAGTTCCAATTTGGGTCGGTTGATGGAGCACTTCAAGCTACCTCCAAGATTGTCAGTGGATCCAGACATGTCAGTCACATCATTCCCATTCTGACCGTCCTCAGATGGCTCCTCTTGAGGCAAGGTATACTTGCTTAACTTATAAACTCTCATTTCCGAACTTCAAACTTTCCGACCACAAATGGCCACGGATTTTGGGCAGCATATTTTTCAACCAAAAATAAAAAACAAACACTTGAACAATCTTTCTCAGGGATTGCACCCAAAGTCTAGATCTCAATTCTACCAGTTATCAGGACTATACCATCCTATACACCCTTAAAAAAAGAACTCAGATGTTTGCTGTTTTAGCATCACTTTCTGTCAGGCTGATCCGCAACAGTGCATGTAATTTACTCAAAGCTACATATGTAGTGATCATTAGAAAGATGTTGATGGCATTACTATATCTAGATTGACTTTAACACAATATGCTATTTTGTTACAATTGTTGTACAGTTGTGTGTATTTGTTTGCTTTATTTATATTGCTTCACACAATAGCCAATGTAGGTGGATCCTAAAGCACCCTTTCACTATAGGGGTTCTAAGGGGTTCTCGGACATGCTATTGAAAATGTCTTCTAAATAAATTAAAATGTTACCACAAGCTAAAGGTGGTGTCAAACGAAGGTTAAAACACAGAGACAAGCTCAGTTTGTGCTGAGCTAATTCTTGGGAATTTTGAAAAGCTTGACACGTAAAATACTGTCATTCTAATAGTGGTAAAAACTCAGCATCTAATTGGGAATGATAGAACAGGACATATTAGTTAATAATTCACATCCCCACATGAAACTGTGGTTAAAAAGTATTGCATCAGGAGTTTGTTAAAGCGCGACTACTCACCCGTAAGGGTCTCAAGGCGCTAGGGGTGGGTGCAGGTTCCATTCCATCAAGGAGGGGGTCTGTCGAAGAGCTAGGTTTTGAGGTTTCTTGCGAAGATGGGGAGCGATGTTGTCTGTCTGAGGTGGAGCGGAAGGGCTTTCCATGCTTTGGCTGCGAGGAAGGAGAAGGAGCGGCCTCCCGATCTGGTCTTTCTGGTGCGGGGGACCACGGCGTAGGAGAGATGGGCTGATCGTAGGGTCCTTTGGGGTGCGTGGAATTTGAGTCGGCTGTTCAGGTATGCTGGTCCGGTGCCGTGGAGGGCCTTGTGTGCGTGGGTGAGCATCTTAAAGGGGATTCTCGCCTCGACGGGGAGCCAGTGGAGTGTGCGCAGGTGCTGGGAGATGTGGCAGTGTTTTGGCAGGTTGAGGACCAGTCTTGCGGCCGCGTTCTGGATGTTCTGTAGCTTGCGGATGAGGTTTTTGTTTATTCCAGCGTAGAGTGCGTTGCCGTAGTCGAGTCTGCTGGTGACCAGGGCGTGAGTGACTGTCTTTCGGTGTTCGAGGGGGATCCATTTGAAGGTCTTACGAAGGAGGCGGAGGGTGTGGAAGCAGGAAGACGAGACAGAGTTGATCTGGCGGTCCATTTTGAGCTCGGAGTCCAGGATGATTCCCAGGTTGCGTGCGTGGTCTGTGGGGGTTGGCGGGTTTCCGAGGGCGGGGGGCCACCAGGTGTCGCTCCAGGCATCAGGGTTTGGGCCCATGATGAGTACTTCTGTTTTGTTGGTGTTTAGTTGTAGGCAGCCGTTTTTCATCCATTTGGCGACGGCTTCCATGCCTTCTCGAAAGTTGCGTCTGGCGGTGTTGGGCTCGTTGGATAGGGAGAGGATGCATGGGAAACAAGCATTGGCATAGCCAATAGGTCTTGCCTTTGGGACCTTATAAGTGTATAGCCATGCAGCATATTATCAGCCAGTGTCAGCGCAGGGTGAACTATGGTGCACTACCACAGGTAGTTACTAGAGGTTCCTGGATAGGAATATACAGCGCTGGGTGCACTATGTTGCACTACCACATGTCGTTACTAGAGGTCCCTAGAGAACCTGAACTTTAGTAGTGTTAGTCATGTTATACCTGTATCGGCTGAAGACACACAAACCTAAGGCCATCATGTAAACAAGACGCGCGGCCCTGGATGGGACTTTAATGTTAGGGCAGCCAACTTCAGAAGCGGATCCTAAGGACAGGTTATCATATTTGACATAAGGGTTCTTGGCTATGGAGGTTCTTTACATGCGGGGAACGGGTTAGTTGGGCCTTGCCCCCTGCCCATGACGATCCACTCCCAGTATCTATTTAGGCTCGCACGACAATGCGCTTCGAAGCCCCGCTATCAGGTTCTGGTACTCCTCAGGGTCCGGATGAAGCAATAATGGTTCCACCCCCTGACATCCCCACACTCCAACATATAAGTATATAGAGTGGTAGGGCGATCAAGTGAGGGATAGGAAGGGGTGGGAACAGCAGGGATGAGAATCTGGAACAGAAAACAACACCAAATTACTTCACATGGGCTAATACATCTCTACTCTTAACAATTCTCGCTAAAGAACCCTTTGTATACCTTTTAACGGAAAGATATCACTCCTTCCTTGAAAGAAAAGGAAAAGAAAAAACCAAAAGCGACAGTGGGGTTCTTCTGGACAATCCCAACCTGTCGGCTCACCATTCATGGGGTAATCCTGACCCCCTCTGGACAAAAGGTTCAGCCCTGGTGCTAGTATGAAAGAGTAATGGCTGATTTACTCTAAACCTCGGTTCTAGAAATGTTTAAATAAAAAGAAACTGGTCAAACAATATCCACCACGTAACAAACGGTTAAAAGGCACCTTCGTTTACTTAGTACCTAGAACCATAGGATAAAGTAGGCACGGTAATTAATAGAAGGCTTCCACGGTATGGTACACCGCCGCCTAATTACCATACCATTAAACAAGAATACGCAGAGTTCTAGGGCTTCCGCGGTTTAGCACACCGCCGCCCGCACCGTGAAGGCTCTCACCTGACCTCCTCTGACCAGGCGAGTACACGGCAAACTCTCTTCCGAGTCTTGCCACAACGAAGAAGTATCCCGCAACGACGGGCTTCCGCGGTATAGCACACCGCCGCCTGCGCCGTGCTTCATACGGTTTCCGAAGTCCTCAAGCCGCCAAAATCTCCCGCAGCAGACCTCGGTGCATCAATAAACAAAACGGGAAAAGGAAACTGACACTGAAGAGTGTCAGTCAGAATTACGCACGCTAGATGCGCACCCAACACGTCTTCAAATAGACGTTTGGCTCCTCCCCCTTATGCCTCCTGGGAGTTGTAGTCCGGAAAGGCTGGGTAGGCGCTACACGGCCCGAATCCTGACACCCGCTGCGAGGTATGAAGCGCTATACAAAGTTGAAACTGACCTGCTATAGAGCGGAAACACATATGGTCTGCTGACCGGCTGTTTGGATTAAACGGGAAATTACATTTTAGTAGTCCACGTTACTGCAAACATTTCGACGACTGAAGACTTACTTCTGTGGTGCATTTTCAATAGGCAATACAGCTGTATTCCAGTAAAACGCCCACCACCTCCAAGAAGCTCCACAGACCGACATTGTACGTGTCTGCTACCGTTCTGAAGTCTGCTGGGCTATCAGGCCTCGAAATGGCTGGAATATTAAACACTACTTTCGTCGGCAGTGCCAGCAGTGTTCCCTTCATAGGGTAAAGACATGTAGCGTAGGCTGGTGGCGTAGCAAACGGCGTGAAAGAACCAACAATAATGCAAGGAGTAACCGCAGCTCTGGAAGCAACGCTTGCTACGTCAGGAGATGCCAAGCTGTTCGCTTCGCTGCAGACATGCGTCTGTCCTCAACGGGCGGCATTATGTTCTTGTTCCTAAATTATTCTAATGCATCCTGGCAGTTATGTTACATTTCCGTAGCTCAAAAAACGTTTTGCCTTCCTAAATACGGATATTTGATTACTGAACACGAAAGACATCTTTAACCGGGAATCACACACATTCCAGAACAATTAGAACTGCACAGCCGCTTGGCTGTGGACTGTAATTAAACACAGGCGAAACAAAAACAAGAAAGCACGAAAGTGAAAGCTAAAGCTAATTCGAAAAACAGATGGCCCGTGCGCGCACCGCTGCTCGAAAAAGCACGAGCACGAAAGTTAAAGCTAATTAGACAAGGCTGAGAAAACAAGCGCGTCCGTGAAACCGCACTCTTGTGGAGGTGGGGTGTGTCCCTTGCCCAGGGTGGAGGGGACGCACCTTCTAATGAAAGTGGCAAGGAAACCTGACCCAAAACAGATGGCCCCTGCGCGCTGCTGCTGGCTCCCGAGAGCAAAACGCTCTGGGAGTAAACATTTCCCGAAAAGCTGGGACATCCACACGCCTTTGGCCAATTGCGTGCTAAAGCCAGATGCAAAGGCCAATAGCGTGTGAGCACCACACGCACGAGCTTGTAGAAAAGCTGAAGTGATTCCAAGAGGCCGATTTCCTAGAGCAGCGCATGCGCGCTAGGCTCAACCTAAAAATGCCTTATAAAACGAACTTCGGTACTGCACAAAAATGAAACCTCTAATTCCGATGTGTACATTTGAAGTTCCGAATAGCATGTGCTTTTGCTTCAATGGTAAATTAAATGTTGACATTCATCATGTTTACATACATTTCTGAATGGGTGATTTCGCTATCACAGACTGTTTGGAAAAGGCCTTTTAAAAGCGCTAAAGATAATCAGTGTGCTCTTTGCAGTTTCCTATGCACTTGGTATTTATATTTTCTGCACAAGTTAAATAAAGAAAAGGTTTTTAAGACTTATATTCTTCATCCAACACGTCCCCCATACACTTATGCATTTAGCGTATTGAATAGCCCCTGAACAGTGAGCCTATGGTGCAGATATTTTACAGTTTGTTCTCAACTTTAGAAGATAATGAATTGTTTGGTATTTTATGTATGTATTATGTATTGTTCTTGGGAATTCTACTAACAAAATTTGAAATCAGCTGTAATGAAGGGCATAAGGAGAAAAATAGGAAACCAGCATGCTGACAGAAAGTAATCAGAGGGAATGAAGAATATGATATCCCCCTTTTAAATTGTTGTCATCGTTTAGAAAAAAAGTTTCTCGAAGGAATGGCATGCTTTTCGAATGTTTAATGAGAATCCAAGAGGTCTTTGTCTGTTTTGGGGCTATAGGATGGTGCTGATTTTTATTTTCAGTCATATAGGGCGAGGGCATCCTCTCTTGGAAAGAACTGAGCAGGAACTTGGGTTCAAGGGATGACCGATGTGGTTGAGTAGTCTTCCAGACATTCCATGGATTTCCAGTAGCATGTCTGCCTTATTTTGGGTGCTCCTCAATTGAGTATATGTTTGACTGAGCAGGTGGATCCTGGGTATAAAATAAGGGAGTGGAAACAACACAGTCAGGCGCATGTGCGGCAGAAATGTTCGATGCAGAGTGAGACTCCCACATGCATAATGACACAGCCTTCCAAAAGGGGAACAGATTGGTAAAGAGTGATTAGAAGGTATAGGTGGTTTATGGGGGGATGAGCGGAAAAGGGTTGTGAGAAAGGTTCATACTCAGGCTTGGGTACCTCCAAAAAGACCATAGAGAAGGTGAGTAGTGGGTCTGGGGACACAATTGGAAAAAGTGGTTAGGGAAGTATGTTCTAATAAACTTAGAGCCCGACGTAGCAGGCTCTACCGGCCATTAAAGGCCTGCTCCCTTGTTAAAGATCCTCGCCTTCGGCTCGGGCCTTTAACGCTGAAGCCGGCCTTTAATGGCCGGTAGAGCCCGCTATTATGGGATCTAAGACTATATTAGAATCATACATTTTCTGATGTGGGAAGAGTGAAGAGTGTAGCAGATTACCTTTGAAAGCAGGCAGATTGCTTTGTGACATAGGCAAGTGAGAGGGGATAAAGAGTGCTATCAAAGGCAAATGCAATGTTGTCTGCGTCCTTTCCCCTACAAGTCCATATACTCAGCCAATGATTTCGAGGTCTGCAGTTATCAGCAAAGTAACAAATGGAATAAGGCTTCCGATGCTGGTGATATTTTGGGACCCGTAATGCTTTCCTGAAATTACTTTTTTAAAGAGATTATCCGGGGCAGTGGAATTATTCCTCTCCAGGGACAGTATCTTAGCAGGACTGAGTCCCTGTCTTATATTTAAGGGGTCACTTGGTGAGATTCAGGGAGGTAGTCTAGCACTTTGCCAAAAGAAATGTATTTTATGGGTGATTGGAGGAGAGAAATAATTCTGTCTGGAGAGGGTTTTTTCTTGGTGCAATTAACCTCACCAGGAGAGTCAATGTTACATTCAAGCTTATTACAAATCTAGTTATTTTGGTTGGAGGCTAGATGTATACAGAGACCGGGTTGTGAAATGGTCGCCCAGGTCCAGTAAAGGAGACGGATTCCCCGGAGACTAGCTGGTCCGTCCAGGTTAGCTAAAGATCTGTGGGTCAGGAGGGGGCCCTGGTGTAGTAAGCAGGGCCGGACTGGTAATTCCGGGCACCGGGCAATCCCCCGGTAGGCTGGATGGGGTGGGGGCCGGTTTTGTGACAGGGGGCTGGTTTTGTTGTTGGGGCCGATTTGGACCCTGGCGTGACTGAGCAGCAAACAAGCACACAACTATCTGCATAAAATGCAGCTGCTGCCTGGTGGTGCTGCACGCACCGTCCGTCTGTGTCCACTGTCCAGCACTGCTAGCACTGCAGCATATTATTTATTAAAAAATCCACTGGGTGGTGGCACTGTCGGCACCATGCGCGTTGTCTTCAGTCTCCGCCTTCGCGTCTGCGCGGCGCATCATTCACCCTTAGGGTGGGGGGTCTGGAGTCAGTGAACCTGGTCAGGGGTGATCATGCGCAAGCGCATTGGGGTCGCGCAATAAAAAGTGCGCGTGACTGCGAGGCAGAGGAGGCCAGAGAGTGAGACGACGAGAGGCTGGAGCGGAGCCTGGAGAGGCCCTGACCCCATAATTTAATTATTTGTGGCCTGCCCCAGCCCCCGGGCCGTGTCTGCCGCCCGGCGCCCGCAGGTGAGTGATGACCCTGATCATTTATTTAATGTCCAGGCACTGTGACTGTCTCTGGGGGCGTCGCGACCGCCGACCGGGCCGGAATTAAAAGCAATTAAAGCCTGGTTAGGCCCCGGCCCGGTTCCGCGACCGCAGCGCAGTGTGGATTTATTCAACGTGACAAACAGGCGCTTCCCTCTGTTACTCAAAGTCAGATCGGGTGAATGTGCAAAGGTCTGCCAATGCGATGTATATTTTACTGTCTTTGTATGTGAAAGAGCCATTGTGCCGTGTGGCCGCCACTATGAGTTCTCTAGCGTGTTGTTGTGGTAGACGTCAGGCAATAATTTGCAAGGGTGAATTTCGAGTCCAGTCCCACAGAAGCAAAGCAACAGTCTTACACGTATCGAGGGAGCACAGTAGGAGTATTTACAGGCCCATGTCTCTCTGCCCAGTTGAGTGAAAAATGCTTTCCATGCGGCAATGATGGGGCTCAGTGTCCTGCTCAGGTACAGTCGCACCATATTGGCAACTCTCTTCAGATTGCCGATGGAGAGTTATCTGATAATCAGCAATCCAGATCCCGGGTGCCTTGCTGCTCCAACCTCCACATGCGAGATAGGATAGGTGTACTAATCAATGAAAGTTGCCATGGGCCGGTTAGTCGAGTTCTGCCACATCTTCCCAGCCCCCATGATCCTCTATTTTCCGTGCTAGTAGTGATTATTACCATGTCATCTACTTCATGGCCTGCAGCCTGTGTTCGCTGGTCCAGAGGCCAGCAGATCCACTCTTCATCAGATCCCGGGGGCTCCGTTGCTCTGCCATTCAAAGGCGAGCTGCGCTAGATTTTTTGGTTAGTGCGAGCCGAGGGGTCGGAGACTCCCTCGGATCGGGGATGTGCACTGTGATGTTTGCAGCACTTGTCTTTATCCAACATATACCCATGAATTGTATACCCACAAACCAACTATCATACTCCAACACGCAAAACCAAATAAACCCAAATGCAAATACATTTTCTAATAGTTTGAAAGCAGCAATGCCACAAACCTTTAAATACATGAAACTTAAAAGTTGAGGCATTCCCTCATTGTGATATTTAAACAGTGGCCCTATCACGTAGCCTTCCCCCCAGAAAGGAAGGGCCGGAATTAAAAGCAATTAAAGCCTGGTTAGGGCCCGGCCCGGTTCCGCGACCCCAGCGCAGTGTGTATTTTTCAACGTGACAAAAGCTTCCCTTACTCAAAGTCAGATTGGGTGAATGTGCAAAGGTCTGCCATATGCCTCCCTGCTCTTCCTCCCCAGGTCTTTAGATAACCTGACAGAGTTTGCCCTCGATCAGTGTGCCGCCTCCCTAATTTCGTTTCAGGGTTCCTCTTTTCTTCCCTAGACAGTGTGTTTGATTCCGCCTTGAAGTCTAGCTTCAGTGAGTTCCACAGTCCAGGTCCCTGGACCCCCAGAGAGTGAGACCCATCTGTGTTACATGTAAAGGCTTGTTGGGAGATGAGGTTCCTTGCTGATTGCAGGCCTCTGCTACTGGGCACCAACCCTCCGTGGGTGGGTAGAAAACTTTGAATGTTCTGAGATGGCTCTCCACAGCACAGACCTGAGATCGTTTGTACTTAGTTAGCGCTGTGGTTACTGGGGCCGTGCTTCTCGGCGCCGGCTGCAGCGCAGGAGGTGGCACCACTGAAGCTTCTTCCAACAATGTACTTCTCTTTCTGTGAAAGTTGGAGCCAGGCCTACAGCTGGAGCGCGCTGACAGGCCGCCGCCTGCCCTGTAGGAGCTTGCCTCTGCCAACTGCCTTCTTGTCCTGTAGGAGGCCGCCTCTGCCTGTAACATGCACCATGTAGGAGGTCGCCTCTGCCTGTAACATGCCTGTGTAACGTGCACTGGCAATGCCTGGGAAATATTCCAATCATACAAGAAATCTTGGCTCTGTATGAAAACTGACATAGATTTGAGTGAGTCACGCACACGCGGGAAACTGAAGGGCCGAGTTGATATTTATTTCACATTTTATTCTCTATTTTAGGTTTTGTTTTTAAATAAAGGATCTGGCCCAAGGGGCACGGGGCGCTGAATATAGCAAGGGGAGGCCAAGAGGAATGGGTTGAGATGGCACATGAGGCTTACAGAGGCCTGATTTACCGACCCTGGGAGGATGGAAGGCTGAGCTGGTCTTGTCAGTACTCAAACATCACAGCTAATGCCAGAGGCGAGAGTTAACTCACTCCTAGCACGGTTTTTCCATGGGCGCAGCATTTAATGCGTTACACGTCACGAGGCGTCCACTGAGGGGTCCTTAGCAGGGGGTGGCGGCGACAGTAAGTGCCGGAAAATTGCAGCCTGCCCCGGGCTGTGGCCCTCCCTCCCTCCCTCAGTGATGGCCGGGCCCTGCACTTAACTCACTGAGCCTCAAGGAAGGACTAGGTTTAAATGTAAGTGATTTAATCAAAACCAGCAGAAGAGACCATTTGAAAGGGGAATAAAGTCTGCAGGGTGGGCGATCTATATGAAATCCGTGGCGAACCTCTGCCATAGTGTCAGGTTGAAATTTCTTCCAAGGTCAGCTCTCAAGCTGAGGGAAGAGATATTAATGTCGCTCTGTTGCAATTATATACCTACGTATCTGCTCATTAATGCCATTCAAACATGAATCTTGCAGGCACCAAAGACAAAGAGGTGTTCTTAGGGGTCAATGTCAAAAGTGATATGTGTTCCAATGAATGGAGTTTGTGATGTGACTTTGAGCAGGCAGCATGAGTCTGCTATTATAGCTGCATGGTATGGACAGCAAATGAGCAGATGTCTGCTCAGGGTCAGCAGTGTGCTAAAATACCCTGATACACCATCATAGCAGGGTGCTTAATTTATGCTGGTGCTTTCCGGTGCGCTGCACTGGTGCTAAATTGTCAACACCGGCACTTATGGTAGTCTGCCAGTGCTCACAAATCCACTGCGCTGCGGAACCGGGCCGGGGCCTACCAAGCTTAGGGCGGAGCGAGGTGGTGGGTGGTGGCTGGCCTTTACATTTTCCATTATAATGCTGACACACATTGCCTCCTGCCAGCTTGAAGAAAAGGGGAATAGGAGCCCTTTGCTGTCACAGCACAGTGGGTTGAGTGCCTGTTCTGGAAAAAGAGATACGTGCTGCTGGAATGCACCGGGTTGAAAGCGTTGGGGGCAGAAACGGCTTATATAACCTGTAGGTTACACGCCTGTTTCATGGATATGCCGAAACTGCTTTTTATTTACAACTGAAATGATTACCTATTTGCTCGGTGATAATACCATGGTCTTGGTAACCCCCCCCCTTTCATCCCCCTCTTCCTCACACTCTCTTTCGGGAGCATATTGTTCATACTCACTGCTGAGACATGGTTTTATGCAGATAGTTGTGTGCTTGTTTGCTGCTCGGTCACGCCAGGGTCCAAATCGGCCCCAACAACAAAACCAGCCCCCTGTCACAAAACCGGCCCCCACCCCATCCAGCCTACCGGGGATTGCCTGGTGCCCGGAATTGCCAGTCCGGCCCTGCATGGTTGGATAAGTCCTTGTCGGCCTCAGATTCCTCCAAATTAAGTTCAGGTTTGATCTGCTTTATTAAATCAAAAAAGGCAATTTTTGTTGGCTCTTAGGGCTCAGTGCACTTTACCAACGCTAACCAGTGCTAAAGTGCTTGCGCTCTTTCCTTTAAACATGGTAAAATTGGCTTACACCGAATTGGCAAATTTAATTTACTTGTAAGTCCCTAGAAATGTGGTTCTACATGTACCCAGGGAATGTAAATTAAGTGCTGCTAGTGGGCCTGCAACACTTATTGTGCCACCCACGTAAGTAGCCTATTTAAACATGTGTCAAGGCCAGGGCCTGTCATTGCAGTCTGCCTGTGCAGTTATAAAACTGCCATTTTGACCTGGCAAAAGGAACCTTTTGCCAGGCCTAAAAATATTCCCTTTTACTACATATGTCACCAGGATGTCACCACTAGTGCAAGCCCTTTCCATAAGGCAGGGTGCAGTATGCAGAGTGCAGTGTATTTAAATGGTTTGGCATATACTTTTAAGTTTTATATGTCCCGGAATAGGCAAGGCTGAATTGCTACCCTTGTTCTTCGTGTGATTCTTCAATTTTTCACAATCCCATGACTTGAGTGATGTACAGGCAACATTGATGGCAGCACCCACACTCTGAAAAGTGTTCAGTGCCACTGGCCTGGGTGCCTTTGTGGGAATTTTTCATGCTTTCTGGCTAGGGTGCCATGTGAGACATTTCCATGCCTTCTGGCAGCCTGGGTGCTTATGTGTGATATTTCCATGCTTTCTGGCCTGGGTGCTTATGTGTGCTATTTCCATAGTTTCTGGCCTCAGTGACCTGGAGGCTCATGTCATGTGTGACATTTCCATGCTTACTGGCCTGGGTGCTTATGTGTGACGTTTCCATGCTTTCTGGCCTGGTGTGACCAGGCCTGGGTGTGACGTTTCCATAGTTTCTGGCCTCTGTGCCCTAGGTGCTAATTATCAGATGCTTATGTGTGACATTTTCACAGTTTCTGCCCTCAGTGCCTAGGCGCTTATGTCTGACATTTCCACAGTTTCTGGCCTCAGTGGCCTGTGTGCTCGTGTCTATTTTTAGTGCTCTCTGAAAGAATGTCTATGGGTACATATGACTGGGTGGGTAACCTGGTGCTCTTAAAGGTCATCATCTACTATTTACTGTGCTTTCAAAGTTGATACAATTGAATATGTAATGAAAAATGTGCTGTAAATTTCACCATTTTGGTCTGTCTTTTCCAAAATTTTCTTGGGGGGAGAACCCCCCCAAACCCGCCTAGTAGTGGTTGCTCACTGCGCTTGCTCGCTAAACACCATGTGGGGGCTGGTCTGGAAAAATTTGCCAGGGCTGCTTTCAGTTCCCAGTCCGGCCCTGGTAGTAAGCAAGCAAGCTTGCCGGAGGACTGGTACGTCCAGGTTTCTAAAGGGTTGAAGGTGATTAGAAAGTGCGTATCCATTAGGCCTGAAAAGAAAGTCAAAATTTTAGATATAGAGGGAAGACCAGAAAGGTTATCCAAGTGGGTTAGGCACAGTTGTGGATGGCTGAGTTTATATTGATATTTGATTTTTTTTTTTTTTTTTGCATATTTATATAGCGCGAATTCGACCCGAAGGTATTGGAGCACTTTACATGAGCACCGTATTTACATTACACATTCAGGCACGGGGAGATTAAGTGATTTGCCCAGAATCACAGGATGTGGACGCGACCCAGAGGCTCGAACCCTGGTTTCCCGCACCAAAGTCGGCAGTCTAGCCGACGGACCACATCCTCTCCCCTTTGATTGACGTTTCCAGATTTGTACTGGTATGTAAGGCATTGGTAATGAGGTTCGGAATGCAACGTTTGTCAGCTCTGTTCTGTCTAAACGTATTCGTTTCAATCAGGCAGAAGACATTTAAATGACAGAATAAGGAAAGTTTGAATCTGCTTTGTTTAAAGCTCAGTTAAGTTGGTTAAGAGATAGAAGCATTAAAGGGGAGAACTATGGGTCAGTGAGAGGCAAGGCGTGTTATAGGACTAGCAGGTCAGAAGAGGAAGAAATTGATCAGTGAGTAGAACGTGACTGTCAGTCCTAGTATTAGAGTAGGATGCCCCAAGAATGAGAAAGGTCTTGGTCAAAGGGGAAGTTAAAGCAAACGTGGGCGTGTTGATGTTTTTAGGCTATGATAATAAATGTAAAGGCAATCACATTTCTAATGTTAAGGGAATTATGCTATTGTGTACTATGGTGTAAAGTTGAGTTGAATATTAAAAAAGTGTTCTAATTTCTGCTGGGTATTTGCACAACATTAAACCGCAAAATGTTCTTTCAAATATTTATTTTTTCACAATATAAAATATACATTTGACCAACTATGATTGCGCACATTACGGGAATTATCTGCCTAGAGAAAAATACTATGCTCAGGTATAACAATGAGAACAACTTGCAAATATTAAAGGGATTTCCAAAGTTATTTTCAACTGTTCTGTTTTAGAAAATATATGTACAGAAAAATGTGAATATTATAGAAACATATTGCTGGAGACTGTAAATTCTTACTATGCTAAGAGTCTTGTTGGGTTTCTCAAATGTTGTGAAATCAGGTGGAACTTTGGAAATTCTTGATAGGGTCTCAATGTGAGGCTTCTTGAATTTTCGTAGTCATAGCTTAAGACTCTTCTACATCCTGTATATCTCAACTAAATTTGATGTCTTGCCTGGAAGATTTTGGGGCCACTGGATGGTGGACAAATGAGAGGAGCACCTTATGGCCACTTGTATATTACAATTGGAGTTTGATAGCTTGCTCTCTGTATTCTATTGAGCACATGCTTCCTCCTTATCCCTAATGTCGAGACCATGCTCAAATGACAGATATGTATCTCATATTTGTTTATTTATTTGTTTATTTGAAAAGTTTTATAAAGCGCGAACAAGACCCTTACGGGTATCAGAGCGCTGTACAGATTTGGCGAAAACATGGGTAACCAAAACACAATGTGACAGGTGTAGTTGAAACAAAGGGGGGAAGCAGAACGGGTCATGGGTTGGAGGTTGGCTCGACCAGAACAGTATCAGAGGTGCCCTAGAGCACGAAAACAATTAAACAGACAAGCATACAATAAATCGCACCAACGGAGTACATTGAGAATCAAAATTGTAGACAAAGCATGAGCATGAGAACAAATTGATGCTGTTAAAGTTCTTTCAAGAATAGCCGTTTGACAAGTTTCTTGAAAGATACAGTGGAAGGATTGGATCTGATCTCGGGAGGCAGGGTGTTCCAGATTCTTGGAGCAATAACGGTTAAAGCACGATTGTAAGATCTTTTCTTTTTGAATCTGGGCAGTTTCAAGAGTAGGGTGGACGTACTTCTTAGGTTCCGGCCTGAGCCAGAAAGTTCAAGCTTATTTGCCAGGTAGATCGGGTGGCTTTATGGGTCAAGCCGGCTATCTTGAAGCAGATCCTGGCTTCGATAGATAGCGAATTTAGTTGCAAAAGGTCGGGGGAGATGTGGTCATGCTTTCTAGAGCCTGTGATGAGTCTGGCCAAAGCGTTCAGGGTAGCTCTGAACGGGGCCAAGCTAGCTTTGGGAAGTCCAGCAAGGGTCACCAGACCATATTCCGGTCTAGAGATAACCAGGGATTGAACCGCCGGCCTGATGTCTTCGGGGGGGAGGAAAGGCTTGATCTTCTTATGGGTGTTAAGTTGAAAGTTGGCTCCCATAATAGCTGCACTGATGTGCGCTTGCATGTTTAAGTGTTTGTCCAAGGTGCTGCCTAAAGATTTAGCGGAATCTACCACATGGGGGTGCAGTTAAGAGCAGTGAGTTGTTTAAGCCAGTCCAGGGTATGTGCCGAGTGATTGGGGGGGCAATCAGAAGAAATTCCGTTTTGAGAGTATTTAACAGAAGATTGTTCTAAGCTAACCATTGTTGCGTTTTGTGCAAGTGCAGCATTTAGCGTTCTTATGTCCTCTTGAGAGGAGATCTTCAAGTGCAGTTGCGTGTCCTCCACATACATGTGGTACTGAATGTTAGCAAGGTTCAGAATGACAGTAAGTGGTTCCATAAAAAGGTTGAAGAGAGTGGGCTAGAGCGCAGATCCTTGAGGCACTCCGATCATGATAGGGGTACTGGTTGCAAGGGAATGGTTAACTTTGATCCTTTGTGTGCGGTTATGTAGGAAAGAGGCAAACCAATTTAGGACCGGGCCCGAGAGACCCATCCTGTGTTGAAGAAGAGCAATCAGGTTTTCATGTTTGATGGTATCAAAGGCTGAGGACAGGTCCAGAAGGATCAGGAGACAAGGGACATTTTGGTCAAGGGATCCCAAGGCGTCATCTACAATGTGGATTAGTGCCGTTTCAGTACTGTGCCCTGTTCTAAAACCTGACTGATAGGGGTCAAGGAGCTGGTATTTTTCTATGTGGTTGCATAGCTGCGAGTGGACGCATTTTTCAAGCAATTTAGCTAGTGTCAACATGCTGGTGATAGGTCCGAAGTTGTTAGGATCAGAGAGATCCGCATTGGGCTTCTTAGGAATGGGAGTAACTTGCCCCACCTTGAGGCAATCAGGAATCTTTCCTTGTAGGATGGATTCATAAATGATCCTGGACCAAAGAGGGAGAATGGCTGAATTGAGCTCTTTAAAAAACTTAGCAGGTAAAGGATCACTGAAATTGTTGGAGGGTTTAAGGGACGCCATGTTGCGTAGAAGCTCCGTGACATCTGGGAGGAGAAAGGAATTCCAATATGCGTTATTTTTGAGAGAACCGCCAAAGGGCGAGGATATTGTCAAGGGTTCCGCCAGCTCAGCTGATAATGCGGAGAGGTTCGGAGGCCTCTGAGAAGGGGTGACAGGTAGTAGCTCCAGCTCGATTTTTCTTGTTTTTTCAGAGAAGTGAACTGTGAAATCATCCCCACTCAGGAGCAAGGACACAGGAGTTGAAATCGGGTTGGAAGAATGATTAGCTTGTTGCTTGATGATTTCAAAGAGCTTCTTGGGTCTATTTGTAGCTCCATCCAGCTGAGCCCTGAAGTGGTCTATTTTAGCCATGCGAATGTGTTTGTTGTAAGTACTTCTCACTTTCCTCAGCTGAGTGAGACTTGTGGTGGAGGGCGTGTTTCTCCAGAGCCTCTCTGAGAGTCTAAGATTGCGCCACTCATCATTTAGGGCACCATTAAACCAAGGTTTGGATTGTTTGACTGGAATCCTTTTGAGTTGCTTCGGTTCAATAGTATCAAGAATGTTAGACACAGTGTTAATGTAGTGATCAGGGAGATCGTCAAGGTTGGTCATATTCGGAGGGGGCTGAAGTCTATTTTTGGTGATTGAAGTTAGCAAATTGATGTTGAGGTCTCTCATACTGTGCGACAGTTGTTTAGCTTTAAGAGGTTGGCCCTGTCTACACGAGACCTTTTCCAAGATGTGGAAGGGTATTTGATGATGATCCGACCAGTCACAGGGTAGGATGTCGCCTAGTTAATATAAAAATATCAAGCTAACGCGGAAAAAATACATATTGACGCAATTAACTGAAGCAGGAAGTTCAGGGAAACAACTATACTCTATACTTAAATCTTTTACCTCTCCTAAAGCATGTATCAACCGTATCCCTGCTTCCCAGACCTTATGTGACAACATATCTAATTTTTTTGTTGATAAGGTAGAAAAAATCTATGATACCTTCCCTAAAAGACCAGTCAACAATGTTAGTCCCACTGTAATTTATATGGAGCCCAGAGCAGAAGATCTGCTGGCCCATTTTCCTCTCCTACAGGACTCCAAAGTTGAGGTATTGCTGAGAGCAGCAAAATCAGGATCTCCCATTGACATAATGCCGGCAAAATGGTTTGCCTTATTGGCGCGGCCCCTTGCCTCTCCCATCTGCTCACTTATCAACTATTCACTGTGGGAGGGGATAGTACCCCGGGCTTGGAAAGCTGCACAAATTTTACCAATTACAAAAAAAACTAATATAGCGCCCTCAGAATTATCCAACTATCGCCCTATTTCCCTCCTTCCTCTTATGAGCAAACTCATGGAGGGACATGTCAACAGGCAACTTATGAAATTCGTGGAGGTGCAGCTATGCCTGGATCCCTCACAATTTGGATTTCGACCTAAGCACTCTACCGAAACGGCCCTGCTTGGTGTCACAGATGCTATCAGGATGGCCTTAGATAAGGACAAAGCTGTGGCCCTGGTGCTGCTGGACTTGTCCGCAGCATTTTACACAGTGGCACATCATAGACTACTACAAAGATTAACGGAAATCGGCGTAGTTGGGTCTGCCTTTCAGTGGTTTTCCAGTTTTTTGGAACAACGTACCCAAACTGTGAACCTGGGGAATTTTCACTCCGGAGCAAAATCACTGAATAAAGGGGTGCCCCAGGGATCGTGCTTGAGCCCCACATTATTTAACATATATGTGGCACCCCTGGCAAGGATCATCAGAGACCATAACTTTACCACTTTTTCGTACGCTGATGACACGCAACTTCTGTTCTCATTTGATAACAACTCAGATGATACTAAACAAAAGTTTGCAGAAGACATGCGTGCAATTTCCAACTGGATGTCAATGAATTTCCTCCAGTTGAATGCCAACAAGACTGAAGTCCTTCTCTTTGGAAAAGCTCAACTTCTTTGGTCCCCAGAGTGGTGGCCGACAGAATTGGGCCCCGCTCCTGTGCCTACCAAAAAGGCTAAAAACCTAGGATGTATCTGGACCTTTCTCTTGCTATGAAAGAGCAGATAGCAGCCATTTCGGGTAACTGTTTTGGGCTTATTAAAACTCCTATGGAGAGTGTTCGATCTTCTCCCTCTATCGGCACGCAAGACCCTGCTCCAAGCCTTGGTGGTTAGTAGACTAGACTACTGCAATGCACTTTTGGGTGCCACGAATGAGGGGATACTGAATAGGCTCCAGGTAGTGCAGAATACGGCAGCTCGATTGGCTCTGAATAAACCATCTAGAACTCCCTCTCTGTCACTATTAAAGAGCCTACACTGGCTGCCTATTCGAAGTCGAATCAAGTTTAAAATTTGTTGTCTGATTCATAAAGCCCTTAACGAAAGCGGTCCCAGATATATGATCGATACTCTTGTCCCCTACCATCCCAACAGACAGTTACGGTCTAGTGAAAAAACGTTGCTTGTGATACCCCGGGTTAACAAGCTACGCACGGGTGGCAAAGCCTTTGCCTACGTAGCTCCTTGTCTCTGGAACAAACTCCCTATGGCGTTGCGGATGTGTCCGGATATGTCCAAATTCAGAAAGCTATTGAAAACTGAACTTTTCTAGCCTGGCCAGCACTTTTCCTTCTCGTGGTTTTGCTTTGCTGTTAGTGCCGAGATACCCCAGTAGGGGTGAGTCCTGCGCTCTATAAATCCCTCATTCATTCATTCATTTATTCATTCTAGTTGAATGCTATTGTCTTTGGCAATGATAAGCTCGAGAGTGGCGCCCTTATTGTGAGTAGGACCCTTACAGAGCTGTGAGAAGTTAAGGTCCAAGAGGAAAGCCTTAAAGGAACAGACTAACGGATTATTAGAGTCATTCCAATGTAGGTTAAAGTCTCCGAGGAAGATGTGGCAGAGTTGGTCCGAGCTCGAGCTAATGACATACATGATTTGCTTTATGAAGATCAGATTGTCACCCGGTGGATGATAAATCGAGTACAGCACACAGACCTTCTTTCCCTTATTCCAGATTTCGGTGACAAGCTGTTCACAGGAGGATAGCACAGCACAATGCAATTGCTTAACGGTGAGGTTGGAGCGATGAATGCATGCAATGCCCCCCCGGTTTTAACAAGTCGATCGCATCTGATAATGGCGTAGTCAGTGGGGATTAAGATGTCGAGAACAGGGGAGGAGGTATCATTGAGCCAGGTTTCAGTGAGAATCAGTAAGTCCAAGTCTTGCGAAATGATGAGTTCTAAAATATCCGCTGCATGTTTCACAGCCGATTGATTTGATGTGATGGTTGGAAGTGATCACTTCATGATGAGAAGCGGTTATTTGAAGTAGGTTTCCTTTGTTAACCGATCTGTGGTTGACACTCGGTTCCCTGTCAGAGTCCGAAGTGATGGAGGGGATGTTGAGAGTAGGGTAGTAGGAGGAGAAAGTCCTCGAGTCACTGTACGAGAATAGAAGGGCGAGAATGTCCTCCTCAGATAGCTGAGGCAGGAGTCTATGGGGCCTAGAATGAGGGTCAGGTAGAGGCCTAGAACTCCAGCTGGAACTAAGAGGGGAGTGGAAAGAGGAATGATCGTTAGCCGCGTAGACCATATTCTGTGTATTGTAATTATTGGTCCTCTGGGAGGGGTGAGTAATCCAGAGCTTCTCCATCTTCAAGGAGAACTGTAGTATGCTCTGCATGTTCTCTTTGACAGCAAGGAGATCCTGCTTGAGGTCAGCAATCTTCTTCTCCAGGCAGGGCCTTTTAATGCCCTCTTCCGCTGAACCAGAATGAGATGCTGGGACTGACCCAGCAGCGAGAGGGGTATTAAAGGGTTGAGTAAGACCCTTACCACAGTTACAGGGGGAGATAAAGTCTTGCTTGAGACTGGACTCGCCATCCCCCCAGGCAGGAGGGCTAGTAAGACAAGGCTTAGGATTAGGTGCAAAATAGAGCTGAGCAGAGCCTGGAGTGGGATAGCATTGGAAAGGAGCCTGCTTGAAGAAAGGATGAAATATGAACTCCTCTAGAATGTGGCATTCCATTCTCTACTTCTGGAGTCTGTCAATCTACCCTTGACTCTGGTGAATACTGCTACAGGTGACCTGTACCTCCATTACTTTTGTCGATGTCCTGATGCAACCGGTTTGCTTCTGCACAGACTGTCATCTCTATAAGGAGGCAAATTACCTTGCTGCTAGCAAGAGTGAGAAAATAAGAACCATTCGGAGTATTTTTGGCAGGCATTTATTCACGTTTGATATATACTAAGGAGCAACAAAATGTATATGGCCAATATTACTCCTTTGCAATTTCAGGATTACTCCACATGCAACAGCCCAGCTTTTCAGACAGGCAAGGACAACTTATTGCTTTTTGAAGTGCCAAGATTTTCACCTAGAGCAACACAGTAACATACCTTTTTTATTTCTGGTTATTGAGGAATGCAACATAATGCTTTCTTCCCAGCATCAAATGCACTAGAATATCACAGTGCGTGTTTTTGTGATGTACACATCATCTCTTTGTGTTTGCTTTGTTCGCCCTAAGTAGGCAGGGTATACCCAGACGTGGGTCCCTTGCTCACTTTGTCACTGGATTCAAGCTAGCCTGGCTGATGAGAGGTGTTACCCCGAAACCAGTCCCAGGATGCTTTCTTCCGGTCCAGGGACGACTTCGCTTCACAGTTCAGGCTGGACTGTTCCCATGAGGAACAGGGTCAACACTGATTTGCATGTGGCTGGGTCTGAACTGGGGTGGCAAAGTGAGCTAAAGAATGATGATGGATTCGGGGGAGGATGTGGTCTCACGGCTAGACTGCTGACTTTGGGGCTGGGAAACCAAGGTTTGAGTCTCGGGGTCGACTCCACATCCTGTGATTCTGGGCAAATCACTTAATCTCCCCGTGCCTACCAAAAAAAAATATGAATGTGTCCTTGTGTAACGTAACTGGTGCTCATGTAAAGCGCTCCAATACCTTCGGGTCGTGTTTGCGCTATATAAATCTGCAAAAAAAAAAACAGATCTGTGACTGGGAGTGAATGTCTGAAAAGTTTCAGCGCTGCGTCCATCATCTCCTTGTGTTTGCTTTGTTCACCCTAATTTAGCAGGGTATGCCCAGACGTGGGTCCCTTGCTCACTTTGCCACTGGATTCAAGCTAGCCTGGCTGATGAGGGGTGTTACCCTGAAACCGGTCCCAGGATGCTTGTTTCTGTTTCAGGGAAGACCTGACTTGGCAGTTCAGGTTGGACTGTTCCCAGGAGGCACAGGGTCAAGACTGATTTGCATATAGTTGGGTCTGAACTGGGTGGCAAAGTGAGCTAAAGAATGATTATGGATTCAACCCAGATCTGTGACTGGGGGTGAGTGTCTGAAAAGTTTCAGCGCTCCCTCCATCCTCTCCATACATATATTTGACCACCTTGTCAACAGTCCTGATAGTGGAGAATCATTTGCTTCATTAGATACATGTAAACACACACAAACATTAATCATTAGGCGCATCGATTGGTTTGTTGTAAAGCCTCTCATTGGTAAAAATATACAGGGCCCGATCACAAAGGATAAATAGTGGGCGGAGATCTCTGCACACATACATTCGAATATAATGGATATAAATCTCTGCCTAGTTGCAATTGTGTAAATCCTGACAGAGATGTATGCCTAGTATGCATCCCGACCCTTTCACGTAAGTGACGAAATCTATGACTTAAAATATGAACGTAAATATACTACAAGTAACTTTTACAGGAGTATTTTAGGGGTAAACTGGACAAGTGTAGTACTAGTGGGAGTAGATACAAAAAAGGAATTACCTGAGGTATGTAAAGCACACCTGAAAAAACACCCCACACCCTTCTGTCTGTCCTTTTCTCATTGTGCTGCAAGACAACATGGAGCCATAGATCACCTGCAGCCACCATGGTCCAGATCATCCCATGCAAGAGCAAGAGGAACTTTACTGAGGTAGAGACAGAACTTGTAGTTAATTTTGTAGTAGATCACTACAGGGAACTGATGAGTGTCCATCTTAAAATGTCATAACTAAACGCTGTCATAAATGTGTCTTGTTGTCACCATAAGCTGAGACAATCTCTTCACCACATAGGGAACATCTCAGTGAATAGATCTTAAATATGGTTTTCCCCATAATGTCATTTTCTACTTTGCAGGTCCCGTGCTGCCATCTTTGGATAGGGTATTTAGATAGGGTCATAGACACGGATGCCAGGCATATAAACTGACAGCCTTCCCCACGTCAGGGGGCAGTCAGGGATGAGAAATGTAAGATGCTTCAGCAGAAGTCAAGTATATATATAAAGTGAACGGCCAGGAGAGGGGGGTGACACCTATCCTGAAAATGTTTCCAATAGATGTACAGGGTGACCAGGATGAAAGTCGACATAAACACTCATAGTAGATTACACATCAAGGGCATCAAAAGTTCCATGGTACAAAGTCTCTTCTTAGATATCTGAGCCTGTGAGTAGGAAAGATTAATCCTGTTGACAGCATTTAATTGTTCCTCCAAAAGGTGTGTCTTTCATTTTCATCTCTTAAGTTGCATTGATTTATAATTGCATCTTGTTGACCTTTGGCCACTTTTTGAAGTTTGCCACAATCCTCTATAATACTGGTTTCCTTTGTTTCACTTAACTTTAGTAGCCTGGTTGATTTTTTCAGCTGAATTTCAAGAAGGTTATTTTTGCCATTAATTTTAGCTATCTTCTGACAATGCCCGAGACATGCTGTTGAGAGGTGAAAAGCACCAATAACCATTCAGAGGATGGTCCAAGACTATCTGGATGACCCAAAAGAGGGCTACGTGGAACAAAACCCATTTCTTCTACAGGTATGGAAAGATGCACCAATGGCCAGAACTCAATAGGCTGGCAATAAAGTATCTGGCTTGTTTGATAGCCAGTGTGTCTGCTGTGCATGTGTTCAGTGCAGCTTGCACAGTTGTCACTGTCAGAAGAACCAGTCTCTCACCTCAAAACCTGGAGAGATTGACCATGATTAAAATGAACCAACACTTTATATCACAAGATTACACTGTTCCTGAAACAGCACAGGAGGAAGATGAGGGTAATTGGTCAGACTCAAGTGAATAAGCTGGCCAACTTCTGGGTGAACCCCCTGAGTATGAAGACAAACTCTACTTCCCTGACTGAGTAGGCCACAATGAATTTCCACATTATCGTCGAATTGTTTTGCCAAAAAAAAAGAAAAACATTTACATAGCTGGGGGAACATTATATATTTGGCGTCTGAATTATGCAACCCCCATAATTTATTCACATGTATGGCCGGATTGGAGTTGGACCAGTGTGCACAGAAGAAGCCTCACCATTCCCTTAAAGGACACAAAGCTGATGCCTACCTCCGTAACATCCATATCCTTCTTTTTTCATTCCCTAGCTGTGCTGCCCCACTAAAGAACATTAATTTACAAGACTACCATTGTGTTGCTTCCATGGGAAAAAGTGGAGATAAAACAATAGACAATTGTTTACCACCATGCTTGAATTGTAACAGGTAACTATTGCACCAATGAGTGATATTATTGAGAGTGATATTATTGAGTGAGTGGTGATGATTGATTGTGGTGGCAGACAGTGACTGTGTTGTTCAACTAACATTTGTAAACTTGATTTTGACAATTAGCAATGTTTGGGGGCTGATAGGTGATTCTGCTTGAAATTGACTGTTTGCCCTTTTTTTCAAACTTAGCTAGATTTACTTGCATGGTCAACTCTTTGTTTTACTTTTTTTTCTAGGATGTTCTGAGAACAGTCAGTTTAGTTAACAAGTACAATCTATACAAAAAATGCTCAAATTCTTTTGCACTTCTTGTTCATCTACAGCAGTGCACTAAAGGTCTACCCCTCTCAATCTCATTTGGGTGAGGACTGAGGAGGACTGGGACTCGGGAGTCGGACAGAGTTGAAACACGGAGTGAGACAGGCTCAGGGAGAGACTACCTCAACAACAGCCAGATAAGGGAAGTTAGTTTATCTACTTCAAGTTAAAAGGGAAACCAACATTACTCAAAGAGGCCTATTTAGCCCTGTGGAATTCACTGGAGAGAGGTGCGTTGATTTAGGAAACGCTGAGTAGTGTGTTGACTCAATTGTCAAACTCCCTAATGAAGGGGTTGTGGTGAGGGGGTGTGACTGGAGACAAATGTGTCATATCACTTGATGGACGCACTCTACTAAATGTTATGACAGCTGTGAGATTGATCAGCCAGGAACATGTAGCTACTTGTCTAGGATTGGTCGTAAAATTGCTCTTTCTTCTCAGGTACTCGCACATGAGTCATAATGATCGCAGTAATTAAGCTGGTCTTAAGAAGGAGAGATACATTACATTTTTATGTATGTTGGCAGACCCCTTACTGGGCAAATTGTTACAGACTGATGATATTGGTAGTCCATCACACAACCTGTGCTATGTTTTTCCCACTCATGCATCACATCATACCTAGATAATCAATCATAGCACTGACAGCAAGGAATCATTTTAAGCCAGAACACCAACATATAATCAAAAAAAAGAAAAGAAAATATGATTTTTTTTAAGGATTTAACTTCATAGTGAAACAGAACACACACTTTGTTTGGAAAGAAATTTGTATTACCTTATCTGCCATTAATGAGCAAGACATATAGCAAGGCATTTAAGTATGTATGCTGCACAGTTAATACTTGATCATGCAACATAATGGAACCATGCCGGCGAGTCTGGCTACTCTCAAGCATGTTTTTGGGGCAGCCCAGCTGTAGCATGTTTTGTGAACTTATAATTCCAATGGCCCTGCTCTTCTCTAAATCCCTCTTCCATTCTACTACCCTAAGTCCAAACTTAGGTTATAAGCTTCGGCTGATAGTCCGGCAGATGGGACACACTTGGGGGATAATGGATATTCCATCTGCCGTAATACAGTAGATAGTGCATAGAAGCATATGATCAACTCTAGTGCAGCAAACAGGACATTTTATTTGCCACAGATTATCCCATCCGCCAAAATCGACATCAGGCCGTTAATCTCACATTACACCTAGGCCTCCAAGACAGATTATTCTTAAGAACTAACTTCACTTGGCAGTGGGGAAAATTAGCCCACAGGGAGGTAAGTTATAGGGATTGAGCTAGATAGAGGTTTAGCTATGGAATGGTTGATTGGGTGTCAATAAATGATCATGTACTACGGATTCACAGTTCAAGTAGTTTTCCTTCCATCAATCAATGTGAAGAAGAACTTCAAAGTCACACTGATTGATAGGAGGAAAAATATTTGAACTGTCAATCCGTAATGGAAGATATCTTCACTTGAGCAGAGAAATATGGCACTGACATCATATGACGAGATAGAATTAACTTTTTTAGGTAGGCTGGGACAGAAAGACAATGATGAAATGAAGCACTAGTAGGTGCCTGAATGGGCACTGGGAAACACACCTTGTCTTCAGTTTGTGGTTTGTGTATTACAGACTTAGTTTCGTCATGGCGCTGTGCCATAGCAGACACACATGAACTCAATCACCGCCTGCATGCACCCTGTGGCCACTGTAAACGGGAGCTACTGAATCTCAAGCCTCCCCTTTGTTTACTGTCTCTATTAACTGAGAGTGTCTTTTCCCCCTGACAACAGGCTGCCTCACACTTTTCATCCATACACTATTTGTCTTGCCTAGAGTTCCACATACCATGGTGCAATATCTTTTATCCGTTAAGGTTTTCACGCTTTGCTTACAGCAATCATGCCTTTACGCTCTGCGTTGATAGAGCGCCATATCCTAGTAGTAACAGGCTGACTCCACCCCCCTGTGTCAGCCATCTTGCCGTACATTTCCATTCACTCTCAGGGACTGCATTTTCACAGGTGTACTGTTTGGGCTGGCTGGGAAGGTGTGTGGAGGACAGGGCATGATGGGAGTTGAAGTCTGTGCAAATACTCCTCCTCCTACCCAGAAATGTACTGGCAAAATGGCTGACACTGGGGACTGGTGTTCTGGACCACTAGGCCCTACTGTGAGTTGTGGACAAATAGGCACCAGTCATCAGTGTCAGACATCTTGCAAGTACATTCCCACTCACTGTCAGGGAAGCTGAGTTACAGGTAGGTTTCTGGTGCTGGGTGGGAAGGTGTGTGTGGGACAAGGCCTGATGGTAGTTTTAGCCATTGCAAACACTCATCCTTACACCAAGGCCAGAGAAGCCCTCCTGCTCTATGCTTACCTCACAGTGAGGGGAAGCCAACTCCCATTAAGGCCCTGTGCACAAAACACAATGCAACAGTGTCAGCCATCTTGCTAGTACACTTCCATTCACTGTCAGGTAGCCATAGGCACAGATTACCCGATTTGACTGGGTGGGGCTAGGAGTGTTTGCCCGGACTACATCTCCCATTAGGCTCTGTCCAACACAAACCTTACTACACATCCAACTACCTTACCGGAGACTCTGCTTTCCTGACAGTGAGTGGCAATGTGCTGCCAAGATGGCTCACATAGCTGCATGGTGTCTGGAGCAGAAAGCATTGATGGGTGTTGCAGTCAAGTCAAACAACAGGCACCAGTGTCAGACATCTTGAATGTAAAGTTCTACTCACTGGCAGGTAAGCATGGTTCATGGTGGACTATTTGGGCTGGGAGGGAGGAGGAGTGTTAGCCCTGACTACATCTCCCAGCAGGCCCTGTCCTACACACACTCTTCCCACCCAGCACAACCAACACACATGGAACTCTGCTTACATGACACTGAGTGGAAATGTACTGACAATATGGATGACACTGGGGAATAGTGTTTGGAGCACAAGGCCGTGATGGGAGTTGTGGTCAACTCTGACAACAGGCCCCAGTGTCAGACATCTTGCCAGTACACTTCCCACTCACTTTCAGGAAACCATAGTTCCAGGTGGTCTGTATGTCTTGGCTGGGAAAGTGTGTGGTGGACAGGGCCTGATGGGAGTTGGAGTAGTAGCAAACACTCCTACCCACACCAAAAACAACCAGTTCATCTGTGCCTATGGCTACCTGACAGTGAATGGAAGTGGACTAGCAAGATAGCTGAAACTGTTGCATGGTGTTTTGTGCACAAGGCCTTGTTGGGAGTTGCCTTCAAGTTTAGCATCATGCAACAGTGTCAGCCTCCTTGCTAGTATACTTCCCCTCACTGACAGTTAGCCATCGTCTCAGAGGTGTTAGCTGGGCTGGGTGGGAGGAGGAATATTTAGAAAGGCTACAACTCGCATCAGGCCCTGACCAACATAAACCTTCCCACCCAGCACAAACGCCCAACAGGAACTAAGCTTACCCACAGTGTGTCCAAATTTACTAGCAGGATGCATTTCACTGGTCACTGGTGTCTGACTTTGCCACAACTACCAACAGGGCCTTGTGCTCCAAACACCAGGCACCAGTGTCAGCCCTCTTTGTCAGTACATATCCACTCACTCTCTTGGAAAGTATAGTTCCAGGAGTGCCAGTTTTGCATGTTGGAATGTGTGTGTGTGTGTAGTGCAGGGCCTGATGGGAGATCTAGCTATTGAAAACACTGCTCCTCCCACACAGCCCTACAGGACCACAATGAAGCATGCTTACCGTGAGTGTGAATGTTACAACAAAATGCCTGAGCTTAGTGAATGGCCTTTGGAGCACAAGGCCCTGATGGGAGGTGGGCCAAAGGCAGACACCTTTCCCCAGTCTTAGACATCTTGCAAGTACATTGCCACTCAATGATTGGAAAGAATACTGCAAGGTTGGGTGATTGGGCGGGAAGGTGTATGTAGGACTGGGCCTGATGGGAGTCAAAATTACAGGAAACACTCGTCCACACACATAGCACAACAACTTAATTGGGGGTGTCTACCTCACAGTGAGTTCATGTGTACTACCAAGATGTCATACACTGTGGACTGATGTCTGAAACTATCACAACTACCACATTTACCCTTGTGCTACAAACACCAGCCACCAGCGACAAACATTTTGCAGGTGCACTTACCAGCATTGTCTGGACAACACTCTTCCTGGTGGCCTGGTGGTACTGGGTGGGAGGAGGGCCAGCCCGAACTGCCAAGCCAGGTCTTCCCTGGACCGGGAACAAGCATCCTGGGACCGGTTTTGGGGTAACACCCCTCATCAGCCAGGCTAGCTTGAATCCAGTGGCAAAGTGAGCAAGGGACCCATGTCTGGGCATAACCTGCCAACTTAGGGCGAACAAAGCAAACAAAAAGAGATGACGGACGGAGCACTGAAACTTTTCAGACATTCACCCCCAGTCACAGATCTGGGTTAAATCCATCATCGTTCTTTAGCTCACTTCGCCACCCCAGTTCATTTGGGAGTAAATGTGACCTGTCACAGCATGATAGATAGACACAACCAGGTTATCACACAACCCATAGTTCATGGTACTGATTCAATATAAGTCTACTGTTTGCAAAGATATTACCATTTGCAAGCACAAACAACAATCATTATCAGCCAACCAGATCATCATGGAAGATGTTTTGTTTCAGAATAACCTTTGGATGTGTGCAAACAGATAAGGCACACCTCAAAGTGGAGCACAAGTTTATTCTGCTGATACAACCTTGCACCTTAACCCAAACTCAAAACACATCACATAGTAACAAAATGCTCACAAGTAAAAAGAAATGACCATCAGTTCAGAAGGAAGTGTGTTCCAGGGATTTCCACAACTGTTCAATGTTGGAGTATGGCACAGTATCATGGGTCTTGTGAGGTCACAACTCTGCAGTTAACATGGCAAAGTACCCTGGTAAGGAGACACATGGAACAGAGTCAGGAACTCAGGGATGATGTTGCTGACTCAGCTAAAGCATACAAATGTCAGTCTGAACACAAGCTTGTATTGAGTGTAGGATTGTACATGTCACCTGTAAAATTTCATTAAGCAAATCAGTACAAACCTCATGATAATTAACATACACTCAGCAGCAATGGACAAGAGCAACACACAAACAAACATTTTGGTGTTGACACCTCTCATTGAATACTTACATTCAGGTGAAGAAGTTGCGGATAAGTTGTTGTCGAAAATCCCCATCATCCTCACCATCACTGGCATCATGTCCCAAGCCTGGATCCTCCCTTGCTGGTGGCTGCTGGTCTCCGTCATCCAGTATCAGTGGAATTTCCTGCCGGATTGCAAGGTTGTGGAGCATGCATGCAGCTGTGGTAATCTTGCACACCTTCAAGGGGCCATATTGTAGTGCTCCTCTTGTCCGATCCAGACACCAGAACCTTGTTTTCAAGAGACCAAATGTAAGCTCAACCACTCACCTGGTACGATCCTGTGCCTCATTGAACCACACTTCTGCAGTGGTGACTGGGTTGCGCTGAGGGGTCAGCAACCAGGGGAGGTTGGGGTATCCAGAGTCACACAGAAAAAAGTTCAGTTGTCTGACAACAGAGCACTATTCGACATGCAATCAATACACACTACAACATATACATGAAACATCACCTACCAACAATCCAGGAGTGGTCACATTGCAGCTGAGACATCATGTGGGAGATGACACTGTTCCTCAGGATGTAGGCATCATGTGCAGAGCCAGGGAAACGTGCACAGACGTGGGAGATCCACATGTCCGCCAAACACACCACCTGGACATTGATGGAGTGGAAGTGTTTCCTGTTGCGGTAGACCTGTTCATTGGCCTGTGGTGGTACCAAAGCAACATGGGTTCCATCAATTGCTCCAATGACGTGTGGTATATGTCCCAAGGTGTAGAATTCGCCCTGGATGTCAGATAAGTCTTCTGGTGTGGGGAACTTGATGTACTGTTCCAGGTGACGGAGCAATGCCTCCAACACATCATGCAGGACATGGCTGAACATCGTCTGTGACATTTCACTAGATGTTGCCACAGTATACTGGAAAGAACCAGTGGCAAAGAAATGTAAGGCAGCCATAACATTCACATTGGGGGGTCAGTGCAGTCGGATATGTGCGGCCAGGCATCAAATCTGGTGTCAACTGATCAGCCAACTGTTCAATTATTGCCCTGGTAGAACTGTATTTACGAATTAGGTTACGTTCCTCCATGGTCTGCAGGTCTGGGAAGGGCCTGTAGACTAGTGGTCATCTGCGATACCTATGTGTAGAGTGTTGACACAATTGTTGTTAGATACAAATATACAAGATAACATGCATCAATAAAAACAGAACATGAAATATGAGCACAAAATATAGTATGGAACATTTGTAATACATGTTAAAATGTACACGGTTGATTTCAGAGACATATCACAGCATTATGACCCTTGCCAGATCTGTTACCACAGTATGTTCACACAGCAATTTGAGTGCCATATTGACACATTCACTACTGTCCGTCATTGTTCATGTCAATCAAGCATCACATACTAAACAAATCAACACAAAATAAGCTGTGATATAGGTTTGTGAGAACAATTACATGCTTAAAATGTACCCACATAAGGATCAAGAATTGATAGATATGAGGGACACCACATACATGCAGCGTCCCACTCTGAAATTTTGCACACTACTGTCCAGGATGGACACTGTCAAGTTGTCAGGTCAGCATCACACATACAATTACATAAACAAACCATTAACTATGTTGGAGTTGCAAATATGATGCCTTTATACATTTCAGTTTGGGACAACAAAGATACACTGGTAAATCATACAACAAACACATGCTTTGTTTGGGTGCACATTGTCATGGTCTACTCATTCGAATGTAAATACTTTAACCCCTTGCCCTGGCCGTCCGATGTCACAGTGGGCGTGTGCGGAGGACGGCGGGGGCCGTCCGAACCCCGCCCACTCATTATTTCACCAGCACCGGGGCGGAATTTGCGCCGCGGTCAAGGGGTTAACCATGAATCACACACAAATACTTTATAGTCAGAAATCACACTGATTGCACACTGGGTCACAGACTCACCTAATGCGATAAAAATTTTAAAATATGGACGTGTACATCCCCATGAAGTCATTGGCACTGTGACCAAGCCTAGAAGGGTAAATGGAAAACTAATGAAAATTGTTGGTATTAGCCACAAATTCAGTGTGTCATGTGCCCCTCAAAGTTAGCTCCTCATGGGTGTGTGAGCTATGCATATAAAGGGCCATTTCAGCTTGAAAAATCTAACTACACACATGTAATGCTCAAAACATACAAAAATCACAGAAGTGTCTGCTCTGCTGACTGATCATTCAAAGGATGGTGTAGCCACATCTGAACCGATTCGGTCACAGCCAATGGCTGAAAGTTATTGTGGTGACACACGCGGGTGAGTTTGCAAAGGACACGGTAGCCGCATCCGAACTGATTCGGTCACAGCCATTGGCTGGAAATTATTGTGGTGACAGACGCGGGTAAGAATTCAAAGGACGCGGTAGCCGCATCCGAACAGATTCGGTCACAGCCATTGGATGTAGGTTGCTATGGTGACAGACGCGGGTGAGTATTCAAAGGACACAGTAGCCTCATCCGAACCAATGCTGTCACAGCCATTGGATGTTGGTTGTTATGGTGACAGACACAGGTGAGTATTAAAAGGATGCGGTAGCTGCATCCAAACCGATACGGTCACAGCCATTGGATGTTGGTTGTTATGGTGACAGAGGCGCATTTCGACTCCTATCGTCATCGCGTGGAAACCGACTGGGTAGCCTCCCATCACCAGTGTGGCAAAGTCACCCGCGATCCGATGATGAGTTTTTTAACGTCGCGGTAGGCATGTCGTTTGCAAGCAATGCAATGCATTGGACTGATTCGCATAATGCGACCGACGCGAACCTATAGCTATGTCTGCATGGAATTAAGACCGCCTCTGTCTTTTAGATATAAGTCTGTTCCCTAGAGATTTCTCTTGCCTGCACTACCTGCATCATTCCTGCACCTCTCCATTTCTCTCCTGCTGTGTGCACATCCTCTGGGAGCTACTATGGCATGTGCAGTGGACAGGGCCCCAGCTTTCAGCGAGGAGAACCAGGCCCTGTTGAACACCCTCCTGCCACTGTACAGCCAGCTCTATGGCAAACCAGAGGAGCAGGTGAGTGATGATCACACTGCATTTTCATTGGACATGTGCAATCACCATGCTATACTACCATTAGGAATCTCATTGGCAAGCATGTAATATGTTATCTGTAAGTTTAAAAGTGTGTAGATAACTGTTCTGGGCAGGTACACTGCTGTAGTAGTGTGTGTACTGGGGTGAACATCTTATCACTGTTCTCATGGGACGGAGTCATCATTGAACCCAGAACTACTGCACAGAATGCCATATGCCTAGCCCTTAGACATTGTTGCCAAACTGGCCATGAACAATGTGTACAGGTGTCTGACTCAGAAACATGTTGCATGTGCACTAAGGTTCTGTCACCATGTCATCCTTACAGGTTAACGCCCATGAAAAGGCCAAGATGTAGAGGACCATCGCCAAGAAGGTGCGCAACGTGGGGTTGGAGCTTCGGCTCGTCCGTCATTGCCGCAAGAGGTGGCAGTCCCTTTGTGGCTGGGCCAAGCAGATCGCTGAGGTCCAGCTGGGCCTGTCACGTCTAGGCAAGAGGGGCTGGTAGCAAACACTGATCCCCCACTTGCCCCAGATCCTAGCAGTGGTCTTCCATGACCTGGATGGGCAGTTGAAAGCCTGACAGCAGCAAAGAGGAGGTGGGTATGTGCCTTTTCAAACACCTTTGTTAAACATGCATGTTACAGTACCTTATTTGAATATACCAACATCTACAATGAAGTGGCACCATTTTTTGAATCCATCTGGAAATGGTCCCGCTTCATAGATGATATTTTCTTTATCTGGACAGATACAGAGGATATGTTACATGAGTTTTTAGCCTGGATAAATCTATGCGACATCAACCTACGGTTCACTTCGAACCATAGTAATGTCCAAATAGAGTTCTTGGATATTTTTATTAAACACGTCTCAGGGAAATTAGCTGTCGATTTGTTTACCAAACCTACAGCACGTAATACGTTGCTACATTACGACAGCTTTCACCCTATGTCACAGAAGAATAGTATCCCTTTCGGACAATTCCTGCGGTTGCGCAGAAATTGTACCAGTATCCGGGATTTTGACTTAAAAGCTCAAACAATGAGAGAGAAATTCATGGCACGTGGCTACCCCCACAAATTGGTAAGGGACTCATATAAGAGGGCCAGATTTTATGATCGTCAGCACTTACTAACAACCAATAAGAAAACAGACAAAGCTGAATTAGTATTTGTCACACGACATTCCATATTAAATGCCCAAATTAGACAAATCATCTCATCTAATTGGCATATTTTGAATATAAATAAAGAAAAACAGGACAAATTGCCTAAACCATTATATGCTTACAGAAAAAACAAGAATTTGAAAGATTTGGTAGCGAGGTCACGCATGCCCCCCAAAAAACAGCTCATACAGAGAAGTATTGTAGGGTCCACACCAGTTATAGGAAACTTTAGGTGTGGTACATGTAAGGTCTGCCCACTAGCCTTAGAAACAGACACTGTCAAATTAAATGGAAATATTATTAAAGCCAAATGTATCTCCAATTGTAAAACAAAAGATGTAATATATCTTTTAGTTTGTCCATGTGGGTTGGGCTATGTGGGCGAAACAGCACGTACTTTGAATGTACGGTTAACTGAGCATCGCTCTGCAATTTGCACAAAGAAACTCTCAGCCCCACTAGTTGAACATTACAACACAATGAACCACACAGAGGACGACATAAAATGGTTTATAATTGAAAGAATCTCATCAAAACAAGGCTACAGTAATGAAGCGATAAGAAAAAAACGCGAGGTTTATTGGATTTTTACTTTAGACACTGTTAACAGAGGCCTAAATTTGGAAATATCGTGGGAACAAGTAGTATTGTTCAACCATTAAAATATGGCTTGTCTAACATATTACTTGCGTTTAATAATTAATGAATAGATCTTAGTATAGAAATATGTAATTTTACCGTCGTAAGATCTAGCATTAATTTACACACTTCATTTAGTGATAGATAGTATTCTGTAGTGACATATACATCACCTGTATATATAACATTGATGATCCAAATTCCACACTAACATGGCGATGATTTATTTAGCCCGTTGTTCATTTCCATAACATCTGCTTGCCGCATTAGTTAAACATGTCGAATTCTACTTCTTTTAGTTAATGAACAGATCTTGGTATATAAATATGTAATTATACCACCTAAAACCCAGCGTTAGCTCACATTCTTCAAATAGTGACATATAATTTTGCAGTGACATACATATCACTTGCATATATAACATCGATGATTTAAACTTCATATCAACATGGCGCTGACTTATTTAGCCCGTTGTTTATTTCCATAACACTTGTTTGTCGCGTACGTAATGCACGTCGAATCCGACGTCATTCAGTTAACGCAGGAGGATACATAAAATGCGGGATCCACGGGTCGGCAAACTATCGCCGGATATTCTGCCATATCAGCTGAAGAAGACACGAGCCCTTTATGCCAGTGAGTACTATGCCTGCTAGAATAGGAATACTAGACATATTAGGCATATACATGGACTTTGGACCCAATATACTTATAATCGTTTTACGTATAGTAAGGTAGCTTTCATAAGATATAAGCTTTGATAAATTACCCCATGCTCTCTCTCATTTTCTTTTTTAAAATTGAGGAAGTGAGGCGCTCACCACCTACCATTTAGAAGTAAAAAAGTGGGAGTTAAGTTGTATGAAGGAGATATTACTCTAATAAATATACTGAGTCTGTCCAGAATATCGACAAACTGGTAGTACACTAGCTGAACCCTTTAAGATACAAGAACAAAATAGCATCTGTAAGGAGACAGTCCCTCTATATGGAACTATAGATCGGTTTTTAACTGTATCTAGTCAAAGATACTGTCTGTAATGTAAGTAATCCTCTATCTTCAGTAAGTAATCGCAGTACTGTTGCTGCAATTTATTTTAGGAGATGCCATTTACTGATCATTTGTGATCAGCAACATTACTTTCTTTATTTATACTATCGCTACACTCTAAGGAAAGACGTAAATACATTTATACATTGCACAAGTAAGTTTCCATCTATATTATAGTAATGAGCTAACGAAAAGAGCCATTCAATAAGATATATCTTAAAAATATGTAACAATGATAGTTTCTGTTATTTACAGATATACTACAAACAGTGATTCACACTGTTTTTAACATACTATCACCAATAAATATCAGCCATGAGCACCTGCTAAATGGCAGTAAGTATTCATTCACTAGTGATAGTAGTTTTTATCGTACAGCATCATGAAGGACCCTAAATGTAACCTTGTATTTCTACATTGACAGATCTGTGCATGGTCGACATCTGGATTGAATATCGTGGAAGTAGTAATTTTTAGATTCTTGCATATATTATAAACACGCCTCGACGTACCTGCCACGTAGGTATGCATTTTTAATCTATTGATTAAATAGTCTTGAATCCATATGGATAAGAATGCCTTTATGCATTCTTTTCACTAATAATCAAATGAAATTGCAATTTGTTGACTCTATTCAATTATTCTGTTTATCCCGACATAGATAACATCTTGTCTACGCAGGATTCTCCTTTTTAAGAGAGAGAGACTTTGCTCAAATTTACAACAGGTATAGTTGTTAAACATCCCACTATTACCATACTGTAACCATTAAGGTTACACTTAGCAATATATTGAGAGTTAGACTTTACCAGTTTGGGACACCAATCATTAAACGCTTCTACACTTTAGCATAAATATAGTCTTTATGCTCTTTTCCTTTCTTTTCTCTTCACTCTGTATGCACAAACATAATTCTTTGTTTGTGATATAAGGACATTTGTTTAACAACTGCTGTCACGGCAATCGAAATTTTGACCTGGTGCGCTCATAAAATCTCTTGTCTCATAGTCTAGTGTCCCTCTATCGCACCTGCACAGCTCATTTGCTAATGAAGCATGTTTTGCTCATAATAAATAAGAGTGTCTATTTCAGGCTTAAAACTAAAGTTTTTGATAAATGTCAATTGTATGTTTTTGTTATAGAGAAAGTTGAGACGGTCATTCCTGATGAAGGCAATATTGCCGAAACGCGCGTAGTGTTCTTATCTACCGCCTGCCTTGGAAATTTCTTTAATAATCTACCTCCTCCATCTCTTACGCTATTGTGTTCTACAGAATGATGTATTTTTATTATTTTATGTAATTGTTTGTATTTAATATGTAAGTTTGTCTATATATGTTTTATGATCGTGCATCATTGTATTGTACATATAACTTTGAATTAAATCATTGAGAAAACATATAAATAACAAAGTAAGAATAAAAAATAAAAAAGATTTCTTGGAACAACAAATAGAACTTTTTGGTTGTGTATATGTATGTTTGGTCTTGTATTTTCATTGACATTTGTGTTGTTGAATCTATAGCCTGTATTGAAACACCAAGTATAAATGCATAGCTTGTACCTAGCTATATCTTTACCCTTTATGTTACAGTACCTTAGCCTGCTGCCATTTTTACTGGTTGTAAGTCAGCCAAACCCACTGATCTGTTTTGTAAGATGCATATGCACAGGGATCATTTGATGCCCGGTTATGCCCCTTTCATCAGGGAGATGTGATGTGATCACCACAAATCACAGAAACGTGTGCATGGAGGTAACCTTCTGGAGTAATGCAAATGCCCAACATGTGCCAGCACATTGACTAATGTTTGACCTGTTCTCAGTGTGGTTTCCACAAATGTGTGACGAATGTTGTTATTGGCGCAAACAAGTGTGAAGAGGCCATGCTATACATCCTTGCAGCAGGTGACATCCAGATTGAGGCATTGGTGAGTTTTGCTTGCTCATTGTGCCACTTTTAGGTCCCAGCCGTGCTGCTCAGTGTTTAAAATGTATCCCATGGGCCAATTACAGGTTAGCTAACTCTGGTCATCTGTCACATTGACCTGTCACATCATTGTGTGAAAGATTCCATTCTCTCCATTCAAAGGAGTGAGTCCATGTGTCTGACTCTGTAACAGTGACAACACATGCCATTCACTGACAAACACAGGTGGTCACAAGGTTGAAACATGGCTGAAAATGTGAGGCCTGATGTTAGATGCACATTCACAACAGTTGCCATGTGTGCAAATGCTGTTTACTATACATACTTAGGGCTTTGTAAACCATGTGTACTGTGCATCATTGTCAGCCTGAGAGGGGTAAAATATGCATCATCTTGAACTGAATCAACAAAATGAGATGGGAAAGAAGAGCAATCTAACCTGTGGGAAGTCTGCAATATGTCTAATGGAAGTGAGGGACATTCAGACTTGGGCCATACAAATGGGGACCTCTGCGGGCTAGACAGGATTGGTACACAGTGTTGACTGGACTCATGAAGAATGGAGGTTCAGTACTGGTAGTCTGTACAGACAGTGCACCCAGACGGGCCATTGGCATGGTGTTTCACCAGAAGCATTGTGAAGATGCAGTCATCGGACTTGGAAGTGTGTTGACCATTGTTCATATCTGAAAATGGTGAGCTGTTTGAAATGTGCACAACATTCTGATTCATCCTCATGACACAGTGCATAGATGACATAAGACAGTGGGCCACGTGCCTCTCACCCTAGCTATGCCTAATACCTTGGTGAATCCTCAATCAGAGTCAGATGTGTGACCTGACAGTGGAGAAACTAAGTTATAGGACAAATGAGCACAATCACTGTTATCTGTGTGACATGACTCATGAATTGAGTACGCAAGCTTAAAGTTGGACAAGGATGTCATTTGACCTGTGACATTAGAGCCAATGGTTCCCAATTTGATGACTAGGGATTGCAGAATGGATACCATGTCTCAATTCAATTGTGTGAATCCTATTCCCATTGTGAGCTCTATACTCCCTTGCAGGAGATGAGACAGGTATGTCAGGACACAAAACCGTCAGCTGCAAAAAACAATACATCACCTGCTACATAGTGAAGTAGTCGACATTGTGATTGTGGCAATTGATGTTGATGCACCCAATGTTGCAGATAACCAAATGTGTGAGTGAGCAATGGTTAACTTGCAGAATGACAAGTGCCATGCATGTAAATGTATGAAAAGTCGATACCACTAGTAAAAATGATGTAGTTGTTTGAACTGTGAGGATTTGTGATGTTGCCTATGTTTCAAGATCATACAGATGACTTATGTGAATCTTTTTCATTTTTGTTCAAAGCATCAGCACCAGCCAGTGGCGGAGACAGTGCCATTGATGTAGGGGGAGCGGTTCGCCAGTCTGGGTCCACTTCCGATTCAGACATGGAGGCATCCAGTGGCGAGGAGGATGAGGGGAGCCACACTGAGGGCAGGTCTGCAACTTTATCTGCAGCATCCAAAGACCAGTCAGGCTCCAGTGATGACTCCCATGTGGTGGTGGAGGACACAGGAAATGATTCTTCAACATCAGAGTCCACCACCACCACCGCTCCTATCTCTATCCTCCCAACTGCTCCCAGGCAGTGGCCTGTCCCGTGCCAGGGGAACCATCTCCTTTGTGCCAGGCACCTCACCCCTGCTGCCCCAGTCTCCCCTGCTGCCCTCAGTGTGGGGTGATCAACATCCAGAGGCAGATCTCTGTAGGGCAGACATCAGTGCCGAATGTCTTCCATGCGCATACCACTCTTTTGACACAAATGGTGTCATTCATGGAGGGCATTCACTCAGACATGTCTGCCCTACAGAGATCTAATCAGGCACTGGCCTCCACACTGACAGCAGCAGTGACCCAGCTCCAGCAGTCCCTCCCCTCTCCTACCTCTTCCCCATCCACTGTCCCAACTACCCTCCCTGACTCAAGCACAAGCAAACACACAGATGCACACACCTCAACAGCCACAAGCAGCACACAGACACAAAGGCAAACCCACACACATGCACACTCAGGATAGAGACAGCACACTCACCACCAGGGACATACCACCAGATGACACACATGCATCCCCGACACTCCGTAGACCTCAGAACCCTCTGCCTCCACAATACCTGCCCTTGCCTCTACTGTTCCCCCCTCTGCCCAGAAAGTCTTCCTCTGCAACCTTGGCCTCTTCCCTGCAGACCCATCCAAACCCCTTCCCAAAAAGAAGAGGCAACCCACCCCCCATCCCTGACACCTAAATCTGCTGCTTCCCCCTTGAAGAAGAAAAGGCCAAATCCCCCCACAAATCACACCGGTTTCCCAAGCCCAAACCCGCTCGACCAACCCAGACTACGCCAGCCAAGCCCTGTACCTCCCACAAAGAAAAAACCACTCCCAATAAGTCAGAGTCCCTCCCCATCCCTGTATATACAATTCATGATTATACCATCCCCAAGATGGTTAAACCAAGCCCCCTCCATCGAGCACCCTGACTATAGCTGCCCCCTATCTCAGTCTGAGCCTGCCACTGCAGTGGACCCACCGCCCCTCAATTGCACACATCCACTGCAGAGGACCCAACCACCCTTCCTGATACCATCCCTCCCATATCCCAAACCAGTCGTCCCTAGTTTTGTCCCTTTGGTGCCTGCTATGCCCCGTAGATGCCCCTCCCAGGGGAGGTGACCCCTTGCAGTTTCAGTGCAGCAAGAGTCGATGGGCAGGATGTTTGGGCCCATTGCACATAGGGACAAATATAGACTGCCCATTGGCCTTGTATTGGTTGTAGTTTTGGTTTTAACATGCAGAATAAAGCATGTCTCAAGTTTTTTACTGCTGATTTCTGTGTCCCACAAATTGGTTATAAGTCAACTGTAATGCATGTACAATTAGCAGTGAACGTATAAAATGTTGTCAGTATGTCATGGATTGCATGTGGTCCATAGAGTATGTGACCTTTTACAGTATGTATTCAAGATTTTATTGTCTACATTTGCTGGGTGTCATTGTCCAAATCTGTTTTGGCTATGAGGGTGACATGAAGTCACCAACCTTTTCTTTTTACATCACAATTGCACATAGGTCATGCTTTCAGATGTCAAAATAGTGCAAATTGCAACAATTCAGGATGAGCATGCTGAATATGTTTGTGATGTGCAGAAAGTCACCTGTCTCATCATTACACCTGGGTACATATGGAGTTTGACTACATGGTGGTGACTTTGGACACACCCATGTACACAAGGTAATGGTACAATACTTGTATGTGACTTGATAGTGGTTGACCCATGTATGTGTCTTCTTGAGATCTGGTAGACTAGTGGCAATGACAACCTTGCCACAGGTGGCATGCCACTGTAAGCAATTTCCCTTCAAGGCTGTGTACTCATGTGATACATTCCCTGAGCCCATGGTGAGTGTAAGGTGAGCAGTATTCTCATAGTCTTCAGACCCTGTTGCCTCCTAGGACTTAACTTTGTGCTGATATTCCTGTTCGTCAAGGTGTCTGTGGTCTTAATAGTCCAGTGCTTTCTCAATCATATGTGAGTCAGGCCATCCTGCTTTGGTCTGGCTACATCATGTTGATGTTGTGTTTTGTCTGTCCAAACTTGAATTTCATATTACTGCCACACATCATTCGTAGTTGAGTATATGATTTGTGTGTAGGTTGTCATTTGTGTATGACTGACAATGGTGTCCTTTAGAGCTATGCTTGATGCTGTTCCAGATCACACAGAGCTGAACTAGGGGTGCTGTAATGTCTGTTGGATTGCCCTGTGCTACATGTGATAAGCCGAGTGGACAGTGAGTACTTAGAAGTGTTGTGGGTCTGTCTGCCATACAGATGCCACTGTAGCCACTGTCACATACATGTTCTCAGTTGCCACACAGGGAAGTATGTGGAATTTAGGTTGTGAGGCCTAGCTGCAGGTGTGTAGCAACGTTAATGTTGCATGTGCTAAGCTGGCTCTAACAAGGGTAGAGGTGAGAGTGACTGGTGTTTCCAACTTTGATATGGAGTGGAGATGGAGACTCCTACGTAATGGAGTCAGGACACATTTAGCTATTGTCAGAGAGTGTAAGGTATGGGTTAAGTTCATGAGCAGTTCTTGTGTAAAAGACGTGAAGTAGCCACATTGTCCCAATGTGAGTGGTTTTACATGCGGGGGTGTGAATCAGAGTATGAAAGCTCATTACACTGGTTTAATCCTACACAAGGTATGGTAGGAATAGGTAGATGTGATAGGGGTATATCCAGCTAGACAAGGTTGGATTATGGCAGGTGATGAGAGCTGTAGTCTGTGGCACTATTATGAGATTGTCTGGAACTGTGCATTTACAATGTGTGAGGTTAGTTGTTAATGTGCATAAGTCAATGGGGTTATTGGGCATGGAAGTCATATGTGGATGTGACATGGCCACAGTGAGACAAAGTTAAACTAGTCATATGTGACAAAGTGGATAAGTGTATGTAAAGGGTATACACCAGTTGTGTAATTTAGGGTGCTGAACGGTCAAATGTGCGGTGTTGTATAGTTGATGTATGTTGTTTTTGCATCTGTGCATGCATGTGTTTTAGAAATGACAATCTGTAGAACTTAAGCAGAGTAGGGTGGGTGTGTGGTGATATGTGAATGACTGAGGACATATCCATTGAGCAATGTAAGTGTCTTGTTGTGAGATGTGGTGATGTGTAAAGTATGCATGTCAGAGTGGACGGTGATGCTGCACGTTGTGATCTGAGTGCAGTCCAAGACATTACTGAGGGTGCAACTGGTAATGAGTGTGGTCCTTTTGACATGTTACGTTTGACGTCTGCTGAGGAGGTGATGAGTACAGTACATTGTGTGCATGTCATGTATGTAAGAGTTGTTGTGTACATAGTGATGAAGAGTGGGGCTGTGAATGAAGGTGTGGATGTGAGAAGGGCAGCGCCAGTGTGACATTGTGAGAATCGTGTTTGAACAGTTTGAATACAAGGCTCTAGCATGTGGGACAGACATGTTTTTCCATCTAGCTGCACCAGAGGGGGCTTATGACGTGCTTTTGTGTATGATAGTTTTGAAAGTTGAGCATGTACTTTGAGGTGGATGTGAGAGGGGTCATACCTACACAAGTAGAGTTCATGCAGGCCATGAGGTAATGTTGATATGTACCTATGTGTAGATTTTGTGTATGTAAGTAGTCAAAAACCGTTGCCTGAGTAAATAAGATGTGGAATGTGTTGTCTGCAGCTTGCGGTCTGCCAATGGATGTTCATGACTGATTGTTTTAATGGCCACTTTGAGTACACTGTCATATGCAAGACCTATCGGCATCACTGGAAAAGTTGGCTCCACCTAGCCTTGCCTTGTCTGAGTTGTGTGTTGGCATATGTGGCGTTTCACCCTTTGCAGGTAGTTGTACTCAGTTATTGGTCATTCTTGCCCTTGGAAACTGCCCTGGGATGGATGTGGTGACTGCTAAATTTGCAATGTCATGATTCCGGAACATTGGATAGCAGTCCATTTCTTAGAGGGGTAGAGCCCCATCAATGTTCAAGTCATGGATGTGTGCTGTTGTGCCACCTGGGGTAAGACTACTCCAAAACACATGCCCACACTTGCCAGTACACTACACATGCATAGTTATTGCTGGCATTCTGACTTTGAATGTCCGCGGTATGGGGATATCAAGGGAGATGGAGTCATTGTGATAATATCTCTGGTTGTGCTGAGGAAAAGACATTGCACTGTAAGCAAACACACATTTGACACTGGAACAGTACACCCAGTTCCATAAGTGTTTGCATTCTCTAAATTTTGGTACCTCTGATCTGGGTTTACAAGGGTAGCCCTTGTGTGTGTCCATGAGGGCTCCCATTATGCCCAATAAATAGTGCCCTTGGGCCTGATGGTAATATTTCAATGTTCAAGTCATGGATGTGTGCTGTTGTGCCACCTGGGGTAAGACTACTCCAAAACACATGCCCACACTTGCCAGTACACTACACATGCATAGTTATTGCTGGCATTCTGACTTTGAATGTCCGAGGTATGGGGATATCAAGGGAGATGGAGTCATTGTGATAATATCTCTGGTTGTGCTGAGGAAAAGACATTGCACTGTAAGCAAACACACATTTGACACTGGAACAGTACACCCAGTTCCATAAGTGTTTGCATTCTCTAAATTTTGGTACCTCTGATCTGGGTTTACAAGGGTAGCCCTTGTGTGTGTCCATGAGGGCTCCCATTATGCCCAATAAATACTGCCCTAGGGCCTGATGGTAATATTTGTTTGTTGAAGGTCTCCTTGATGTTTCCATAGATTTTTGGGACAGTGTTTCAGTGCTAAATGTGGACAAAGCAGACTTCATTCTGCACATGTCTTTCATCCTCACAAGATGTACCCATATCCCCTGGCTTGAGGATGACTATGTCAATTGTGTTGGTGAGCCACAGATTGAGCTCCCCCCCCAGCATCATCACCCATGATGGCAGCTTATCTTACACAATGAGCTGTGCACTAGACACACCAACACTGTTTGTGGATCCTACGTCCTGAGACTCATGCGTACTCCTACTACTGTGCAGGACACAATCTGCACATTCAAAATGGAATTATTAATTTGCGTAACACACTACAGCCTGAGGAGCTAGATGCTGAATTGCTGCGAAGGACATTCTCCAAAGATGACCGTAGATGCATACAGAGTGGGAATTGTGTGCAGCGGTACCAGTCCACACATGGTGACTGTATCCTACATTGTTGCTGACCCATGCTTCTTTCAATTCCAAGATGGAGTTTGTCTACAAATATTTCCATGATGACTGTGACACAACCACTTCTATGTTGTTGTATTTGGAGACACTGAAATCAGTACTGAGTGGCTGGGTCTGTGGACATGTGTGTTGTCTTGGCCAATATCCTCTGTGCTTTACTGTACACAGACTCATCACAATGCCATACTATTGTGAGTACATTTTAGTTATGTTGCCCTGTGATGTTTCAGTGTGTGTTGTGGTGGAGTCAGGCATTCACTTTGTAACACATACATATGTGTGGTTATGGCAATTCATGTTCCACTGTCAAATGTGTGTTTCCCCTAGTATTTAACATGCTAACTGTACCTACCTGATGATGACATGTTGCAGGGATTCTGCATAAATACAGAACTATGAGCAGGAATATGGGACCTTGGTGTATAGGGACTGAGTCTTCCTACCACCTTAGTACCCACGAACCCAGAGCCGACTTGCTATAGTGTCTCATTTGCTCTCCTACTCACTCACAGAGAAGCAAATGATTAGACACCCTAGAACACAACACTCCCAGATCTCTCAGGAATCGCGGTAACAAGACACACCCTTTCGCTCACTCTCTTGTACTAGTCCACAATAAGATCTGACAGAGACACGAAACAGTTTAAAATATTTATTTTAACGAACATGCCCCAACTTGCAGTATACATGCCACAACAAGTAGGAAAATGCAAAAATAGTCAGCATAGCAGCTAGTCCATAAATCATGAAGGGAGCTGTCATCATAGAAACACAATGGAGAGAGGACTAGTGCCTAACCTCCTCCCCTTGATAAGAAGAAGTACTATTATATAATAGAAGATCTCTGGGCTTTGTCAGCAGACCCCATACCTTAGCCTATAGATGGTAGATCTACATCGTAGGCGCTGTCTAGCTCTTCTCCCTTGAAAGGTCTCTCTCCAAGTGTGTGTACCTATTCGTGCACCCCACTAAAAAACCCAAGTACGCTGTCCAAACAACAGCTGCATCAGTATCTTTTGTCTAAGGGCTAAGGACTAGCCACAACAAAATAACAAGGGGCATTGGTGTTCGACCTTGCACATAATGTTCAGTCAAAATCCCAGGAACATGCAGAGAGTGAACACAGCGATGAGTTCTCATGTGAAAGCAGTCTTTGAAATTATTGCAAAAAACAAAGACATGTAGTAACGCGTGCAAAGCAGCAGGTAAGCTGCAACGTGCTCATGCTAAGTTAGTGAAAGACGACAATGTCCCTATGGGCCACGTGACAGACATTCCCTCATTGTACATACATGACATGCTATGGACCCATGTTCGGATTGGGATCACAATGATGCTCAGGCCCTCTGAAAGTATTTGGCACACAATCTGTGATCATCTCTTTTATTCTGGCCTCTGTGCTTTTACCTGTCAAGTGTTTTTTCTAAAAGGCACACTCCTGCTGATCAAGGGGGTGGTGTGTAGGTCAGACTATCCAGATGTGACTTGACTCCCTGCAAGGCCCCTATATACAACACAACCGCCCTGCACCTGACATGACCTGAAAGTGATGGTCGTGTGGGGGAGATGACACTACCTCTGTCAAGGCATGTAAGGCAGTGCACCAAGGTGAGAATGCTCCAAAGGCTGTCCCCCAGCCCCAATTTACAGCACAGATGGTGAGCCAAGAAAATCCTGGCACCACATTGCAGTGGCGTGGTGGGAACTGTGTAAGTGAGTCAGTCTCTTGGTGTGGTTTATGAAGGCCCCAAAACCGTGGCCCACAGGTGACCCTGGCGCACCAACCCATCAACCAATGCCCAATTGCTAGCAGGGCCAATCCAAGGGTATGCTGAACACTTTCTGATTGGACTCAATACCCAGAGGGCTCGTTGGGCTTCGGCCCCCTGTCATGTGTGTCAGCCCAGGCTGAGACAGCTTCCCCACACACACATACAGTCCTTGAGCTGCTGTAGGTGGCTGGTCTGTCTTGTTTGCACATCAGCCCCCCAGTATTTCACAAGTTTTTGTTTGTTTTTTAACGGTTCCTAGAGCACTTGCATCTCCACTCTGCCCATTCCTCAAAGTTGCCAGTTACTTCTGCTGCAACAGTATGGGAATGCATTTAATGGAAAATGACTTTTGTGTTTGTTTATTTAGACATTCCTGCAGCATGTACTCCACCTGTACGTATTGAGGCACTTTGAATGTGCACCAGTTACATTGTTCACGTACACATTGCTGGGGGTATTTCCCCCCAAACCCCAGATTTTCATCTACATTACTAGGGGTATTTGCCCCCCAAGCCCCAGATTTGCATCTACATTACTGGTTTTTGCCCCCAAACCCCAGTGTTGCAGCTACATTACTGGGGGTTTTGCCCCCAAACCCCAGATTTGCATCTACATTGCTGGGGGTGTTTGCCACCCAAACACCAGATTGGCTCAACATAGCTGGGACTATTTGTCCCACAATTTGCCTCAACATTGCTGGGGGTATTTGCTACCCAAACCCCAAATTGGTTCAACATTGCTGGGGTATTTGCCACCCAAATCCCAGATTGGCTCAACATTGCTGGGGGTATTTGTCGCACAATCCACAATTTGCCTCAACATTGCTGGGGGTATTTGCAACCCAAACCCCAGATTGGCTCAACATTGCTGGGGGTATTTGCCATCCAAACCCCAGATTGCCTCAACATTGCTGGGGCTATTTGCCCCACAACCCACAATTTGCCTCAACATTTCTTGGGGTATTTGTCCCACAATCCCCAATTTGCCTATACATTGCTGGGGGGATTAGCCCCCAACCCCAGTTTTAACTCAGCATTGCTGGAAGTGTTAGACCTCCACCTCCCAATTTTGGCTGGACATTGCTGGGAGTATTAGCCCCCCAGCACCCCCTTTGTGTCTGAATTGCTGGAACTATTGCCCCCACCCCGATTGCCTCTACATTGCTTCAAGTATTCTCCCACCCCAAATTTAACTGTAATTTCGCCCCTGATTTCTCTTGTATTGTCTTGTGCGGGGTAGTTACGTTATTCTGTATGGGTAGGTGTCTAACTTACCATCTGCGACAACCGCGTCAGTTGGGGCTGTAGTATTACTTGTAGATGTAGAGTATAGGGATGACATGCGCGATGGGATACATGGCTGCACCATCTCGTTCACAGGATTCGTGTTGAGGCGCGATTCGGAGCTGAAATACTCCCCTTCCGGATGCTCTGATGTGTTGGTTGTGGCAACCGATTCAGCGCATAGGAAGTACGCATCGTACTTGGGCGTTCGGAATCGTACTGGGAAAATGCCTCCAGACGACTCCGTTCTGCATATCCGGAGGCTTCTCGTTCGGAAAATGAAGACGGAATCGGAGTGACTGAGTCATTCGGTAAGTAAAGGATTTTGGGCATCGTACTTCGTTGTTTGTAGGAACCGAATCCCAATACGAGTCGGTTGGAAGATCCGACTCCGGACAGCTCTGGGATGGCCTTCCTAACGACATCGAAATCGGGCCCTTTGTATGTTGCATATTTATGTGTGAAAATATATACAGATTAATATCAAAAATAATTCTCAGTTTGCTTATCCAAGTATACATGTATAATTCCATGAGAACCATTGTTGTTGTTAATTGATTGAGTAGTGTTGCCCTTGTCTTTTTATAAGGTGCACTAACTGCAGCAGCAGCACCAGAGATTACACCGTGCTGCAGTTTTAGGTAGTAAGATGCTAAGAGCAGGGACTGGACTCCAGAGGTGATGGGCAGGATTTCTGCCTCGCTTAACCAGTACCGTACATTTTCAAAAACAAGCAAGATGATTTACCACTTATGCCTGCCGCCACTGGGACAATATCTCCCTCTCCCTAGGTCACCAGCACCTCCACTGACATCCCAGCAACAATGGCAAAGCTGGTGGAGGTCTCTGCACCTGGTGGAAAACATAATGCACCCATTTTAGATAACTGATAGCCACCTAAGTATTTATTTTCCACCAGATACAACAGCAATACCTCACTACAGTTAGGTTAGCTATCTATCAGTATCTTTGTCTATCAAAAGTAATCAATTTGGGAGGTTTGTGATAGCCATTGCATCAACCTTAAAAAACCTTTTCTCTTAATGGGGGGCTAGGGTTCGGGATTAGGAAGTTTCAGAAATAAGGGAAGGGAATAAGATAAGGCTAGGCTACGAATCTATGAATGGATGAGGGGTAGAAGAGAATGCAAAAGACATATGGTATTGGTTGTAGACGAGGTATCTCATTCCTGCCATGCTGCACTGTTATGGAAACTGCCAGTATAAGACAACATTAGGGGTTAATGACCATGATGACCACTCTGACGGGGGCGTGGCTAAGCCAGCAATGGTGGCAGACGTGCTTGGGTAGAGCTCCGGTGGGGGCTCCCTGATCTGACCACATTTCTCCGACTAAAACGATCCGCGGTGGCTGCAGACTGGAGGCGAGGCACTTGAGCGTTCGTTCAAGCTTCGAGCCGAACGTGGTGCCAATCAAAGCCCGTGCAGCGCGCTGGGACCCTCGGCCCTGCGGCGCGCCGGGGAGCTGGCCGAAGACTGGGGACGAGGATAACGCGAGCCCGAGGCTGAGCCCCGCCCACAGGGCCGCATCGAGTGGCGCAGTGGCCCTGCAGAGACGCCGCTGCCGGAGACAGGAGCCGCACTGCGGGGAGGTGTGCCTGCGGCGCCTTGAGCCCATCCATGCGCCTAGCAGGGATTACCCCAGAGACATGGCCTATGTTCACTGGCCTTCCATATTGGGACTCAGCTGCGTAGCGACGACTTGCGGACGGATTCACCCACGCGTCGTACCCTGAGGCCTACAGAGGAGGCCCCGCGGGCCATGGTGACGGCTCGCTACATCGACAGCCCTGACCGCCCTGCGATGTGCTGCTGAAGTGTCCACGGTCCTGCGGGTGGCCGGTGATGCCGGGAGCCCCCGAGGTGATCGTGATGGGGCCTGTGTGTTGGACCTGGTGACCTCCCTGAGGGCCTCACGCGGAACAAGCTGGGAGGGCGAGGCCGCTCGTGTGGGCTAGAAGATCGGAATTATTTTGCCCTGCATTAACCCTATTACTGAGAGGGCCGCCATTGGACGCTGGTCGCCCCGCCGCGGGCCCCGCTGGTGATGAGGATGACCTGGCCCCCTGCGCATATAACTGAGGTGAGAGTGCGGGAATTGCAGTGACGGGAGCCGGACATATGGTGGTGGCCGGTACTTGGGTGGACCTGGGCCCCTCCGGACACATCTCCGTGCCGGAGATCTCCAAGTGGGCGATGATTTCCGCGTCCCAAGCGGCTGGGAGCTGTAGCATTCATTAACGGAACTTCGGAGCAGCGGTGGGGCGGCTAGCAGTGGACGCGAGCGAGTCACTGGGTGACGGTGTGAATAGTGGCACCCCTGCTCTCCCTGGAGTGGCCATCACAGTGACATTGTTTCTTATCTGTCCGGCTGGGATTCTCGGGAGCACACTGACACTGGAGTGCCTGCATCATGGCCTTGGAGGTGGCATCCAGGAGCTGCCTAGCCGAGCAGCAAGTTTGAGGCCTGGCTAAATTAACGACCAGTGGCTTGAGAGACGCGCGAGGGCACAGGAGTAACCGTTGGGAGAGTTCCAGCTGGCGGCAGTTACTGAGCTATAGTAGATGGCCACCCCCACATTGTGGCAGACGCGGTAGACGTCGGTCAGTGCGGAGCCGACCCCGGTGAAGTGTTTTCCTCAGATCGATGTCGCGGGACAGGCGACTCAAAACAAACGTGCCTGGTGCAGCGGCCCCACCTCCGCAGACGCGAGCAAAGACGGGCAAAATGGCAGAAGCGGAATCACAAGCTAACATGTCCGGGAAGCTGGACGCGGTCCTGGCCGCTGTGGAAAAATTGGGAGAAACCTTGCAACATACCCGCACTGCCTTGGAAAGTAAAATAGACAAAGCAGTTATAGATCTAACGCTGCTGCATGCAGATCATCGCAAGCTAGCGGACCGCACTGATGTGCTTGAGGTTAAGATGGTGGAGATGTCGCCCCGTGTGGCGGAGGCGGACAAGCACATTCAACAACTGCTTAACAGAGTGGACTTTCTTGAAGACAGGGCGAAAGATGCGGAAGGACGGGCCCGCCGCAATAACGTGCGAGTGGTGGGTCTGCCGGAGGGAACGGAAGGAAGGAATCCTGTCGCTTATGTTGAATCTTGGCTGCGCGGCCTCCTGCCAGAGGGAACCCTCTCTCCGCACTTCGTGGTAGAGAGGGCACACAGAGTGCCATCCAGGCCCTTGCCATCAGGATCTAATCCCAGGCCTTTGTTAATTCGGCTGTTGAACTATAGAGACCGGGACACAATATTGCAGGAAACAAGGAAATTGCAAGACATCCAAGTCGACAATCATAAAGTGATGTTCTTCCCCGACTACACCATTCAAGTGCAAAAGCAGAGGTACTCGTACATGGCTGTAAAGAGACGCCTCCGACAAAATGGTTTGCAATACTCTTTATTATTCCCAGCACGCCTACGAGTGGTGGCAAACGAGAAAACGCACTTCTTTAACACTTCCGAGGAAGCTGAGGACTGGCTGGACCGGAACGCACCGTCGGGGAGTGCGCCCAGGTCTGGAAACGCAAGCACTAAATCGACGGGAGAGATGTTGCGCCGCCGCCGCCCCAGGAGAAAGAAGTCAAAATACACGCCACCCTCTTCACAGATGAGCTCGGCTCGGGACCAGGTGCTACAGGAACGGCAGGGAGCTCTACAGGCGGTGGCAGGTATCAGCGGAATGCAGATGGAAGGCAGTGCATCTGCCTCAAGTCAACAGGAGCAGGCTAGCGAGGCTGATGCTGAGGATCTGTCCGATGATCCGCTCACAACGCAGGACTCCTATGCTCTGCCGGAAGTCACTCCTCAGACAGCTGATAACATTACTTGATATACGCTGTGGTTTCCAGTTGTTTGAACTTACTCATGACCAGTGTCCCTGCACGCAAGTATATAGTTATAAGATGTGCAATATTAAGTTGTGTTAGAACTATAAATTACGTATTGTTGTATGCTTTATCTTACTGTCAACTGAGGTTCTAGCCACCCCATTATTTAGCACAGCAGTGTTCCTTATATATTCCATAGTGCTTCTGAGGCTTATTTGGAGTAATATTTTACTGATTGTCCTCATTTGCTGTAATGTGAAGGGCGACTGGAGATGTTCCCTGATGGGCGCAGTATTGGATAATTTCTGGTTGGTCAGGGGCCGGGGAGCCCCCCCCCTCGAGGAGACTCTCTCCCTCCCTAGACATAACTAGATTGTAGGGCGCAGCACACCCCCACAGAGTTAGATAGTTATATGCTATTGCATATGGTTTGGACGATTGCCTGTTGCACACTCGCCCTTTTGGTATTCCTTTTCATCATGGGCGCATGCCTGTTGTTCATCAGTCTGAGTGAAGACGATTTACTTTCTTTTATTATTGCGAACTATTGTAATTATCATACTTTGGCTTGCCATGCCATGCTTCCAGAATTAAGTCAGGACAGTTGTGATGCTGATATTTGCAGGGGAACGCGCGCCAGGGTTGCATGCATGCACACTACACCTCCTCCTTCTGCTGAGAGGCTTGGCCAAGGCGCGCACACGTCTAACTCACAAATGGGATGGCACCTATAAAGATAATGACCTGGAATGTGAGGGGCATCCACAGCCCGTCGCGCCGATACCTTATTTATTCGTATTTAAAGCGCCACCACGTTCAAATAGCGCTTTTGCAGGAAACGCATCTGCAGTAGTCGGAAATACAACGCCTGCACCAGCGCTGGAGGGGGCAGCTGTATGCAACGGGTTACTCGGCGTATGCCCGTGGGGTGCTGGTGTGGGTAAGGCCAGGGACCCCCTTCCGGGTGGTGAACTCCCACATAGACACAGAGGGCAGATACATTATAGTAAAGGGTGTGTTGGACGGTAGACAGATACTGCTGGCCTCATCATATGCACCTAACACGGAGCAGGCAGTCTTTCTAGCTCAGATCTCCCTTAAATTGGCAGAGTGGCATGATACTCCCTTAGTGCTGGGTGGTGATTATAACAGCGTATTAGATGTGTCACTGGACCGTTCCTTCCCTCCGCTGCCAGGCACGACTACACACACTGCGGCGAAGGCGCTGAACCATTGGGCCACACACTGGCATCTAGCGGATGCTTGCCGCCACCATCACCCACATGACAGAATATATTCTTATTATTCAGGGGCGCACAAGCTCCATGTACTCCTAGACCGATTCATGGTATCCGCTGACCTTCTCCCGAGTGTTACAGGGTCCTCATACATGGGGCGGACACATTTGGATCATAATCCGCATATAGTGGAGCTAGATTGGGAGGACGGGATACCGCCGATCCCCATGTGGCGACTTCAGCTGGATGTACTCCTTGATGCACCATTCCGAGAATCCCTGGCTACCAGCGTGGCTCAGTACTTTGATGATAATGCAGGCACTGCCTCGTCTGCGCTGGTGGAGTGGGACGCCCTTAAGGTGGTGGTGAGGGGACACTGCTTGGGTGCACAGGCGGGCATAAGAGTACAGCTTGAAAAAGACCTTACCACTCTAGAGAAACAACTGGCGGATAGGGAGAACGAGGCGATTGCGGGGTCCCAGGGGCAGCTGAGACACTGTAGAGAGGAGCATGCAAGATTGCTGGAAAGGCTGCGATGCCTTAATTATGCAGCGCATTCGGCGCGGACGCATCATCTAGGGGATAAGGCTGGGAAGCTGCTCACGTGGCTCATCAGACAGGAAGAGTCGTCATCCTCTATTACATCCGTGCGAACGGTTTCGGGGAACATAGTGTACACGCAGCGCGACATTCATGCTGCGTTTGTGACTCACTATCGAGGTCTGTACGAATCTCGGGCGCAGGCCGAACCCCTGGAATTACAATTTTACCTCGCGCAGATAGAACTACCACAACCCACCCGCATGCAGAAAGAAGATTTAAATGCTACTCTCACTGGGGAGGAAATACGAGAAGGTATATTCTCATTATCCAACGGAAAGTCGCCAGGGCCAGACGGATTACCAACTGAATTTTATAAAGCATATGCGTACCTATTAGTGCCACAGTTGATGAAGATGTATGAGACTGCCCTAGATATGTCCACGCTTACTGATACGCAAAATGAGGCTCTGTTAGTATCCCTCCTGAAACCTGATAAGAGTCCTGAATCCCTGGGATCCTGTCGGCCTTTGGCACTTCTCAACACTGATTATAAAATCTTTGCGTCGCTGCTGGCTAGGCGGCTCTCGCCCTTAGTGCAGACATTGGTGCACTCAGATCAAAACGGTTTCGTTCCCACAAGGAATACCTCACTGAATCTCCGTCGGTTCTTTAGGATACAACAATACGCATTGCGCGGATGGCCTCGCTCCGGCTGCCTGGTACTCGATTTAGAAAAGGCATTCAATTTGTTGGAATGGCCCTACCTGGCGGCAGTGCTCAATAAATATGAGCTCGGAGATTATTATCTAAGCATGGTCCAGTTGCTGTATCGACGCCCTACTGTCCGGGTCAGTATCGGCAAGCTCCTCTCGGATTCGATCAGAGTGAGACGGGGAACACGCCAGGGTTGTCCGCTATCCCCGCTGCCCTTCTCCCTGGCCATGGAGCCACTGGCGATGTTGCTCCGTGATGGCGGTGAGGACTGGGGCAACCGCTGGGGGATGGGACCCACACGGTGTCCCTATATGCCGATGATTTATTGTTGTATGTCCGAGACATCACGGCTATCCCTGCGTCTATTGCGGCCGTGTTGAGGACCTTTGAGACAATGTCGGGCCTCCGGGTTAATTGGACCAAGTCCGGGGTGTACCCCTTCGATGCACGAGTGGAGGAAATGGACGTGGTCATCAATGGCTCGCGACTTCCGTGGTACCCCACCACTTTCCGGTATCTAGGACTATTTATTTACCGGACCCCTGCTGATTTGCTGGAAGGTAACCTAACGAGGGTGATCACAGCGGTGCGAGCACAGGTACAGTTCTGGAAAACGCTCCCGCTGAATGTCATGAGCCGCATCATCCTGCTGAAGATGATAGTCCTTCCCAAGTTATTATATTATTTCTTGAATCTCCCAATTTCTGTCCCGTCCCAAATATTCAGAGAATTGGAAAGCATGTTCCGAGACTTCATATGGAATAAAGGCAGGCCTCGTGTTGCGTTGTGGAAATTATACGCACCTGTCAGTCGGGGGGGGGTTGGCGGTTCCCAATATGGAACTATACTATTTGGCTGCCCAGCTGCAATGGGTAACAAAATGGCTAAACGGAAGCAACCTGGAGGACACGGCGACCTGGCAACAGCCATGGACGCATACCCAAATTTATCATTTGTTTCACCCAGTGGCCAGGTCCACGCGCCCGACCCAGTTACATTTAGGTGCAGCATACAGATGCTACAAGAGGAGCTTGTATCTCACCCGCGCGACACTGCCATATGCCCCGGCACTACCGCTTCAGGGGACACCACGGGGAGGGCGGGTACCACTGCAGAAGCCCTCCAACATTGGCATACTGCAGATGTACATACTCTGGGTGACCTTTATCGAGATGGAGTACTACTGACGTTTGAGACCCTGGCAGAGGACACCGACATACCTGTAGGCCAATTTTTAATGCATGCCTCTTTAACAAGGGCCTTATCGACTCGCTGGGGAGACCTAACGACCGAGCCTCCAATGCATTTATTAATACAGTATCTTCATGTCATGGGGGCGGGGTCACACATAGTACACTGGCTGGTGACGGCCTTACTTACACACACATTGAAACCGCTGCTGTCCCTCCGTGCCCGTTGGGAAGAGGATCGCGGTCAACCCTGGACTGACAGGGAATGGGACACTATCCTGGCTGGCCCCACCTATATCCCGAGGAGCTCCAAATTTAAATTAATACAAGCTTATATTTTACATAGGGCGTATCTCTCTCCAGATAAAATTAACCGGTACTTCAAAATCACTACATCGGAATGCCCGCGTTGTCGGCGTCCTGCCTCGGACCTGATACACATGATATGGTCTTGTGTTACCCTCCAAAGCTACTGGCGCGATGTCGCTGCATCTCTGGCGCTTTGCACTGATACATCCCTGCCGTTAACATGGGAGGTTTGTATATTGGGAGTTTATGCAAGGACCATGAAAAATAAGGTAACATCTCGATTTCGAGACTTGGGGTTGATACTGGCGAGATGCTTAATTACGAAGCGATGGAAACATGTGGACCCCCTGAACTGATCAGCTGGAAAAAGTCGCTTTCAGTCTGGGCTCAGGCGGAAAGCACAGCGCTGCACAGAGAGGAAACTGCAAGGCTGCGTAAATTTCCCATTGCACAATATTGGGACACTATACTCTTAGCCTTCACCAACGAGGGAAATGAGGCTGCGAATGACACTCACTCTACTGACACATAATGGATATGCAGGCGATCCTGGGTTGCAGAGGATATGCTGTAGCACGGTAGGGCCCACCAGCTATCGGAAGGTGCTATGCAACTGCAATATATCGCGGGAGACCCCTCTGCCCCCCCTCCTCTTTCCCGCCGGCCTATAACTTAACATTGCACTGACACTCTAGGTCTCGGTGAGTCCACCCTACCCTGGTGTGCACCCCCTATCACTACAAAGGTTGCGATCCGTAGCACTGCATACAGTCCGACAACAGTCATCATAAACATGGCAGTCTTCCCTCCCCCTCTTTTTTGGTTTTTCTCTTCTTTTAGATGTTTTATTGTCTACACTTTAAAGATGTTATTAGTAATCATTCATTATTGTATATATGACTTATTGATGCATATTCAATTTCTCTTTTCTCTTTTGACTTACTATGCAAAGTTCCACTGTTGAGGAATTACCATGACCACACGTTGCCTTTCATTGAGACTACTGATGATGAGTACGCTGTGTATCGTAGTACTGTTACTGACAAAATCATGTGCATGTATAGACCTAACAACCATCATTATGAACTGGCAATAATGGTGCAAAAACGCTGATAGGCATCTGTAGTACTACAGGATGCGCAGACTGTGGATATTGGCTAGGCGTGCTAAGGCTTGTCCTGACAATACGCATGTACTATACAGTACTGACCCAAAAAGTTGGAGTGGTGCACTACTTCGGAGCCAAAGTTTGTCTTTTCAATAAGTCAGTTACTCTTGTAAAATTGTCTCAGAAAATCCTTTATTTTTCATAAGTATCCAACAGTGATAAACACCAGCCAACGCGTTTCGTTCATATAAGATGAACTTCTTCAGGGCGTAGAATCATGTACGATTATCGCGGGAGGAAGGTCCTGAGTTCCCCTGGTGTACAAGGAGAGCTAAGCGCGAGCTCTATCCATATTGCGAAGTCGTGGCAGAGTAGTATAAAAACGTACACAAACTAATGTGACTACGTGGGCCTCCTTGATAAGGGCCAGTTTTCGAAGAATCTGAACAGCTAGAAGTGTAGCTGTTCAGTATGCCCGGCGGACTTTTTGCAATTTCTTATAGCATGTTCTTTGTTTCTGTTTATTGTGAACAGCTACTTATAGTCACAGCATTGGTGTATAATCTCATGTGATCAAGACTGCTGTGCAGTCGAAACGTCTAATGAGATAATGGAGAAATATAAATAAACCCACACGTACTGCAACTATTTCATGGCCTGAGAGTGAGTCCTTTGGTTGTTTTACGAAAAGGATTTGATTACCGGCATGCTCCGAATGCACACGCATCACCTCTTTTGGGCCCTGGGTTCCGGAAGGGGCCCTGTCTGTTTGTATATATATATATATATATATATATATTTATATATATATATATATATATATAATTTTCAAAACTAATGGGGCGCTCTGGTCAGCTCCTGTCTTGAAAGTTTCGGGGTGATTTGTCAAGCGGGGGCCGAGAAAAAAGGGGGGTCCCAAAACACGTTTTCCCCATGTTAATTTCCATAGGAACTTTTGTCGCGGCTACAGCCCGAACTGCTGAACGGAATTACACCAAATTTGGCAGAGAGGTAGCTGTTGTTCCAGAGTGCACCCTTTGCTTTAAATGGTGTAAATCCGTTCAGTAGTCACTGAGAAATTTAAAAATAAATCATATCGATATCTGAGCACCGAGGAGGATTCACAAACCCTCCAGAGCACAAGCTTCATTGTTATTGGCTGCCAACACTCCAAACCGGTAAGTGTTGGCAGCCACCTTAACCTGTAAAAAAAAATGATAAAAAACAAGAAAAGAGGGCAGGGTATATATTTTCGGTCGAAATCACGCTGCGTGTGCGAATCCGGCCGAACATTTTTTTTAAAAACGAAGCGCGGACTCCCCCGCTTCATTTCTTTAAGCCCCCAGGTTGGCCAGGTCCCGGAGGCAATGTCCAAATAATTAGCACCGGGGACTGCCACCTCCCTGGGGCTTCATGAATAATGTGCGGGGGGCACGCAGCCCCCCCACAGCCCCGGGGGCCGCCACCTCCCCGGGGCTCCATTTATTTTAGGGCGGGGGGGCCTGAGGTATGCAGAAACAGCTTTATTGACATTCTGCCTAGCTTTCTCAGACTGTGGACAGAATTGATTTGACCACTTCCATTTCTGTCTTTGACATATATTAGAGAATACAAAGACAGTTTGAGGCAAAAGCAACATCAACTGTGCAAAGGTATCCTTCATTAGCATTTCCAGACCTACCCCAGTCAATGTGCCAAGGTCATTGCCACCACAGTGCACAATCATGAGGTCAGGGGGTTGGAGATGGAAAAAGGTTTTAACCAAAGGCATCAAATGGTGCCACTTTAATCTTCTCTGTGCAATCCATTTAATATCCACATTTTGCAAACCTAGGCCTTTGGCAATGCCTCTGCGTTCAGCATACCTTTTGCACCAGCAAACATAGCTGTGCCCTACAATCCACACTGTGAGCATCTTGAAGGGATGTCTGGAAGGAATGAAAAGATGTCTGTAGCTGAGGTAGTCAGTTGGTAGAATGAGAGGTATCTAAAATGGTGGAGAACATGCTGTTTTTTAAAAAGTTGATAAGTGATTGGCAGTTCATCAAGATTGTGCACTCAAAAATTGGATGCTTGTTACTTTGCTGAGGTATCATGTTTCTGATTCGTTATTAGAAAATGTTTCAAAGGTACAGTAGATAACATAAGGTAATATTTTGCAAAAGTCAACCACACCTGCTGTTTGCATTAGTAAGCTTGTTTGCTGAACTTGAAACTACGGTGAACTTGTGACCTGCCAGTACAGTTGAAAGTTCCATGAACTGTTACTATGGAAACTGGCATTAAGTTGAATGGGGGAAGTGGTTGAAACTTAACTGTGCACTTAAAATGTGAAATGGATACTTAAATATAAGTGAAAAGTTAGTAAATGAAGGTTTTCTAAGACAGTAGTATGTGGAGAAGTAGTGTGATGCTGAAAATCTAGACTAGTATTATTAAAAATAGGTTTTTGAACTCCCATGTGGATTCGCGGCTCCACCGTGGTGGAGTCGCGACTCCAGAAAATTACAGAAGCAGTTTGGGGACCATTTGAAGACAGTTAGAAAGGGTTAATATGTGTAACCAATAGAAATGTGTTTTACAATTTTAAATAATGATGGAAGCAATGCAATTTGATACTTACATTTATTTGAGTGCAAACAGAGAGGGAACGTTTGCCATTTCTGGTTTCACCTTTCTGACAGAGGTGCATTACATTTCTTGTGTGGAAAAGGAAATCTGTTAAGAGTTTCTGATATTTGGCATTCTGCAATACTACCTCAAACACGAGTAACCAATTTGTAAGGTGTATTATATATTATCCAGCACTGCTTTATTGTTTCTTGTGATATTTTTACTTTAAAAAAAAAAAAATCCAAGTGTTGAAATTGTAAGACAAATGTGATGTATGGAATATGTTATGAAATGTACAGCTCTCTATTGTACTTTGTATTATTGTAATGAAAGGAGTATTAAAATAGTTTGTAGATAGTAACATGGTAGAAGGATTAGTGTTGGCTTTCTGAAATTATCCAGGCAGTACTCTTGTACTGATCTTTTCACTGAGGCACTACTCATCTAGTCGTGCATTCTCTCAGGCACTACTCACACTACCCATCTATTTGTATGTTTCTTTGATATATGATGCCACTTTTAAAAGGTACAGACACATGCATGCGTGCTTTCTGGAATATTGTGAGACATTTAACAGATAGATTGAAAAGGTTGCTGCTTTGTATTTGCTTAGGCCCAACACTCTGAGTAGTTGCTGAATAGTGAAGCTGCAGTCCAAAACTGAGGTTTAAGACATTTTGGCAGAGGGATTAGTGATTAGCTTAGCTTGTATTGGTCTGTGGAGATGTATACTTCAAATATGACGCATAATATTAGGTGTCTCTTTAAAATGGGAAGTGCAGTCTCTCAAGTTTAAGGGACTTTTTAGTCTTATGACTGAGGTATGTGTTTGTGTGCATATGTATTCTCTCATGTGTTATGACTAAATAGATGGTAGAGGTGTAAAACTCTGGTACACATGTATTTGTATCTTTCTTTTATATATGATGCCACTAGGGAAAGGCACAGACACATGCATGTCATGTAATCTCTCAGACATTAACCATAGATTCGTGCAATCACCCAGGCACTACTATCCCACTCAAAGATTCAGTCAGGCACTACCCAGGCACTCCTCTATTCAGTCAGGTACTACTTATGCACTCATAGAATGTCCCATGCAATACCCTTACACTCATATTTTCTCTTAGGTTCTTCCCATACACTCATAGAATCATCTAGCTACTACTACTGCAGTCATAGAATCACTCAGGCTGTACCTATGCATGTTTTTATTCTTTCAAGCATTATGTTATGTTATGTTATGTTATGTTAATTTATATTTGTAGAGCGCCAAATCACCAAAAGGTCTCTAAGCGCTTGCAGCATAGATCAAGAACCCGGGAATCCCTTATTCCTGCTGGGCTCAGCACAATTAGGGTAAGCTTATCCAAATGCCTCAGTGAACAGGATGGTCTTGAATTTCCTCCTGAACAGGAGTAAGGTGGCTTCCCTACGCATACTGTCCGGTAGCTTATTCCAGAGCTGGGGAATCACAATTGAGAAGGCCCGCCCCCCCAAGGTGGCTCTATTAAAGCGCGGGCAGGCCAACAGGCTTGACTCCGATGAACGGAGGCATCAGCCAGGCACATAAAGCTTCAAACGGTCTTTGATGTAGTTAGGCGCTCCATACTGTGCTTTATGTGCAATGCACAGGCCCTTGAACCTGACCCTCTGCTTAATAGGGAGCCAGTGTAGCTGTTGTAGCAGGGGTGTGGCACGTGCTCTTCTTGGCAATTTAAAAATCAATCTTGCCGCATCATTTAGAACCACCTGAAGTTTCCCCAGAAGTTTATCAGGAAGCCCTATGTATACTGCATTACCGTAATCCAAGCGTGACAAGATTAGTGCCGACATGACGATACGCTTGGTGGAAAATGACAACAGGGTCGCATGTTTCCGAAGTTGCCTCATCAAGCCCACACAATTCCCCACTACAGCAGACACCTGATTGTTTAGAGTTAACTTGGTGTCTAGCCTGATACCCAAGCTCTTCACAGCTGGCACCGGTGTCGGTGTGGTGCCAAGCTCTTGCGGCCAAAAGAGGCTGGACCAGGGGTTAGCCCCTGTTGTGAGGACAAGCACCTCTGTCTTATCAGGATTTACTTTAAGTGAATTAGAGGTCATCCAGTTCATAGTGAACCGGAGGATGTTCTGAATGTTAAGCTGTGCCTGAGTGGAATTGTCAACTCGCACAATTAGTTGGGTGTCATCGGCATATTTGAACACCTGACATTGCAATTTTGCCAATGCTTCTACCAATGGCTGAAGGTAAATATTGAAAAGCAGGGGGGACAACGCAGAGCCCTGCGGAACACCACATGGCAGGGCGTCATACCTAGACGTATATTCCCCTAGTAGGACCTTTTGAGACCGATCCTCCTAGAAGGAGGCGATCCATTGGAGGACCGTCCCGGTAACTCCCAACACGGGCCAACAGCTGCACGTGGTTCAACGTGTCAAACGCGGCTGAGAGGTCTAATAGGATCAGTGCTGAGGGGTTCTTCTTATCAGCTGCAAGCCTCAGCTCGTCCAGTACTGAGAGCATCACCAACTCAGTACTGTTGTGGCCCTAAATCCTGCTTGCCGTGCATGTAACAGCTGATGTTCTTCCAAGAAGGACGAGAGAACTCTGAGCACATGTTGCTCAAGTACTTTAGCCAAAAAAGGAAGTCTGGAGATGGGTCATTACTGATACACTTTAACCATGTGTTAGCTTTGCACTCATGGTTTGCCTAAGGTATTTCCCCTGCATTGATCTAATCACTCATTCAGTACTACTGTTCTCATGCAATCACCCAGGCAGTACTGTTGCACTGAACTATTTACTTAGGTGGTACCCATCTAGTCATCCATTCTCTCAGGCTCTACGCACTACCCATCTGTTTGTATGTTTCTTTCATATATGATGCCACATTAAAAAGGTACAGACACATGCATGCATGCTCTCTGGAATATTGTGAGTCTTTTAACAGACACATTGAAAAAGTTGCTGCTTTGTATTTGTCTAGGCCTAACACGCTGAGTAGTAGCTGAATAGTGAAACTGCAACCCAAAAGTAAGGTTTAAGACATGTTGGCAGAGGGATTAGTGATTTGGTTAGCTCGTGTTGGTCGATGAAGATGTACACTTCAAGTATACCGCATAATTTTAGGTGTCTCTTTAAAATGGGAAGTGCAGTCTCTCAAGTTTTGAGGGACTTTTTAGTCTTATGAGTGAGGTATGTGTCTGCGTGCATATGTATTCTCTGATGTGTTATGTCAAAGAGATGGTAGAGGTATAAAACTTTGGTATACATCTATCTGTATCTTTCTTTTTATATATGATGCCAGTAGGGAAAGGACAGACACATGCATGCCATGTAATCCCTCAGACAATAACCATAGATTTGTGCAATCACCCAGGCACTACTATCCCACTCAAAGATTCAGTCAGGCACTACCCATGCTCTTATCTACTCACTCTGATACTACTGATGCACTCATAGAATGGCCCAAGCATTACCCTTACACTCTCATTTTCTATCAGGTGCTTCCCCTACAGTCATACAATCATCCAGTTACTAGCACTGCAGTCATAGAATCACTCAGGCAGTACCCATGCACTTTTTTTGCTCTTTCAAGCGCTACTCATACACTCTTGTCTTTAACCATGCGTTAGCCTTGCACTCATGGTTTGTCCAAGGTATTTCCCCTGCACTGATCTAATTACCCATTCAGTACTGCTGCTCTCATGCAATCACCCAGGCAGTACTCTTGCACTGAACTATTCACTCAGGCGCTACCCATCTAGTCATCCATTCTCTCAGGCACTTCCCACTACCCATCTATTTGTATGTTTCTTTGATATATGATGCCACTTTTAAAAGGTACAGCCACATGCATGCATGTTCTCTGGAATATGTTGAGAGTTTTAACAGACATATTGAAAACATTGCTGCTTTGTATTTGGTTAGGCCCAACACTCTGAGTAGTTGCTGAATAGTGAAGCTGCAGCCCAAAAGTGAGTTTTAAGACTTGTTGGTAGAAGGATTAGTGATTAGTTCAGCTCACATTGGTCTGTGGAGATGTATACTTCAAGTATGCCGCATAATTTTAGGTGTCTCTTTAAAATGGGAAGTGCAGTTTCTCAAGTTTAAGGGACTTTTTAGTCGTATGACTGAGGTATGTGTCTGCGTGCACATGTATTCTCTCACATGTTATGCCTAAACAGATGGTAGAGGTATGAAAGTCTGGTATACATGTATCTGTATGTTTCTTTTAAATATGATGCCACTAGGAAAAGGCACAGACACATGCATGCCATGTAATCCCTCAGACATTAACTATAGATTCGAACAATCACCAAGGCACTACTATCCCACTTTTTCAGTCAGGCACTATCCATCCTCTCATCTACTCAGTCAGGTAGTTGTTATGCACTCATAGAATAGTCCAAGCATTACCCTTAAACTCATATTTTCTCTCAGGTACTTGCCATACACTCATAGAATCATCCAGTTACTATTACTGCAGTCATAGAATCACTCAGGCAGTACCTATGCATGTTTTTATTCTTTCAAGCAATACTCATACACTCATATCTTTAACCATGTGTTAGCCTTGCGCACATGGTTTATCTAAGGTATTTCTCCTGCACTGATCTAATCACCCATTTAGTACTGCTGCTCTTATGCAATCACCCACGCAGTACTGTTGCTGTGAACTATTCCCTCAGACACTACCCATCTAGTCATGTATTTTCTCAAGCACTGCCCACTAGCAATCTATTTGCATGTTTCTTTGATGTATGATGGCACTTTTAAAAGGTACAGACACATGCATGCATGCTTTCTGGAATATTGTGAGTCTTTTAACAGACATATTGAAAAACTTGCTGCTTTGTATTTGGTAGGCCCAGCACTCTGAGAAGTTGTTGAATAGTGAAACTGCAGCCCAAAAGTGCTTCTTTCTGTACCTCTCTTGCTTCTTTCTGTACCCCTCTTGCCTCTTTTTGCACCCTTCTTCCCTCTTTCTGCACCTCTGTTGCCTCTTTCTGCATGCCACTTGTTTCTTTCTGCACTCTTCTTGGCTCTTTCTACACCCCTCTACCCTCTTTCAGTACTTTTTTGCCTCTTTCTGTACCCCGCTTCTGTCTTACCTCAGTTGCCTGTTTCTGCAACTCTCTTTCCTCTTTCTGCACTTCTCTTGCCTCTTTCTGTATCCTTTTTCATTTTTTCTCCACCTCTCTTGCTTTTTTCTGCACCCCTGTCCTCTCTAACGGCACTTCTTTTGCCTGCTTCTGCAACTCTCTTGCATCTTTCTGTACTTTTCTTGCCTCTTTCTGCATCTTTGTTGCTTTCTTCTGTACTTCTCTTGCTTCTTTCTGCACCTCTCTTGCTTCTTTATGCACCCCTGTTGCCTCTTTCTGCACCACTGTTGTCTTATTGTGCATGCTTGTTGCTTCTTTCTGCACTTCTCTTACTTCTTTCTGCACCTCAGTTGCTTCTTTCTGCACCCCTCTTGTCTCTTTTGCACCTACCTTGCTTGTTTCTGTAGCCCTCTTCCCTGTTTCTGCACCTCTCTTCCCTCTTTCTACATCCGAGTTCCCTCTTTCTGCACTTCTCTTGCCTCTTTCTGCACCTGTCTTGCCTTTTTCTGTGCATCTGTTGCTTCTTATGAGCTATAAATGCAATAGAAATGTAATTGTAATGTTGCGCTTAGTTGTTATTTTCAAAATTGAAATGTTATTAATTTTGAAATTTTAATTAATGTACTAAAATAATTAAACTATTATTTGTTTTTTAGGAAGATATTTTATTTGGATTATAAATAAAAGATGGCAAAAAACATGAAACGAGAAGAGGACAAAGGAAACAGAAGTACTTAATAAAAACTAAAACGAGTGCAGTAGAAAAACACCAAAAGGATGCTGAGGATAAAGTGGCTTCTGGTAACAGAGCTAAACAATTTATTAAAAAAGTTGTGGAGAGATTGAACGATCAAAATACGAACCAAAGGAGGAAAGACATTTTTCGAACAAAGGAGAAGCAAATAAAGAAACAGAATGGAAAAGAAGCACATGTGACAAAAAGAGAGAAACAATTTAAGGACATACGTGTACGTATGTTTCGTAATAGAGTAATTCAAAATTTAATAAAAGTTTGTAAAAAGTATAAAAAAAGATCTGCAGCATATAAGAAAACGCAACAGATTGAAAGGGTAGTAGATTCTGCTTTTGAATTGAAACGAAAATTATTTATATTAGTATTGAAGAGAATGAAAACATTAAATAAAACAATGCAGTTTATGAAGGAGAAAAGCAAAAAAAAAGACTAGTTAATAGAAGTAACTTTTGCAAAACTTTTTCAGGTAAATGGAAGCACACTTTCAGTACTGAGCCTTTCTTTAATGAAGAAAGCTATTTTCAACAAAATAATTAAGTTCATGCAGTTGATACCAGTGGTCATTGTTATGAAATCAAAAATGGTTGTGCAATTGAAAATGAAAAGATGGTTCCTAGAGATGTTGAAAAAGTAATAGCTGAAGAAGTTCAAGGGAGACGTACAAAAGCTCCAGTGTATAAGTGGGATTGTAGTAGTATTTGTAGTATTCGACAGGAATCTATTGATATATTACGAATTTTCTTACGAGAATATGCCAAAAAAAGTGTTAAACAGAAGATTAAGATGTTGCAAGGACTAGATCCTTGTAAAGTGAGAAAATATACTAATTTGCAGGGTCATTCTCTGGCTTGTCTTTCTAGAACAGTGTGTCGAAGTATTTTTCATCATTTAAGAATGTTAGCAGTACATCACTCAGAAATGCGGAAGTTAGTAAGGAGATTGTACTACGTAAAAAGTCCTGCATTATCTTTAAGTGAAATGAGCGCAGCTCTGTTGCATGGTTCAGTATCGGATGTAAAAAAAGTTTGTGATGATATACAGTTTTGTTTCTTTGGTTCACAAGAGCATTGTAAGAAAGTGAGAGCTTGATAAGTGTAGGTGTTGAAGAACAAGTAGAAGATATTAGTACTGAGAAGTTTGCAGGAGAAATTACAAAGTTTAAGATACTTTCATGTGAAAAACCAAACTATGTTTGTATTTGTTGTCGACGTACTCACTATAGAAGTCAAACTAGGAATGTTGATGTATATTTAAAAAGTGAAAAGGAAAATAATGATAAGCAATTTTGTGCTTATTTGTTGGTGGAAGGTCGTTTTGAGTTGGGTACTGATCAACGTATTTGTAAATATTGTTACAATAAATTAGAAGAGAACAAAATGCCAGCTAGAGCAGTACATAACAACTTAGAGTTGGTAGCTATTCCTCCAGAACTGGCAGATTTAAATACATATGAGTCCGTTCTTATTCAATCTGTGCACCTGATTCAGGCTATTGTTCGTATGGAGCCTAAAACAGGTAAGCTTCCTCCAACAGATTTACAAAGAGGTCTGAAAGGAAAAGTTGTCTACTTACCTTTAGATTTTAAGAAAATTATTGAAACTGTTGGTATAGAGAGAGAGGAAAGTGAGCCTGTAGTTAACCTAGCTAATGGTGTACCAACAAAGAATCGGAAAATATGGCAAGAGTTAGTAGATGTCACCAAACTTGAAAAGGCTACATTATATCTTGTACAGAACAATATTTATTATAAAACTGTAAATGTGGAAGAACAGGAAATATGTTTAAAAGAAGATACAGAAATTTCAACTGGCCAAATAGAAAAAGTGGACAACTCCAGGAGTGAAGAGATTTACGAACATTACAGTATACATCCTCTACATTCAAAAGAAGTGATTGGAAACACTATTGAATTATTTCAAATGAAGAAAGCAAAGGGAACTCCCATGAGTCTATGGGAAAAAAGTTTAGAAGCTCGTTGTTTTCCACAGCTGTTCCCCACTAGGGAAGGTGGCCGATATGATGAACGAGCAGTACAGATTCCAGCTTCAGAATACCATTCGACAAGATTGTACTCGGAAGATCCAAGATTTCGACAGTGTATTCCATATATATTTCATCTTCTATTTGAAAGTGACTTGTCTGGACTATCATATGCAGTGCATCACATATTACAAACAGGACTTCATCTTACACATGTTTCTGCAAAGGAATTTATGGACAAAGTTCAACAAAGAGACGATTATTTGGAATCTCAGTTAATTAATTTGATGGCTTGTCAACGTGGAACTAATGAGTATTGGTATCGTCGTCACGGAGAACTTAAATGTATGTTAATAAACTTAGGTACTCCTACATGGTTTGTCACACTTAGCTGTGCTGAATACACGTGGGATGATTTACTTGAATTTCTACGACAAGCAAATTCAAATGTCAAGAATATTGAATTGAAGACAGCTGGAGAACTGTGTTCTTTGGATCCTGTGAATGTGTGCAGGTATTTTAATCATAGGTTTCAAGCTATGATGTCTTTTATCGCCAATAAAAATAATCCACCTCTTGGAGAAGTTACTGATTTCTTTTGGAGAAAGGAGTACCAAGCCAGAGGTGCTCCTCATATACACATGTTATTATGGATCAAGGATGCACCTAAATTTGGAAGCGATTCTGATGAAACTGTTTTGTCTTTCATTGAAGACTATGTTACCTGTGCCATTCCAAAAAAAGGAGGAGAACAGAGGTTAAGAGAACAAGTTTTACGGTTTCAAAGTCATCGATGTGGAAAATATTGTCGACGAAAATACAAGTTAAAGGGAAAATGTTATACAAAATGTCGTTTTTGATTCCCAAGTCCAGTAATTTCAAAAGGAAGAGTCAATAGTTTTATGTCAGCAGTAAGACATACTATAAGTCGAAAATCTCCGAAGAATACATACAACATAAAAAGAACTGAAGATTCAAAGTATATTAATGACTACAATCCAGTGATTTTGACAATGTGGAATGCAAACATGGATATCCAGTGCTGTTGCTTCCTAATTTGATTGTCATATATAACTAAATCTGAAAAGACAGAGTTGAAGGAAATGTGGGAAGAAAATTCACAAGAGAAGAGTCTTAGTAACAAAATGTACAGCTTTAGTTTGAAGATGCTTTCCCGTCAATAGATTGGATTCTACGAATGTTCGGATCGGTTGACCTCCGCGAGTTTATATTCAAAGTCAAGAGGAATCATTTGGGTAAGTCTAGGTCTTGCGGCTACATGAAATAGAGTTTTGAAATCTCTACAAGAAATTGAATACTTAGCATTGAATGAACCAGAAAGTACAGATATTGTTAAAACTAATATGTTGGATACGTACCATCCCAAAAGGAGTCCACATCTGGAAAACATATGTCTCTATGAAGCACTGCAAAATTACAGCTTTAAGAGAAATGTTACAGAAAACATAAATGAAGAAAAATATGCAGTAATTGGATGTGATGGATGTTTGGTAAAACATGCCAAAGGAAATCTTATTAACCACAGGAAACTCAATTGCGAAACTCCAGATAAAAGGGAATTTTTCTATTTAGCACTTCTGCAACTCTTCAAGCCTTGGCGTAGTGAAATGGAATTACTTGGAGATTTTGAGTGCTATGAAGATTCTTTTAATGCATGTAACGATAGCATTCGATGCACAATTTTCCCAACTTATCTACAAATGCTAAATGAAGAGATTGAACAAGAAACTACTATTGCAGCTGAAATAGCTAGAGACAGTTCTCAAGATAGTCAAAGTTCTGTTCCACTAAGTTAAGATCCACTAGGACAACCAATTCTTGAAAATGAAGCAGCAATAGCCATGAATGAAGTAGAAACAGCAATGCAACAAGCACAACAGGATATTATTGAGTTTGCAAACTTAGAAGAAAAATGTAATATTGAACAAAAAGAAATATATCAGCAAGTGACACAACAGATACAGCATGGTTTACTGCATGAAAAAAAGAATGCCAATGCACATCATTTAATCCTATTCGAATGTACATCAGTGGGCAAGCTGGAACAGGAAAAAGTTTCTTAATTAATGTTTTGACCAGTTATCTACACAAAACCACTGAATCACATTTATCTTGTGTTGTAACCTCTCTAACTGGGTTAGCAGCACACAACATTAAAGGGATTACATTACATCAATTACTCATGCTACCAGTTGAACATGAAAATAAATTAGAATATCATAAGCTATCTGGAGAAGCTTGTTATGAAGTCTCAAGAGTACTGAAGAAAATGAAACTTCAAATCATTGATGAGGTGAGCATGGTCTCAAACTTAATGCTTGCCTTTGTACATTTAAGAATGCAACAGATTTTAAAAATAGATTATGATGTTTTATTTGGAGGAAAACATGCAATTGTATTCGGCGATCTACTACAACTTACTCCTGTGAAAGGACAACCAGTTTTTAAAACACTTGTCCATGAAGACACTAGGAAATCTTTGGGAAGTATTGGAAATGTGAACATTTGGTCTCATTTTGAATATAAAAAACTTATTAAGAATATGCGACAAGCAAGTGATGAACATTATGGAAACATTCTTCAAGATATAAGAATTGTTGTTTTGACAAAGCATGGTAAAGAAGGTTTACAAAGTCGGCTACTAATAAACTTGTTTCCAAATGAAAACATTGCACCTGAAATAATGTACAAAAAAATTGGAGAAAAGAAGTCTATAGTTTGCCTAATGCCAACACTGCAAGAGTGTTCTACATTCAATCAAGAACTTTTGAAACTGGAAAAACAACCAATAGTGAAAATGGAAGCCATTGATAAAATGGAACACAAAGGAGTTACTATTCTTCTCTCAGAGAAATTACTGTCAAAATTGGATTCTTTGGAGAAGTCTGTATCTAAGACTGCTGGTTTAGAAAAGACTTTATATGTATGTGAAAACTGTTGGGCAATGTTACGGTGTAATTTGGATGTAGAAAAAGGTTAAGTAAATGGAGCAATGGGAAAAGTTGTTGATTTTGTTAATTATCAGAACAGAGATGGAATTGAATTTTTGAAGATTAAATTTGATCAGATTGAAGAGGTAAAACAGATTGGATGTTGTGCTGTTCATTTTTTGCTTGTAAAAGACTTGTATTTTTGTAGAAAACAGTTTCCTCTTGCTTTAGCATATGCAGTAACCATTCATAAATCTCAAGGTTTAAGTGTAGACAGTGCTTTGGTAAATATTGGAAGTACAGTGTTTAAAGAAGGCATGGCATACCTTGCATTGTCTCGAGTAAGAACATTATCTGGTTTGTATTTGATTGATTTTGATGAGAAAAAGATTAGTGCTGATTCAAATTGTGTAAGAGAGTACAATCGGTTAAGAAGACTTTATGCTCCTAACTTAGGTGAATATCCTGTATAAGAGAAACATATAGTGTGTCCGAAATGGAAATATGACAAACATTCTACTGAGATTCAAAAAAAGAAAACAATTGAAGAGAATCATGAAGTTGCAAAGAAAATGAAAATGGACTCTGTTGATGATATTGTAGGATACCAGTTAGAAAATAGTTCAGGTATCAACTGCTATGCTAAAGTAATTGTAAATGTGTCTTTTATCTAGAAGATCTTCATCATAAAATTATGGAAAATCGAGAAAAAGATTCTGCTCTTTATTACGTTATATTTTTGAAAAGTTGGTAACTGATAGAACTAAAATCCATACTGCTTCTGGCATTCAGCATCTTTTGGATATATGTACTGGTTCTTCACAATTTACACTCAATAAACAACAAGATGCACAAGAATTTCTTGTGTTTATGCTTGCAGTATTGGAAGATGAAGGAATAGAAATTGAAAATTTATTTGGACTAAGTTACAGATGGGACATTAATGTGAAGAGTGCTCATTTTCTTCTAACACTGAAATAGACACTGAACGATTCATATACTTGACGATACCAGATTCAAAATCAGTATCTTTTAACAAATAAGTAAAAACAGCTAATCAAGATATGAAATGTGCTCATTGTAAATCAAAAATGTTGTCAACATTATAAATAGAAAGATTTGGAAAATATGTCATTATAATGCTACAACCTTGCAGAGCAAATGGAAGAAAATTGGAAACCAAAATTAAAAATGTTGTGGCAAGTCAAGTATCAATTTCAGGAACAACTTTTAACCCCTTCGCTGCTAGGCCTTTTCCCCTCCTGTGCTAAGCCTTTTTTGGCTATTTGGGGTAGTGCGCGCTTAGGCCCCTGTAACTTTTTGACCACATAAGGTATCCATGCCAAATTTGCGTCCTTTTTTCTAACATCATGGGGATTGTAAAGGTACCCAGGGTTTGTGGATTCCCCTGGAGGGGACCCAGAAATTAGTCAAAATACAGCTAAATGTTTTTTTTGGGGGAAAAATGCGAAAAAGGGCTACAGATGAAAGCGTCTTGATTTTTCCCTGCAAATGGCATCAAAAAGGGGTTTTGGGGATGAAATCACCATCTTCCCAGCTTTCAGGGACAAGCAGACTTTTGTCAGAAAACCAACTTTTTTACACAGTTTTGGCATTTTTCTGGGACATAGCCTATTTTTGCTATTTTTTGTGCTTTCAACCTCCTTCCAGTTAATGGTAGAAATGGGTATGAAACCAATAATGGATCCTGGAAAGCCATACATTTATGAAAATTAGACAAAATTCTGAATTCAGCAAGGGGTCATTTGTGTAGATCCTTAAAGTTTTCCTTATAGAAACTAACAGTTAAATAAAGGAAAAATTGAAAATTAGTTGAAAAAAACAGCCATTTGTGTCAACGTTTTCACCTGTAACTTCTTCTAATTATGACAGCTATTTGAAGGCAATATACCGTTATATCCGCTGGACCTTTCTGGTTGTGGGGATATATAGGACTTGTAGGTTCACCAAGAACCCGACGAACCCAGAGCCAATAATTGAGCAACATCTTGCAAGGATTTTTTTAAGTACCGGGTATATAGCAATTATTTTGGGAAAATGTATACATGGAAAAATTGTTATGAAAGACACCTATGTATTTCTGAAATGGGAACAAAATGTAGATTTTAGAAACAGTAGATATTTGCACATTTCCGAAATTGGGAGTACCCATACTAGCATGAGAATTATAGGTCATTTTTCAAAATGACTTATTTTTACACATTGTCTTTCATTTGGAAGGCAGAAATGCATCGAAAGTCAATAGGTAATAACAGTTGCTGTACAATTCTGTGTTACCCTAAGTCTCCCGATAAAAATGGTACCTCACTTGTGTGGGTAGCCCTTGTGCCCACAACAGGAAATGGCTCAAAATGCAACGTGGACGTACCACATTTTCACAATGAAAAATTACCCTTTTTTGCAAAGTGCCTAGGTGTAGTTTTTGAACCCTAGCTCTGCCGGCACCTAGGGAAAGCTAGCAAACCTATACATTTTTGAAAACTAGACACCCAGGGGAATCCAGGATGGGGTGACTTGACTGCCTCCCACCAGGTTCTGTTACCCAGAATCCCTTGCAAACATAAAAAATGGTAAAAAAAAACACATTTTGCCCACATTTCTGTGGTGGAAAGTTCTGGAATCTGCGTGGATCCACAAATTTCCACCCACCCCGCGTTCCCCAAAGTCTTACGAGAACAATGGTACCTCACTTGTGTGGGTCGGCCTAGTGCCTGCGACAGGAAACTGCGCAAAACGCGATGTGGTCACACCTCAATTTCGCAGTGAAAAATGACCCTTTTTTGGCAAAGTGCCTAGCTGTAGTTTTCGAACCCTAGCTCTGCCGGCACCTAGGGAAACCTAGCAAACCTATACATTTTTGAAAACTAGACACCCAGGGGAATCCAGGATGGGGTGACTTGACTGCCTCCCACCAGGTTCTGTTACCCAGAATCCCATGCAAACATAAAAATTGTCCAAAAAACACATTTTCCCCACATTTCTGTGGTGGAAAGTTCTGGAATCTGCGTGGATCCACAAATTTCCACCCACCCCGCGTTCCCCAAAGTCTTACGAGAAAAATGGTACCTCACTTGTGTGGGTCGGCCTAGTGCCCGCGACAGGAAACGGCGCAAACGCAACGTGGTCACACCTCAATTTCGCAGTGAAAAATGACCCTTTTTGGCAAAGTGCCTAGCTGTAGTTTTTGAACCCTACCTCTGCCGGCACCTAGGGAAACCTAGCAAACCTATACATTTTTGAAAACTAGACAACCAGGGGAATCCAGGATGGGGTGACTTGACTGCCTCCCACCAGGTTCTGTTACCCAGAATCCCTTGCAAACATAAAAAACTGTCCAAAAAAACACATTTTCCCCACATTTCTGTGGTGGAAAGTTCTGGAATCTGCGTGGATCCACAAATTTCCACCCACCCCGCGTTCCCCAAAGTCTTACGAGAAAAATGGTACCTCACTTGTGTGGGTCGGCCTAGTGCCTGCGACAGGAAACGGCGCAAAACGCAACGTGGTCACACCTCAATTTCGCAGTGAAAAATGACCCTTTTTGGCAAAGTGCCTAGCTGTAGTTTTTGAACCCTACCTCTGCCGGCACCTAGGGAAACCTAGCAAACCTATACATTTTTGAAAACTAGACACCCAGGGGAATCCAGGATGGGGTGACTTGACTGCCTCCCACCAGGTTCTGTTACCCAGAATCCCTTGCAAACATAAAAAATTGTCAAAAAAACCACATTTTCCCCACATTTCTGTGGTGGAAAGTTCTGGAATCTGCGTGGATCCACAAATTTCCACCCACCCCGCGTTCCCCAAAGTCTTACGAGAAAAATGGTACCTCACTTGTGTGGGTCGGCCTAGTGCCTGCGACAGGAAACGGCGCAAAACGCAACGTGGTCACACCTCAATTTCGCAGTGAAAAATGACCCTTTTTTGGCAAAGTGCCTAGCTGTAGTTTTTGAACCCTAGCTCTGCCGGCACCTAGGGAAACCTAGCAAACCTATACATTTTTGAAAACTAGACACCCAGGGGAATCCAGGATGGGGTGACTTGACTGCCTCCCACCAGGTTTTGTTACCCAGAATCCCTTGCAAACATAAAATATTGTCCAAAAACCCACATTTTCCCCACATTTCTGTGGTGGAAAGTTCTGGAATCTGCGTGGATCCACAAATTTCCACCCACCCCGCGTTCCCCAAAGTCTTACGAGAAAAATGGTACCTCACTTGTGTGGGTCGGCCTAGTGCCTGCGACAGGAAACGGCGCAAAACGCAACGTGGTCACACCTCAATTTCGCAGTGAAAAATGACCCTTTTTTGGCAAAGTGCCTAGCTGTAGTTTTTGAACCCTACCTCTGCCGGCACCTAGGGAAACCTAGCAAACCTATACATTTTTGAAAACTAGACACCCAGGGGAATCCAGGATGGGGTGACTTGACTGCCTCCCACCAGGTTCTGTTACCCAGAATCCCTTGCAAACATAAAAAATGGTAAAAAAAACACATTTTGCCCACATTTCTGTGGTGGAAAGTTCTGGAATCTGCGTGGATCCACAAATTTCCACCCACCCCGCGTTCCCCAAAGTCTTACGAGAAAAATGGTACCTCACTTGTGTGGGTCGGCTTAGTGCCTGCGACAGGAAACGGCGCAAAACGCAACGTGGTCACACCTCAATTTCGCAGTGAAAAATGACCCTTTTTGGCAAAGTGCCTAGCTGTAGTTTTTGAACCCTACCTCTGCCGGCACCTAGGGAAACCTAGCAAACCTATACATTTTTGAAAACTAGACACCCAGGGGAATCCAGGATGGGGTGACTTGACTGCCTCCCACCAGGTTCTGTTACCCAGAATCCCTTGCAAACATAAAAAATGGTAAAAAAACACATTTTCCCCACATTTCTGTGGTGGAAAGTTCTGGAATCTGCGTGGATCCACAAATTTCCACCCACCCCACGTTCCCCAAAGTCTTACGAGAAAAATGGTACCTCACTTGTGTGGGTCGGCCTAGTGCCTGCGACAGGAAACGGCGCAAAACGCAACGTGGTCACACCTCAATTTCGCAGTGAAAAATGACCCTTTTTTGGCAAAGTGCCTAGCTGTAGTTTTTGAACCCTACCTCTGCCGGCACCTAGGGAAACCTAGCAAACCTATACATTTTTGAAAACTAGACACCCAGGGGAATCCAGGATGGGGTGACTTGACTGCCTCCCACCAGGTTCTGTTACCCAGAATCCCTTGCAAACATAAAAAATTGTCCAAAAAACACATTTTCCCCACATTTCTGTGGTGGAAAGTTCTGGAATCTGCGTGGATCCACAAATTTCCACCCACCCCGCGTTCCCCAAAGTCTTACGAGAAAAATGGTACCTCACTTGTGTGGGTCGGCCTAGTGCCTGCGACAGGAAACGGCGCAAAACGCAACGTGGTCACACCTCAATTTTGCAGTGAAAAATGACCCGTTTTTGGCAAAGTGCCTAGCTGTAGTTTTTGAACCCTACCTCTGCCGGCACCTAGGGAAACCTAGCAAACCTATACATTTTTGAAAACTAGACACCCAGGGGAATCCAGGATGGGGTGACTTGACTGCCTCCCACTAGGTTCTGTTACCCAGAATACCTTGCAAACATAAAAATTGTCCAAAAAACACATTTTCCCCACATTTCTGTGGTGGAAAGTTCTGGAATCTGCATGGATCCACAAATTTCCACCCACCCCGCGTTTCCCAAAGTCTTACGAGAAAAATGGTACCTCACTTGTGTGGGTCGGCCTAGTGCCTGCGACAGGAAACGGCGCAAAACGCAACGTGGTCACACCTCAATTTCGCAGTGAAAAATGACCCTTTTTTGGCAAAGTGCCTAGCTGTAGTTTTTGAACCCTACCTCTGCCGGCACCTAGGGAAACCTAGCAAACCTATACATTTTTGAAAACTAGACACCCAGGGGAATCCAGGATGGGGTGACTTGACTGCCTCCCACCAGGTTCTGTTACCCAGAATCCCTTGCAAACATAAAAAATGGTCCAAAAAAACACATTTTCCCCACATTTCTGTGGTGGAAAGTTCTGGAATCTGCGTGGATCCACAAATTTCCACCCACCCCACGTTACCCAAAGTCTTACGAGAAAAATGGTACCTCACTTGTGTGGGTCGGCCTAGTGCCTGCGACAGGAAACGGCGCAAAACGCAACGTGGTCACACCTCAATTTCGCAGTGAAAAATGACCCTTTTTGGCAAAGTGCCTAGCTGTAGTTTTTGAACCCTACCTCTGCCGGCACCTAGGGAAACCTAGCAAACCTATACATTTTTGAAAACTAGACACCCAGGGGAATCCAGGATGGGGTGACTTGACTGCCTCCCACCAGGTTCTGTTACCCAGAATCCCTTGCAAACATAAAAAATTGTCCAAAAAAACACATTTTCCCCACATTTCTGTGGTGGAAAGTTCTGGAATCTGCGTGGATCCACAAATTTCCACCCACCCCGCGTTCCCCAAAGTCTTACGAGAAAAATGGTACCTCACTTGTGTGGGTCGGCCTAGTGCCTGCGACAGGAAACGGCGCAAAACGCAACGTGGTCACACCTCAATTTCGCAGTGAAAAATGACCCGTTTTGGCAAAGTGCCTAGCTGTAGTTTTGAACCCTACCTCTGCCGGCACCTAGGGAAACCTAGCAAACCTATACATTTTTGAAAACTAGACACCCAGGGGAATCCAGGATGGGGTGACTTGACTGCCTCCCACCAGGTTCTGTTACCCAGAATACCTTGCAAACATAAAAAATTGTCCAAAAAACACATTTTCCCCACATTTCTGTGGTGGAAAGTTCTGGAATCTGCGTGGATCCACAAATTTCCACCCACCCCGCGTTCCCCAAAGTCTTACGAGAAAATGGTACCTCACTTGTGTGGGTCGGCCTAGTGCCTGCGACAGGAAACGGCGCAAAACGCAACGTGGTCACACCTCAATTTCGCAGTGAAATATGACCCGTTTTTGGCAAAGTGCCTAGCTGTAGTTTTTGAACCCTACCTCTGCCGGCACCTAGGGAAACCTAGCAAACCTATACAGTTTTGAAAATTAGACACCCAGGGGAATCCAGGATGGGGTGACTTGACTGCCTCCCACCAGGTTCTGTTACCCAGAATCCCTTGCAAACATAAAAAATTGTCCAAAAAAACACATTTTCCCCACATTTCTGTGGTGGAAAGTTCTGGAATCTGCATGGATCCACAAATTTCCACCCACCCCGCGTTCCTCAAAGTCTTACGAGAAAAATGGTACCTCACTTGTGTGGGTCGGCCTAGTGCCTGCGACAGGAAACGGCGCAAAACGCAACGTGGTCACACCTCAATTTCGCAGTGAAAAATGACCCGTTTTTGGCAAAGCGCCTAGCTGTAGTTTTTGAACCCTACCTCTGCCGGCACCTAGGGAAACCTAGCAAACCTATACATTTTTGAAAACTAGACACCCAGGGGAATCCAGGATGGGGTGACTTGACTGCCTCCCACCAGGTTCTGTTACCCAGAATCCCTTGCAAACATAAAAATTGTCCCAAAAAACACATTTTCCCCACATTTCTGTGGTGGAAAGTTCTGGAATCTGCGTGGATCCACAAATTTCCACCACCCCGCGTTCCCCAAAGTCTTACGAGAAAAATGGTACCTCACTTGTGTGGGTCGGCCTAGTGCCTGCGACAGGAAACGGCGCAAAACGCAACGTGGTCACACCTCAATTTCGCAGTGAAAAATGACCCGTTTTGGCAAAGTGCCTAGCTGTAGTTTTTGAACCCTACCTCTGCCGGCACCTAGGGAAACCTAGCAAACCTATACATTTTTGAAAACTAGACACCCAGGGGAATCCAGGATGGGGTGACTTGACTGCCTCCCACCAGGTTCTGTTACCCAGAATCCCTTGCAAACATAAAAAATGGTAAAAAAAACACATTTTCCCCACATTTCTGTGGTGGAAAGTTCTGGAATCTGCGTGGATCCACAAATTTCCACCCACCCAGCGTTCCCCAAAGTCTTACGAGAAAAATGGTACCTCACTTGTGTGGGTCGGCCTAGTGCCTGCGACAGGAAACGGCGCAAAGCGCAACGTGGTCACACCTCAATTTCGCAGTGAAAAATGACCTGTTTTGGCAAAGTGCCTAGCTGTAGTTTTTGAACCCTACCTCTGCCGGCACCTGGGAAACCTACCAAACACACACATTTGTGAAAAGTAGACACCCGGGGCTTCCAGGGAGGTATGGCTTGCGTGGATCCCCCAACGTTTCCTTACCCAGAATCCCCTGCAAACCTCACTTTTAGCTGAAAAATCACTTTTTCACACATTTTGTGTGGGAAAGTGTGGCATCACTGGCCTCACACAAATTTCCTACCACCCAGCGTTCCCCAGGTCTCCCGATAAAATGGTGCCTCACTTGTGTGGGAGGCCCAAGTACCCGTGACAGGCAGGGCCCACAACGTAGTGAGGCGACCTCAAAATGGCCTTTCACAAAACCACCTGGTTTTGCAAGGGGTCACCTGGGTTTTGGCCCCGTGCTCAGCGGCCATCTAGGGAAACCTACCAAACCCACACATTTCTGAAAAGTAGACACCCGGGGCTTCCAGGAGGTATGGCTTGCGTGGATCCCCCAACGTTTCCTACCCAGAATCCCCTGCAAACCTCAATTTTAGCTGACAAAATCACTTTTTTCACACATTTTTGTGTGGGAAAGTGTGCATCACTGGCCTCACACAAATTTCCTACCACCCAGCGTTCCCCCAGGTCTCCCGATAAAAATGGTGCCTCACTTGTGTGGGAGGCCCAAGTACCAGCGACAGGCAAGGGCCCACAACGTAGTGAGGCGACCTCAAAATGGCCTTTCACAAAACCACCTGGTTTTGCAGGAAGTCACCTGGGTTTTTGGCCCCGTGCTCAGCGGCCATCTAGGGAAACCTACCAAACCCACACATTTCTGAAAAGTAGACACCCGTTGGCTTCCAGGGAGGTATGGCTTGCGTGGATCCCCCAACGTTTCCTTACCCAGAATCCCTGCAAACCTCAATTTTAGCTGAAAAAAATCACTTTTTTCACACATTTGTGTGTGGGAAAGTGTGGCATCACTGGCCTCACACAAATTTCCTACCACCCAGCGTTCCTCCAGGTCTCCTGATAAAAATGGTGCCTCACTTGTGTGGGAGGCCCAAGTACCCGCGACATGCAAGGACACAAAACGCTTTGAGGCAACATCAACATTGCCTATCAAAAAATGTTTTGGGCCCTTGCCTGTCGCTGGTACTTGGGCCTCCCACACAAGTGAGGCACCATTTTTATCGGGAGACCTGGGGAACGCTGGGTGGTAGGAAATTTGTGTGAGGCCAGTGATGCCACACTTTCCCACACAAAAATGTGTGAAAAAAGTGATTTTTTCAGCTAAAATTGAGGTTTGCAGGGATTCTGTAAGGAAACGTTGGGGGATCCACGCAAGCCATACCTCCCTGGAAGCCCCGGGTGTCTACTTTTCAGAAATGTGTGGGTTTGGTAGGTTTCCTAGATGGCCGCCGAGCACGGGCCAAAAACCCAGTTGACTCCCTTGCAAAACCAGGTGGTTTTGTGAAAGGCCATTTTGAGGTCGCCTCACTACGTTGTGGGCCCTGCCTGTCGCGGGTACTTGGGCCTCCCACACAAGTGAGGCACCATTTTTATCGGGAGACCTGGGGGAACGCTGGGTGGTAGGAAATTTGTGTGAGGCCAGTGATGCCACACTTTCCCACACAAAAATGTGTGAAAAAAGTGATTATTTCAGCTAAAATTGAGGTTTGCAGGGGATTCTGGGTAGGAAACGTTGGGGGATCCACGCAAGCCATACCTCCCTGGAAGCCCCGGGTGTCTACTTTTCAGAAATGTGTGGGTTTGGTAGGTTTCCCTAGATGGCCGCCGAGCACGGGGCCAAAAACCCAGGTGACTCCCTTGCAAAACCAGGTGGTTTTGTGAAAGGCCATTTTGAGGTCGCCTCACTACGTTGTGGGCCCTGCCTGTCGCGGGTACTTGGGCCTCCCACACAAGTGAGGCACCATTTTTATCGGGAGACCTGGGGGAACGCTGGGTGGTAGGAAATTTGTGTGAGGCCAGTGATGCCACACTTTCCCACACAAAATGTGTGAAAAAAGTGATTTTTTCAGCTAAAATTGAGGTTTGCAGGGATTCTGGAAGGAAACGTTGGGGGATCCACGCAAGCCATACCTCCCTGGAAGCCCCGGGTGTCTACTTTTCAGAAATGTGTGGGTTTGGTAGGTTTCCTAGATGGCCGCCAAGCACGGGGCCAAAACCCAGGTGACTCCCTTGCAAAACCAGGTGGTTTTGTGAAAGGCCATTTTGAGGTCGCCTCACTACGTTGTGGGCCCTTGCCTGTCGCGGGTACTTGGGCCTCCCACACAAGTGAGGCACCATTTTTATCGGGAGACCTGGGGGAACGCTGGGTGGTAGGAAATTTGTGTGAGGCCAGTGATGCCACACTTTCCCACACAAAAATGTGTGAAAAAGTGATTTTTTCAGCTAAAAGTGAGGTTTGCAGGGGATTCTGGGTAAGGAAACGTTGGGGGATCCACGCAAGCCATACCTCCCTGGAAGCCCCCGGGTGTCTACTTTTCAGAAATGTGTGGGTTTGGTAGGTTTCCCTATGTGGCCGCCGAGCCCCGGGCCAAAACCCAGGTGACCCCCTTGCAAAACCAGGTCATTTTGAGATAATGTGTTGTTTATTTCTGCAGCGTGAAAATTTTGGCACAATATTGCAAGGAAAATGTGACAGACATTTTGAGGTTTGCAGGACATTGTGGGTACCATAACTTGTTGGGATCCACAATAGAGATATCACCATGTACTCCCATGGGTGTTTCGTTTACGACAATATCTACAGTTGGTAGGTTATTCTTAGACGGAATGTACACCTTGGCAGACAGACTAAAAAGACAAAGATTACTGCACAGCCATCTATTCCTCAAGCACACACACATACTGGTTGGATTTGGCACGAGGGCAAGTGATGGTTCAGTATATACAATTTTATTAACAAGAGATTTCACAAAAATGAAATGCACTGTCAATAATTGAAAGGACAAAAACGGAACCAGTGACTCGCAGCTCGTGAGCTGTAAAGCCACGTCAAGGCCCCAACCGCTTTACAGGCCATTCACACACCTTTCATACGTGATACACACAAGACCATTCACACCCCCAGGCACGAAACAAACACATTACAACATTCACAAAAAGGGACAAGGTACACCCTGCTTGAGAAAGACAAAAAAAAAATAATATTACTGCACAGCCATCTAATCCTCAAGCACACACACACATACTGGTTGGATTTGGCACGAGGGTGAGTGATGGTTCAGTATATACAATTGTATTAACAATTGATTTCACAAAAATGAAATGCACTGTTAATAATTGAAAGGACGAGAAACTGAACCATTGACTCACAGCTCGTGAGCTGTAAAGCCACGACAAGGCACCAACCTCTTTACAGGCCATTCATACACCTTTCATACGTGTGACAAATACAAAACCATTCACACCACCAGCCGCGGGCCCATCACATTACAACACTCACACCAGCAGACAGCGCCATTCAAGGGCCCATCACTTTCACACGCCCACATTCCTAACACAGCAACCACACAAGCTGATGGATTGCGTGGAGTGTCGCTCGGCTAGCAGTGTGTGTAGTGACCAGCAGCAAGTCACTACTCACACACTGCCAGCCGAGCGCCAGTCCACGCACACCGCCAGCCAAGCGCCACTCCACGCACACCGCCAGCCAAGCGCCACTCCACGCACACCGCCAGCCAAGCGCCACTCCACGCACACCGCCAGCCTAGCGCCACTCCACGCACACCGCCAGCCAAGCACCACTCCACGCACACCGCCAGCCAAGAGCCACTCCCCGCACACCGCCAGCCAAGCGCCACTCCACGCACACCGCCAGCCTAGCGCCACTCCACGCACACCGCCAGCCAAGCACCACTCCACGCACACCGCCAGCCAAGCACCACTCCCCGCACACCGCCAGCCAAGCGCCACTCCACGCACACCGCCAGCCAAGCACCAGCCTGCACACACCACCATCACATTTAGGATTTTTTTATACAAAAAAGAAAACACAAACAAATTGCAAATAGATACAAATCTACTAACACAAAATCAGAAACTAAATACATTGCACTAATGCCAACCTTGAAACAGAACAACAATTCTTAAACATTACAGACCAGGCAGTTCACTTTACCACTCATGGTTGCTCCCAATAATTCTTTTGCTTGTGGTACGCTCTATAACAAGCAGGCACACACAGCCCAGGGTTAGAAGGACACTCAGGGCAGTACATACGAGTCTCCTTCCGCGTACCTCTTCGCCAACAGACTCTACATCTCCTAGTGGGAAAGTCTTTTGAGGGTGTAGGAGGAATGTGATCAGGAAAGTGGCGATCTTTCAATCGAGCCACATCCTCCACCACTCCAACTCTAGGAACACTTGCCTGTTCCACAACAACAAGGCTGCCTATGACAGACTCCTGAAACTTAACAAAAGTCAACTTTGACGCAGGAGAACACTCCTTGAACACAACAAAAGCATTGAAAGTTGCTAAATTGAAGAGATGGATGGCCAACTTCTTATACCAAATGTAAGACTTACGAATAGCAGTGTAAGGTTCCAACCTCTGATCTACTCTATCAACACCACCCATGTGCTTATTGTAGTCTAAAATGCACACAGGTTTGCGCACTTCAGCAATCTGACCCCAAACAGCCACAGGTGAAGTACTCTCATCATGGATGGTAGTCAGCATGTACACATCCCTCCTGTCCACAAATTTCACAGCTAGCAGTTCCTCACTACGCAAGGCACTGCACTGTCCCCTCTGAAGTTTTTTGCAAACAAGCTCTTTTGGATAACCTTTACGGTTAGAGCGGATTGTGCCACAAGCAAAAGTGTCCACTTTGAACAATTCCTTAAACAATTGCACAGCAGTGTAGAAGTTATCAAGGTACAAATGGTGGCCTCTGTTAAACAGTCCTCTAGCAAGTTCCCACACAATTTTCTCTGAAACTCCTACTAAAGTGGACGGACAACCAGGGGGTCAATAGTGGAATCCCTACCAGTGTACACACGCAAATTAAAAACATATCCTGTCCTACTCTCAGACAACATATACAGCTTAATTCCATAGCGTGCCCTCTTGCTAGGAATGTACTGCCTAAAAACCAAACGGCCCTTGAACAGCACCAAAGACTCATCAATAGATATTTCTTTCCCTGGAGTATAGATCTCTGAAAATCGATCTACAAAGTGATCAAGAACAGGCCGAATCTTAAAAAGACGGTCACATTCAGGGTGATCTCGTGGCAACGCCAAACCATTATCAACAAAATGCAGCATCCGAAGCAAAAGTAAATACCGATCACGAGTCATAACTGCAGGAAATATGGCCGTTGCCATCAAGGGACTGGTAGACCAATATGAACTCATGGACGGCTTCCTTATCAAACCCATCAAAAAAGTCAAACCCAAAAACTTCTTCATCTCTTCCAGATTTGTGGGACTCCACCGGGTAGCTCTAGAATGGGGCCTAAGTCTGGCACTGTTGTCCCTCAAAAACTGTTCAGCATACAAATTAGTCTGCTCAACAATCTCACCCAAAAATACATCATCCATAAACAACTGAAAATACTGTATAGGCAAATAATGTTCACAATCCACTCTACACCCTGCATAACCACTAAAGGCAGGCAACACCGGATGCACCATGTTTGGATCAACCCAGAGTCCAGCACTTCCAGTAGGAAGCCTAGCAGCCCCAGGCTGCAATCCAGATGCCTCTTGCACCATCGGCACAGTAGTATCCTCCTCTAAATCAGGCACTTCATCTGCACTGGGAGTACCTTCATCATCCGATGATTCCATGTGGAGAGAAAACTCACTGCCTGAATCTTCCCCTCCCTCCTCTCCCTCAGACGCACTGTCAGTCTCATAATCCTGCTCAGAGGAAGATTCAAGAAGCAAACCAACCACCTGCTGAGCAGTAATTCTATGGCTAGCCATAATGCTTACTAATAAAGGTTACTTGTCAAACAAGTCAACAACAACAAACCCTTTGTAAAAAAAAGAAATAAACAAAATGTAGCTTTATCACAAAGACCTATATACTCCAACACTATACCACTCACGTGACAGAAGCAGCTAGACTCACCACCACCTACTCTGCACAGACACAGTAAGGATCAACAATATCCCACTAAAAAAGAAGAAGAAAAAAATTACACATAAGACAATGCAAAACATCGCAAAGAATTTCATGCTCTGAACACTAACAAATATGCTGCCATTATGGCACCACTTACAAAAAAATTCATTCATGCATGACAATAATACTCATTTGGAGTACACACAACAAAAATATTTTTCTTACCAAATAAATGCAATTACGCAAAACTGCAGAACCACCACTGCCGAAACCGCAAACAGGAATCAAAAGCTTTACACTAGAATAAAAAGGAGAAAAAAAAACATTACAATCACATATGCAAATAATGCACCAGTCCACACACAATCCACCAGCCAAGCTAAGAGGTAGGTGGGCCTAACAGTATAAATAAAATATTCACCCCGTAAAAGGGGAGCAACCCTTGCCCTTTTGGCCACTCCCCAACACAAAAATAAAAAAACCCTGGTGCCTAGTGGGCATTCCTGCTGCACGATCACATGATCGTGCAGCAGGAATGCACAAAAGAGGCATCGGGGAAAGGAAAACCCTTTCCTTTCCCTCGATGCCTCTTTTGATACAAACCCCCTCCCCGAGCCAAACCTCACCTGATTTCCCGACGCGCTGGAAGCAAATGGCTTCCAGCGCGTCGGGAAGAAAGGAAACCCTCAATGATGTCAGCGCGCTGACGTCATTGATGGGGCGGGGGAGGCAGGGGAAGCCCTTCCCCTGCCTCCCCCCCAAAAAAACCTAACGATCGGATTCCCACGGGGGAGCGCCAGCGCTTCCCCGTGGGTGGTCTTATGACGAGCTGGACTCGTCATGAGCACACGAGCACTGTGTGCCATGACGAGTCCAGCTCGTCATAAGCACCGAAGGGGATAAAGGGTCAGAGCAGGATCTCAGCGGCAGACGAGGAGAAGGAACCTCCTGGTCACAGGAACTACACGAGCATTGCGCTCGAGAAATTCAAGGATGCAAAGACCTCCATCAAGGATTACAGCTAACTTTTCAGGGTGTAAATGGAGAGAAGGCACATCTGCCCTGCATATTTCTCCACGAAGATGCCACCGTTTTGTGCAATACCTCTACTCAACTGGAGTACTTTCTACTGGCTAATCAGTAAGTGCTACCTCGTTGGGTAAATGTATAGCGCCTTACCTACACTACAGCTGCGTAAAGGCCCAGAAGAATTGTCTCCAGTGACCTGGTGTGTCTGTAACTTTGCCACCGCGCCGGAAAGGCGCCGGGGTCTTTGAGTAAGCTGTCCATCATAGTGTGGAAAGGGCGGGAAGACGTTGCATACCGCCAGTGTATGTGGGGCAGGGCTTCCATGCGAGTTCACATGCCTCTTGTTTATAAAGGGTCAGAGCGCGATATGAGCAGCAGATGAGAAAGAACCTCCTGGTCACTGGACCTACACGGGGATTGCGCTCGAGAAAATCAAGGATGCACAGACCTCCATCAGGAATTACAGCTAATGTTTGACGGTAGATATGGGCAGAAAGCACTCCTGCTTAGCCTCGACCTTCCTGACGAATTTTGTGTGCTGATTAATGCGTTACCGAATTTGAGCTTCAACTCGGGCACCTGCTTTACTTATATCTGGAAGTGCTTCCTGTTGAGGTTTAATTTTTGAGACAGGAGCATCGTGCCAGAATGAATCCTGCCCTGCGTATTTATCCACGAAGATGCCACCGTTTTGTGCGATACCTCTACTCAACTGGAGTACTTTCTACTGGCTAATCAGTAAGTGCTACCTCGTTGGGTAAATGTATAGCGCCTTACCTACACTACAGCTGCGTAAAGGTCCAGAAGAATTGTCTCCAGTGACCTTGTGTGTCTGTAACTTTGCCAACGCGCCGGAAAGGCGCCGGGGTCTTTGAGTTAGCTGTCCATCATAGTGGGGAAAGGGCGGAAAGACGTTGCATACCTAAAGTGTATGTGGTGCGGGGCCAAACGGGCAGGGCATCCATGCGAGTTCACATGCCTCTTGTTTATAAAGGGTCGGGAGCACGATATGAGAAGCAGATGAGGAGAAAGAACCTCCTGGTCACTGGACGTACACGGGGATTGCGCTCGAGAAAACCAAGGATGCACAGACCTCCATCAGGGATTACAGCTAATGTTTGACGGTAGATATGGGCAGAAAGCACTGCTGCTTAGCCTCGACCTTGCTGATGAATTTTTTGTGCTGATTAATGCGTTACAGAATTTGAGCTTCAACTCGGGCACCTGCTTTATTTATATCTGTAAGTGCTTCCTGTTGAGGTTTAATTTTTGTAACAGGAGCATCGTGCCAGAATGAATCCTGCCCTGCGTATTTATCCACGAAGATGCCACCGTTTTGTGCGATACCTCTACTCAACCAGGAGTACTTTCTACTGGCTAATCAGTAAGTGCTACCTCGTTGGGTAAATGTATAGCGCCTTACCTACACTACAGCTGCGTAAAGGCCCAGAAGAATTGTCTCCAGTGACCTTGTGTGTCTGTAACTTTGCCACCGCGCCGGAAAGGCGCCGGGGTCTTTGAGTAAGCTGTCCATCATAGTGGGGAAAGGGCGGAAAGACGTTGCATACCTAAAGTGTATGTGGTGCGGGGCCAAACGGGCAGGGCATCCATGCGAGTTCACATGCCTCTTGTTTATAAAGGGTCGGGAGCACGATATGAGAAGCAGATGAGGAGAAAGAACCTCCTGGTCACTGGACGTACACGGGGATTGTGCTCGAGAAAACCAAGGATGCACAGACCTCCATCAGGGATTACAGCTAATGTTTGACGGTAGATATGGGCAGAAAGCACTGCTGCTTAGCCTCGACCTTGCTGACGAATTTTTTGTGCTGATTAATGCGTTACAGAATTTGAGCTTCAATTCGGGCACCTGCTTTATTTATATCTGTAAGTGCTTCCTGTTGAGGTTTAATTTTTGTAACAGGAGCATCGTGCCAGAATGAATCCTGCCCTGCGTATTTATCCACGAAGATGCCACCGTTTTGTGCGATACCTCTACTCAACCAGGAGTACTTTCTACTGGCTAATCAGTAAGTGCTACCTCGTTGGGTAAATGTATAGCGCCTTACCTACACTACAGCTGCGTAAAGGCCCAGAAGAATTGTCTCCAGTGACCTTGTGTGTCTGTAACTTTGCCACCGCGCCGGAAAGGCGCCGGGGTCTTTGAGTAAGCTGTCCATCATAGTGGGGAAAGGGCGGAAAGACGTTGCATACCTAAAGTGTATGTGGTGCGGGGCCAAACGGGCAGGGCATCCATGCGAGTTCACATGCCTCTTGTTTATAAAGGGTCGGGAGCACGATATGAGAAGCAGATGAGGAGAAAGAACCTCCTGGTCACTGGACGTACACGGGGATTGCGCTCGAGAAAACCAAGGATGCACAGACCTCCATCAGGGATTACAGCTAATGTTTGACGGGGATTGCGCTCGAGAAAACCAAGGATGCACAGACCTCCATCAGGGATTACAGCTAATGTTTGACGGTAGATATGGGCAGAAAGCACTCCTCCCTCCCTCCCTCGTGGGCATTCCTGCTGCACGATCATGATCGTGCAGCAGGAATGCACAAAGAGGCATCGGGGAAAGGAAAACCCTTTCCTTTCCCTCGATGCCTCTTTGTTGCAAAATCCCCCTCCCCAGCCAAAACTAACCTTATTTCTCCGACGCGCTGGAAGCAAATGGCTTCCAGCGCGTTGAGAAGCAAGGAAACCCTCAATGATGTCAGCGCGCCTCGCGCGCTGACGTCATTGATGGGAGGGCGGGGGAGGCAGGGGAAGTCCTTCCCCTGCCTCCTAAAAAAACCCCGACGATCGGATTCCCACGGGGGAGCGCCAGCGCTTCCCCGTGGGTGGTCTTATGACAAGCTGGACTCGTCATGAGCACACGAGCACTGTGTGCCATGACGAGTCCAGCTCGTCATAAGCACCGAAGGGGTTAAAGCTGTAGCTAATATTTACCATGATGGACCTACTACAACATCTGGACACTATACTGTGTATTTAAAGTGCAATAAAGGATGGACACATTGCAATGATGCCCATTTGGAATTCAAATATAGGTTGCCTTACGAATTACCAAATTCACATCTGATATTTTTGATGCCAAAGTTTTGAAAACATAATTCGGCCTATTGGGAAGATGTGAACATGAATTAACGAGTTTATTTTGGATATTTTTTATGCAAATGGATTTGGAAATGTAGGGGCAGATTTACAAGCCCCCTGCGCCACCAGTACGTCACTTTTTGTGATGTACTGGTGGCGTATTTCACTGCTCCATATTTACAACGACAGGAAAAGCCACCCTGCGTGGCTTTTCCTGTCCTTGTAAATATGGCCCCTTTACATGCAGCACTTTGCGTGAAAGGGGCGTTCCATGGGTGTTGCTGTGGGTGTTCCCACGCAACACCCATGGAACCAAACACATTTCCAGATTTATGAGGAATCGTAAATCTGGAAATGTGTGTGAATGCTACGCCTCCCCAGGGGAGGCGTAGAGAGGCGCAACGAGGTGAAATGTTTTCATTTCTCCTCGTTTTTTCCTCTTTCAATGCGTGCTGCATTCTACAGCATGCATTGAAAGAGGAAAATGCCTCTAGTGATTGTTTTCATGCAGGAAGGTGCCCCTTCCTGCATGAAAACAATCTCCCCATGACGCAGGCATCCTTGCACCATGGTAAAAGGGTGCCTGCGCCGGCGCATGGCAGCTGTTTGTGCGCAAGCGCAGGGGAGAGCACAGGAATACGACATATCATTGTAAATATGTCGCATTCCTGTGCTCTGAAAGTGACACTGTGCAGCGCAGCAAAATGGCTTGCGGAATGCACTGAGTCACTTTCTCATAAATCTGCCCCATTATTCGGCCTATTGGTAAGATGTGAACAATTACTGTTTGGATTATTGTTTGTGCTAATTCTTATTGCATTTGTAAAATTGTATTTCAAAGAAGTAGTTTATATATTTCATCTTTATATTATACGCAATGTAAATGAGAGTGTATATTTTACAAAATGTACTTGAGAGAAATAAAAGATTTAATGTAGTTGAAGAATGTAATTTAGAAACTGTAGATAGGTAAACAGATAGTTACACTTGTTGTAAATATTTTCAACGCAGATTTGGTTTTTTTTTACAATCTCATTGATTGTTTTTTTTCCCCGCTGTTGTATGATGATCTACATTGAAATCACTGTGTATGGTGAAATTCAGTAGAATCTGAGAACAGCAAAATAGGCAAACTGAGGGGCTTATTTACAAGGCCCTTGCGCCACTTTTGCGTCATTTTTAACATGGGAAAAGTGACGCAAAAGTGGCGCAAGGGGCTTGTAAATCTGCCCGAGTATGTTATGTAATTCTAAAATTATGTTCTGTTCTTAAAAGTATAATATTATATGCAATAACAGTTTTTTTCTTCTTTTTACAGAAGTTAATGGTAACGTTTGAAAAGATTTTAAATTCAGTTTACAACCAAACTACTGTAAAATACTTCCACTGAGTTTTGTATCTTCTTTAGTAAAAAAGGTAAGATAAAATAATGTAATAAGCATGATAATGTGAACTAATGTTTACAGTTGCTTTTACTCCACTCATCCATTTTTTCCAAGGCTACCCATGAACTCATCTACACAGTTAGGCACTATTCCCACACTCCTCCAATCACCCAGTTACTATCCATGCATTTCTCCAATCACCTAGCCAGTACCCATACATTTATAATATCACCCAGACACTACCTGTGTACTCCTCCAATCACCCAGGCACTACCTGTACACTCATGCAATCAGCTAGACATTACCTGTATACTCTTGCAATCACCCAGGTATTACCTATACACTCCTCTAATCCCCTAGACATTACCCCCGCACTCATGCAATCACCCAGACACTACCCTTGCACTCTTTCAATCACCAAGGCAGTATCTATGCAGTCGTCTAATTACTCAGCCAGTACTATGCACTTATAAAATCACCCAGACACTACCTATGCACTACTCCAATCATCCAGGCAGTACCACCACACTCATGCAACCACGTGGACATTACCCCTGCACTCATGCAATCACCCAGACATTACTCATGCACTTCTCCAATTACCCAGATATTACCCCTTCACTCATGCAATCACCTAGACATTAAACATGCACTCCTTCAATCACTCAGGCAGTACACATGCACTTATAAAATCACCCAGGCACTACCTATGCACTACTGTAGTCACCCAGGAACTACCCCTATACTCCTCCAATCACTCAGCCAGAAACCTTGCACTTATAAAATCACCCAGACACTACCTATGCACTTCTGCAATCACCCAGGCACTACCCCTGTACTTCTCCAATCATTCAGCCAGAACCCTTGCACTTATCAAATCACCCAGGCACTACCTATGCACTTCTCCAATTACCCAGGCACTACCACTACAGTCATGCAACCACCCAGACATTAAGCTTGCACTCATGCAATCAACCAGGCACTAGCTATACACTCCTAGAATAACCGAGGCAGTACTTTTGCACTGCTGCAATCACCAAGGCAGCATCCATGCACTCCTCCAATCACCCAGCCACTACCCATGCACTTAAAAAATCACCCAGACACTACTTGTACACTTTTTCTATCACCCACGCACTACCACTACAGTCATGCAATGACCCAGACATTACTCTTGCACTGGTGCAATCAGTCAGACATTAGTCATGCACTCCTCCAATTACCTACACATTACCCCTGCACTCATGCAATCACTTAGGCATTACAAATGCACTCTTCCAATGACCCATACATTACCCTCCACTCATGCAATCACCTAGCTATTACCCATGCAGTCCTTCAATCACTCAGGCAATACCCATGCACTTATAAAATCATTCAGACACTACCTATGCACTTATGCAATCACAGTCACTTAGGCATTACCTATGCATTCCTCCAATGACCCAGACATTACCCCTGCACTCATGCAATCACCTAGCTATTACCCATGCAGTCCTTCAATCACTCAGACACAACCCATGCACTTATAAAATCATCCAGACACTACGTATGCACTCATGCAAACACAGAGGTACTACTGATGCACTCATCAATGCACCTAGGCATTAGCGATGCACTCCTCTAATCCGCCATGCACTATCCATGTACTCCTTCAATCACCCAGTCACTACCCTTGAAGTCTTTCAATAACCCAGGCACTACCGCTGTACTCATATAATTACCCAGGCAATACCCATACACTTATAAAAACATGCAGACACTACCTATGCACTCATGCAATCACACAGGCACTACTGATGCACTCCTCGATGCACCTAGGCATTACCCATGCACTCCTCCAATCAGCCATGCACTAGCCAGGTACTCCTTCAATCACCCAAGCACTACTCTTGCACTCCTCCAATAACTCAGGCACTAGCGCTTTACTCATATAATTACCCAGACAAAGCCCATGTACTTATAAAATCACCCAGGGACTACCTCTACACTCATGGAATTAGCTAGACATTACCCCTACACTCATAGAATTACTGAGTAATTAGCTATGCACTCCTTGAATCCTGCAGACATTACCCCTGCACTCATGCAATCACTTAGGCATTAGCCATGCACTCCTCTAATTATCTCCACATTACCCCTGTACTCATACAATCACTTAGGCATTACCTATACATTCCTCCAATGACCCAGACATTTACCCTGCACTCATGCAATCACCTAGCTATTACCCATGCAGTCCTTCAATCACTCAGGCAGTACACATGCACTTATAAAATCCTCCAGGTACTTCCTATGCACTCATGCATTAACCCAGGCACTACTTATACACTTCTGCAATCACCCAGAAACTACCACTACACTCATGCAATCATCTAGACATTACTCTTGCACTCATGCAATCACCCAGGCACTAGTTATGCACTCATAGAATAACCGAGGCAGTACTTTTGCACTGCTGCAATCACCCTGGCAGTATGCATGCACTCCTCCAATCATCCAGCCAGTACCCATGCACTTAAAAAATCACCTAGGCACTACTTATACACTCTTCCAATCACCTAGGCACTACCACTACAGTCATGCAACCACCCAGACATTACTCCTACACTCATGCAATCAGCCAGACATTACTCATGCACTCCTCCAATTACCCACACATTACCCCTGCACTCATGCAATCACCTAGACATTACCCATACATGCCTCCAATCACTCAGGCAGTACCCATGCACTTATAAAATCATCCAGACACTACCTATGCACTCATGCAATCGCAGAGGTTCTACTGATGCACTCATCAATGCACCTAGGCATTACCCATGCACTCCTCCAATCAGCCATGCATTATCCATGTACTCCTTCAATCACCCAGGCACTACTCTTGCACACGTCCAAATAACTCAAGTACTACCCCTGTACTCATATAATTACCCATCCAGTACCCATGCACTTATAAAATCATCCAGGCACTAGCTATGCACTTATGCAATCACACAGGCACTACTAATGCACTCCTTGATGCACCTAGACATTAGCCATGCACTCTTACAATCACCTAGGTATTACCCATGTACTCATGCAATCACTCAGGTAGTACACATGCACTTCTGCAATCAACCAGGCTCTACACATGCACTCGTGCAATCACACATGCACTACCCATACACTTCTCCATATATTCCACTTACCACAATTCATACAACACTTACAAATTTGTCTATTTTTAACCAAATAGGCGGTTCTGAAAAGAATCATTTTTTTCTTCTTTTTGGTTTTTATTTTTGACTTTTTGTGTTTTAAAAAAAAAAAAAAAAAACATAAACAGAACCAACAGTGAAAATGTTAAAAAAATTATGCAATTGAAAAGTCATTGCAAAAAAAAAAAAAAATTAACAGTGGTGGTTGCTAATGCAACCAGGATGGCATCCAGTGATTGCTCACCAAAACATAAGATCTTCTTACATTTAACACAACACTGCTCCACTCTAGCAAGGTCAGGGATGATGTATGGTGTAGCAGTTGTTGTGGAAGCAGATGAGGTGCTAGGTCCAGCAGCGTTCTCCTCAGTTGCCTGCTATTGTTGCTCACGTGGCAGCTGTTCTCTTGCAAGACACCGAGGGTGCATTGTTTGCAAATGCTTTAACATACTTGACGTGCTGCAAGAATACTTCTTTTGTGATCCTCGTGAGAGGACCCTCTCGCAAATGGTGCTTGTCACTTTACGGGCATTCACCTTTTTCTCCCCAGGTGGTATGGAGAAAAATGCCCAAACGATACTTTCATAGCTGATCTTCACAGGTTCCTCCAAGTCTTCTTCCTCTTCAGGTTGAAGCTGATGAGGTGCATTGCCAGCTGCCATTTTTAGATGGAACAAAAAAAACACCAAAAAAAGGCAAAGAAGAGGAGCAAAAGACAACAGGTGTGTCTCCTGAGATGCATTTGATGGAATGAAAAAAATGGGTGGGGTCCTTCAAATGCTAGAATCGAAAGCTTCTTAACCAATGAAATTGTTTCTTTTGAAGTCACATGGGATTCGCGCACCCGGCGCGTAACCAGCGTGCACCCGGCACGCGCCCGAAGCGATTTCTGAAAACTATATTTAACAATAATATATCTTTATTACAATTACAAGTATATGATATTTACAATTATGTTAAATAATCTCTTAGTATAATATACATATTAAAGTTATATACATATACTTTTAAAACAAAAAGAATTACGGTGGATTTGCGCACCTGGCGCGGCCCCGGAAATACATATGTGACGTTACGCAGGGGCCGAGAACTGCGCACCCTTTGCATACCAAACGCGCATCGTACACGACTTAACCAATATGGTGGCAAAATTCTTGGATTCGTGCAACCACCGTGACTGGTACAAGATCGGTACACAAATCCAATTTCTTTTTTTTTAAATAAAAAAAATGTATATTTTAGAAAAGAGAAAACATCAAATTATTTTTATAAAAATTAAAAAAATAAGAAAAAGTATTTTTTGGACATTATAGTTAGAAATTAGCATTTAAAAAACCTTTGAAATTCACTGAAAAAACTTAGGTTTCAGGCATGTAATAGATAGAAATTAGCATTTGAAAAACCTTAGAAATTCACTGAAAAAACCATAGGTTTCAGGGACGTTATAGTTAGAAATTAGCATTTAAAAACCTTAGAAATTCACTGAAAAAACCACAGGTTTCAGGGACGTTATAGTTAGTTGGCCATTTTACTCGTACAAAACCAAAGAAATTCGGCTGTTATAGTTAGTTGAGCTAACTATAACTCATGCCCCCGCAATGCACTGCTGATGACATCACATATTATATCACTCATGACATGGTCAGTGACATCACTGATGACATCTCAAATGACATCACTGATGACATCATCCACGTGATAATCTGATGCACCTCCTCACACCCTAATATAACCTTTAATACACCCACTCTAAATTACAGACTGCCATTCTCAAAACCATAGACACACCAATACCAATCACTGACACAAGCACACACTCATCCATACAGCCACTCTCACAATCAGTCACTCTCACATATAATCATTTATATACGCCAACACTCACATATACTGCCTTTCACATATGTAGTTACTCACACATGTACCACTGAGACATCCATACACTCACCGACACAGCCATACACACACTCACTCACACATACCGTCCCTCACAGATGCACTCATGAACCCATACACCCAGGGATTCACCCACTCATACATCCATGCAGGGAGTCACACAGCTCCTCACCCACCCACACAGGCACACAGGCACCCATACAGGTACTCAGACAACCAATCATTAACTCATTTAGACACTCATGTAGATACTCACCAACGCATGCAGCCACTTACACACCAACTGACATACTGATACAGACATTTACACAGATTAGTCATTCACCCATGCATTCACTAAGACACGTTTAATCACTCACTTATACAGTCAGTCACGCACCCACTAGATCATCCATTCAGAAACTCATACACCAACTCATTCTTCAATACACCTTTGCGTATCTATATATAACATTCTTAAACTTTTTAGAAATACTCAGTCACTGGATGATGTCATCAGTGATGTCATTTGAGATGTCATCAGTGATGTCATGAGTGATGTCACTGACCATGTCATGAGTGATGTAATATGTGATATCATCAGCAGTGCATTGCGGGGGCGCAAGTTATAGTTAGCTCAACAAACTATAACGGCCAAATTTCTTTGGTTTTGTCCCAGTGAAATGTCCAACTAACTATAACATCCCTGAAATCTGTGTTATACAAGTATCAATCATACACAGGGCATACACAGGGCTTGAAGGCAGTAGAGACTTTCTTGAAAACTAGACCATTGAATTATGTTGAACATAATCAGATGATATTACAATTTGTATCATTCTGTTTAAATAATAAAATTTTTGTATTTGGAGACCAGCTATACATTAAAAAGCAGAGTACAGCAATGGGCACGTGCTTCGCCCATAGCTACGCAAATTTATTCGTGGGCTGGTGGGAGAAGCACGTGGCCTGGGCTGGAACCAATGAAGTATGGGCACAAAATATTGCTATCTGGACTCGATATATAGACAATATTTTTATCGTCTGGAGAGGTTCCAGAGAAGAATTTGAGATATATCTAGACATTCTGAATGCCAATGTTTACAACTTGCACTTTACAAGCAATATGAGCTTTTCAGAAGTAGCATTCCTGGACTTGATGGTGTATGTGAAGGACAGGCAACTGATGACAAGACTGTATCATAAGCCAAAAGCTGGAAATGCTGTCCTTCACTACACCAGTCAGCTCCTGAGATGCCTAGTGAACAGTATCCCTTATGGGGAGCTACTTCGGATTAAATGTAATAGCACTACCTGTGAAAATTATGAAATGGCAAAAGGCGAGGCACTTGATCGCTTTAGTGCAAGAAGTTACCCCCAAAAAACACAAAAAATTGCTGCAGATAGAGCCGATCAGAGAATACGACAGTAACTTTTAAACACGAAAGTTGGCAACAAACAGGATGAAATGACTAGATTAATTCTAACTTATTCCGCAGATTCAACAGAGATCCGGAAGATAGTGACAAAACACTGGGGCATCTTACAAGCAGATGGAATAATTGGAAAAACACTCCCCCAATATTCGAGTATCACATATAGGAAGAATACATCTTTAAAAGATTTACTAGTACATAACCACTTTGAGAACAGAGGTAGGGGAATGACAGAAGTAAGAGGTTTTTACCCCTGCCTTAATTGTAAGGCCTGCAAGAAAAGCTTAAAAGTAAAAGAATATCAGGTTCCAGGAAGAGATTCCAAGAAAGCAATTTTGAAACTCCTAAACTGCAATACAGAGTTTGTAGTTTATTGCCTGATGTGTCCGTGCAACCGACTATATGTGGGTAGCACGGTGGATCAAGCTAAAAAGAGAGTCCTGGAACACATGCGGGCAATAACAAATAAGGACAAAAATTACCCTGTCGCCAGACACTTTGCTGCGCATCATCAGAGTGATAGCAAATTATTAAGCTTTTTCTGCATAGACCAGGCACAGGCGAAGGAAAGAGGAGGTGATAGAGTAAAAGCCCTACGACAACTAGAGTTAAAATACATTATAGAACTGAGAACACTAGCCCCATATGGCCTCAACAGTGAAGAGGAATTATGGGTACATGTCGGTTAGAGATAAATATTGGGTATATGAAATGAACAGCAGTCAACCTTACAAAATGTGAGCAATAATGAATATCCTCCTTTTATGATGTTGTGGTTAAATTACTGAAATCATGAATTTTTTATATGGATTTATTGGGAGATTTTTTATACGGACTGGATAATTAATCAAATGAAAATGTCGGAGAAGGAGAAATACGTTTAACAACTGGCCTGCCCATAGTGGTTGAGATTGGAGGATGGTTAGGTTTGTGTTGATGTGAGAGGTCGGCCAAACTTACAATCCAAAGTGCAGGACATCTGTCTATTCAGGACACGATAGTAGAAAGCGGGGAGGGGATGGCCATTTGGCCCATTTAATGTTAAAAATGTTAAAAATTCTATAGATACATGTAAAGATTTGCTACCATGATATAAGTTAAACAATGTGCATGCCCATTAGGGCTATAATGACGGATTCTAGGTCTGTGTTGATGTGAGAGGTCAAAAAAACCTACAATCCAAGATGAAAAAGAGTAGCATCGTTGCCCATTCAGGGCGTTATAGATAAAAGTGGTGGTAACAATGCCAATGATGATGATTTTTTTTTAAATATGAAATTGTAGCATCACTAGATGAAAATATTAGAAACATTGGTTACATGTATGATATCAATGGAAAGAACCATCACTACATACCCAATTTGCACTTTCAAAGATGGCCGCGATATAAATGAGACATTTTCTCGAGTCCGTCTTTGAGGTTAATGAAAGGATGCAAATGAGACGTTCTCTCGAGTCAGGTTTTTATCTTAATGAAATGTATGCATGGTATATAATGGGATAAAGAAGGGGAGCACGTTGACATTGACAAAGGATGCAATGGCCAAAAAGCGTTTGTCAGCTATGGAACAATAAAGCTTATTGAAACAACTCGTGAGTGCGCCGCGTACTTTGTGTCAACGAAGTGTCTGGGCAGCAATATTAGCGGTTCATCACCGCTCAGCGGCAGCACCCGCCTGGGAATTGAGCGGCGGTTTTGTGACGAGATATTGGTTTTGGGAAATATATATATACTTCCTCCCCAGTTCCTTGAAGCAGAGAGCTGGAGGAGTAAATCAATTTAATAAACGGGCCTCTCCCAACCCAGCAGCACAAAGAGATATGCGTTGTGACTATATATATATATATCAAAACCATTGCTTAAACTTAAGTTACCTTACCTATGATCATGCTGCCTGGAAAAACAATATTTGCATTTTTAGAAAACAAAATTATTATTTACTCACTGAGCCCTCCAACATCGACACCTAGCAGGTCCTGTTCATGATCAAGGACATCTGCCCAGCGGTGTGTCAGCTGCTGCTGGGTGTGAGTGTTTCTGGTGCTACATCGCACTCAGTGCCGCACTCGCCCCCACATCAGCTGATGCTCCCGCAGGAAATAGCCCTTGCTGGGCCTGCCACCTGCTGCTATCATGAGGGGGAGGTGGCGCTGCACCCAAAAATTTAGTGCTGCCCCTCCGCCCTGCTAAAGATTGGGCGAGCCAGCACCCCTGCCCTTCTGCACAGCCTGCATGGGGGAACGGGTGGCACCCGTGTTGCCTGCTTCTGCCATAGATACAGTAGAGAGTGTGAGAGACTCAATGAGGAAGGAAGGAACTAAGGAACGAGTGGAACTTGAGCAAAAAGCAGGAGGAGGATAGACAGGATAGGCCAGGAAAGGATTAAAGTACAAAAAAGTGAAAAACGTAAATTAAACACAAGGACAATGACACAATAACAAACTAAGTATGAAAATGTTGGGATGGAAGAATAGGAAAGAGCAGATGGGGTTGGATGGATTGAGATAGAAAAAGTAATGCAGCCAGCAACGAAAGACAGAAGCAAGCAAAACAAAATGGTCATGCCTATGCAAACTGTACGGTGCAGTTCGCACACATTTTTCTGTGCTGAACACTCTACTGACCTGAAAAAGCAGCGCGAACAGGCAGACGTGCATTCTCCGCAAGTTTCGCCAAGGTCTACTCATCATCCTGATCCAGAGCAGATAAGCTGCACCTCCCAAAAGCAGGTTCATTGTGATTAGAACAGTACCAGGAGTGTGTAATGGTAGCTTACCCCCTTTTATCATATGGAAACCGCCAGCTCGGGTGTGGAGGTTTAGCCACCATGGGAACGGCGACAGTAAGCAAAATCGTGATTTGGAGGGCAGATTTGTGGCTGTTATCCCACCCTCAGCCTTTTTTCGGTTCTTGAATCCGTCAATGAAGGAATCTGCACGGCACAGTGATGGCAGGGCCCTGATGGACTTTCGTTCATCATACCGCCAACATATAAATGAGGTGGGAGTATAGTTCCGACAGTGGACAGATGGACAGTCGACAGTCCATATGCATCCGCCAAGATATAAATTGGGCTTTTTGTGTGGTAACAGCTATATAATGACTGAGAATGTTGAACATACTGCAGGAATATATTTCAGCATAAACCATGTCACACATTATATTAATTACGAGCTGCTAACAATTAAGGTTACTAGATCATACACTTTTGTCCTTATGGGTACTTTTCACTAGAGCACAATAGGCTGAGACTGTTCCGCATCTTCCCTTTTCTTGTGATGACTAGGAGCTGTGAATAAAGAACCTAAAAATGATATATGGTGAGAAATATGGAACTGATTTTGTAAATATGTTATTTGTAAACTTGTTTGGTTATAATTTTTTATGCTTTTTCTATAAAGAACTATGAATTATATCACTGGAATGTGCATGACTGAGGTAATATTGTGAGATATAAATGAAATTGCCCTATGAATATTAAGGTCAGAACAAAGAATTGTGATAAAAGAATGACAATGACCTTGAGTTAACATTGATGCTGAAATTAGATTGCCCCGAAGAAGCATTGTGTTCAAACAAGTGTTGACATCTCCATTATCTGAGTAATCTAATTAATATGGGAAACAAGTATACTCATTGGGTATATCTATCATTTATGTATTTTTATAAACTTGGAAGAGAAGCACATACATTAATTTGAAGCAATAGTTTGAATAATACCATTTTTATTAAACTATTTTCTGGATACTTAGTTCATATAATACTGTTAAGAGAGATACGAACTCAATATAGGTGCACCAACCCCATATCCAAGATTGAAAACATCCCTGTCTTAAGAAAAGATAGACGTTTTACACACACCATGTACTGCTGGGTCACAAAAGTCAAAATAATAACAGTTACAAATTCTCCTTCAAAAAATGCTGCTTACATGTTATGATTAGCTATTCACATGCATAGTGGACATTGTCTTTTGGGCTGAGTTAGCGTCGCCTGCTTTGGCCAGGTCCGTCACACTTACCTAAACAATGCACGTATAAAAATCTATGCAATTCATGGAACCAAAAAAAGGTAAAAAGTGTGTGTTGTATTCCTGACTGCATGGAAAATTGACGCAAAGTACTAACACATGTATGTGCATATGTATCATGCAATATAATTAAATACATGTGAATCTCACATCAGATTGAGGAAATTTGGACATACACATATACATGGTGTGTGCGTACAAGGCACAATTGTCAAGATCAAATATCATCAGTTCATATACACTGAGAAAACTAGTGTCATCAGCTCGATAAGACAGGTTCCTACTTCTCTGTGACATTGCCTGCCTAAACCGGTGACGTTTGTACACACACATGTTGCCGAAAAAGGTGTACAAAATATGACACCAAAGTGCACAATTGGCACAACTTCCCATATATTACATTTTTATGGATATATATACTTTACACCAGGCCGTATAATTAAATAGAACATTACATAACTGTGCAAGACAAGAAACGAAAACACTTCAGATATGCATAAAATCAAAGTTGTAAAAATAGTATTCAGACCCATCCTGCAGCTGGTGCCTTTCCAGCTAAACATGGAAGTCCGGCCAGGCCTTCCTTCTTTGGAGTGGGGATAAGCCGGCGGTGTCTGTAGTCCCTGGCCTTGTATTGGGCCTAGCCCTGCAGGGTTCAAGTTCCTATGACACTCCCTGTTTTTTTTGGGTGGCAACACCCATTATAGAGCACTTCCTAGCAATCCCAGTCCAGACAGATTGGCATGCCTTTTTACTCAGCTCGGTGTCTGGACCTTCATAGAGCGTTTGCCACTTTTCGAAGGCTCCCCTCCCTGATCAGCTAAAACCTTTCTGTAGCAAAGTTGGAGCCAATCTCTGTACCTGCTCAGTCACTTTGGTCAGTGAAATGAGAAGAAACGTTCAGCAATAGGATGTAGATTGATGGTGTTCAGCTGGTAGGATGGAGAAACAATTGCTGTTCCTGCATTCAGCTGTGCTATTTGCTATTTCTTGCGACTGGCAGAAAACTTTGGCTCCACTGTATGCTTCTACATCTATGTTGTCGCGAAATCTGCTTCCTTTCGTGGTTCTATGCCAGACAGGCGTAGAAAGTAGTGAAAAAGAGAGAGGGCAAATAGATAGGGCAAAATATCTGGGATCTTGATGGCACCCTAGTGGTACCCACAACAATTTCTAGTGAAATTACCCTTCCCTCCCCTCCTCTCCTCTCCCCTCTTCTCCTCTCCTCCTCTCCTCTCCTCGTCTAGCTCTCTCCCTGCATCCTTCCCTCCTTGGCTACGCTCTGTGTCCCTATTTCTTTGTGACACTTATAGATTACAAATAGTAATTATACCAAGAGGTCTGTTGGAGGAAGAAGCCAATAAATGGCATAAGTAATTTTCAGTTCATATTGTTTATCAATGATAATATGTGCAGTGTAATTTGATTCAGCTTGATTCTCAGTATTGATTTTTCCGAAACGAGTCATGCACACTTAAAAATTCTTTTTTGTTAGACACGGGGAGATTAAGTGATTTGCCCAGATTTGTGGGGTTGCGCTCGTCCTCTGCGCCTGCTCCGGCTGCCTCCATGGTGCTTGGGTGTTGGTCATTTTGTGTTTGTGTGTTTTTTCTCCTTTTGTAGTGATTTTCCCGCCTGCCGTGTGTGTATGGTAGGCCTGACGCTGCTTATCGCTGATTTCCTCATCGCGAATGGGCTCATCGCACGTTTTTTGGTGTTAGGGTTTGTGTTTTTATCGCTGTCGAGGTGGTTGTATCGCGGACATTGTCCGCGGTCTCAGGAGACTACCGCATGGTACCGCCGTGTTGTGAATTCCACGTTAACACAGGGTTATTTTCCCGCGATCGGCTGCGATGTGTGAAGTTGCGTTAACATTTTTGGGTGATATTTAGCACACGTTCTTGTGAATATCCCCCTCTGTCTCCTGTGAATAGTTGTAGACATGACCTGCTGTGACTTAGGACCATGTAATTCACTAAATCTGTAAGGCACTTTTCAGCTGCACACATCTTTTACTCAATGTACATATATTTGATTAACTGCCAGGAACTCTTAACTGCCAGAACAATATGGCCCAGTTTTACAAAAATTTCACACGATACAGCAACCAAAGTTGCTGTGTTGCGTTGCGTGACTGGGAGAGATCAGGAGAGTGTCATAGCTACTGAGATATGGCACCCCCCTTCCTCCTCCCTAGTGCATTTTACAATCCGGCAGCCGTGAGCCACGCACACTCCTTTGCACCATAGTGCAAGGGTGTCTGCCTGAGTCTTGCATAGGTTTTGTACTGGAAGGGGACCCTTCCAGTACAAAATACTATCCCTAGAGAAAATTTAAAACGTTTCCTAGTTTCTGTGTGGGCTGTATTGTGCAGCACACATTTAAAGTAGGAAAAGAAAGGAGAAAACGTTTAATTTCTACTTATGCCTGCTTCACGTGGGGTTATTCTTTGGTGCAAAAGCCTGTCTACTATTGTTAGTAGCTAGGGTTCTGCATCAAAAAGCATGAGTGGCAGCAGAGGAATGCCCCTGTACAACCTATGTAATGACTCTCTGATGTAAAGTAACCCAAACCAGCGGAAAGCTCTGCTTTGCGTTACTCTTTCACCAGCTGCTCAGCACAAAACACGTTTTACGCTGCAAAGTAAATTTAAAACAGTATTTTGCACTGGTTTGTGTAATTTTTTTTACTCAAACCTACTGCAAAATGGTTGCAAATATGGAGCTATTAGTTTTCACAATTGTAAGAAAGGAGCTGTGACAGACGCTGTTTTGTGAAAGTAAAGAGCTGAATGATTAGTTTAGAATTGAAAAGAAACAAATGCACTTATAGAAGAACTTAGTGCAGCAATGGCGGCAAGCTGAGAAAGGTTTGAGACAGACTAGAATTAGTAAAAAGTTACGAATTGGGAACCCGAGAAGCAAGCAGAAATGCAGACTTCTTAGCCTTATTTTTCAAATTACACCAACAAGAAACTACAGCAGTTGCAACACGGAAAAGTGCTCGAGATCCATGCTGCAGTGGTTGCAGCAACAAACTGTAGAAGTGCTCAAATAATGGAGCGATATTGTGCACTCACCCAAAAATAGTCTGAGGCACATTTCCCATAATCTGTTCCACCATCTCCGATGCAGGATGAAGTAGAGGATTATGATGTGTGGTCTGTATCTAAAAAGGCAATCAATGCTTTGCATGTCCGAAGACTGAGAAGTACACTACTTCTGAAAAAAAGGCACAATGCCCCTAATATCATCTCTTTCCCCCAGCCTCGCCACTGACATCGCTACCCTTACACCCATTACAATCAAATAAAAGCAGTGCTTAAAGCACGAATGTGTTTGAGACGTATTAAGCAGCAGATCTAAGAGGATTCGTCATTATTGGTGCTATTAATAAGTAAGCTATTTTCATACCACTTTAGTGACAAGACGGGGACTGCCAAACAGTAAATCTGTTTTTTGGGAATGTTAACTTCAAGATACAGCATGTAACAAGATTTACATTCTTATTTCTAAAGATAATTTACAGGAACTAATATGGGCAGAGTGGCCATGAGACTGCACTACATTTGTAATCATAACCCCTAAATAAGTAATTAATTGTTGAAGATATATCCATGGGAACAGTTTTACTAGCACCTATGCAACTGTCCTAGGACTTTGGTGCTCATTTATTTAATGTGACCCATGTTCTGAATAGAAAGACATGGACATGGAAGAGCAGATATTTTAAAAAAAAAGAATATGAGACAATTCATAAATGCCACAAGAATAGTCAAATCCTAGAATGTTTTCAGACCTCATGGATGTGTTGTTTTTCATAGAGGCCTCAACAAATTATGATACAAGAGAAGAAAATAGGCCTCAAGGATGTACTGTCCTACAATTAGTTGGAAGACATCACCTGACCTACAATAAAGATGGAGTTACTACCCTGATTGCATTAAAGGTAAGCCTGTAGATATTTTATGCTGAAGCAGATTACATTAGCAGTTGGATGGTTTCAAGATTACTTAATGGAGGGAGATAAATCTATGAGATTAATATTTAGTCTCCGAATATTGACATTCTGGAATTTTGGTCTGAGCTGAGTAGGAAGTTGAGCAATTTCCCACTAGATACATAATAATACTACATGCAATTTGTAACCTACCATAAAATGGAGCTGCTGACAGTTGTAAAGTTTAGCTTCTATATCACATAAGCTAATGGAGAAATGATTTATATATAAATGGCAAAGCTCTCTTCCTGTTGGAGGACACACATATTAAACCCAGGGAAGTCTTGGTTGCTGCATGCATCTCTATGAAATTGATGATCAACTTGACTCAGCCAGAACAGATTTTGTGGTGATTGAATGAGACACTGATTAAAGACCCTGTAACACCATCAAGGAATCAATTTAATATTTAGTGATCACAATTTAATGTTCAGCAAATAGCAGGGGCCCAGTTCGAGGCACAGCATAGATATTTAACCAAAAAATCAGTTTCTTCTAGTGGCAAGATAAACATTGACAGCAGTAAACAATGAAAGTAGCCTTGTGCCAATCTATTTAAAGAATGGAAGAGCATGCATAAAGAGGAGTCAAATAGTGTCAGTTAAACATTGATAATAGTAAACAAAACAAGTATTATTGTGGTGATCTGTTTAAAGGAAGGGAGAACGAGAATCGACAGGTGATTATCTTATTCCTAATAGAGAACCTGTCCATTTGGTCTTCAACACATATCTAATAGGATGCCTTAAAAGATACACTGAGGGGAATTCTTAAAAGCCTTCAATGAGGAAAAATAAACTCACAAATAAGGAACTGGCAAAGCTTGAGAAAGAAAGCAAAAATTTAGAACCCATCAAATGCATTCTAAAGGATCTAATTTGTTGAAAGTGTTGAGAAAAAATGTATGTGATTACAGCCACATCATAGAGAATGCTGTATCAATCTAGACACTCCTTTATATGCCCTTTTGGGCACTCTGTCCGATTTGGACTCACTGAAGGCTCTGGAGTGAAAGCTACAGTGGTTGTCATTCAACGAAAGGATGATAAAGATCCACTATTAACAAAAAACGTACAGATTGATACCCCTCATAAATCTAGATTACAAGTTATCGAAAAAGTAATCCCAACGGAGACAGGAAACTCTTCTCTTGTCTATCTTAAATCCAGTTTAGACAGGTTTCCTTTGGAATATATACTCTAGCGACAACAGCAGACATGGTCCAACATTCTCAAAAAGGCTGGTCTTGTTCTTCTCCCTATGGGGGTACTGGCACTGGATGCAGAGTAGGAATTCGATAAGGTGTTGTAACTTTTTCTGCATTCAGTGCTCCAAAAGTTTCAACGTGAAGTTAATTTCATCCAAATGACAATGTAACATTAACTTATTGGCACAGGTCTGGACTGATGATGTGCTGTTAAATCCCCTCCACCTCTGCCAAGGTAAAAATCAGAGAAATGTAATGTTTTTCTCTTTTATATCTTGTTCTGATTGGAGGTGGTGGGCAAAACAGTTTTTTTTCCAGCCAATTGAATTACCGGAAATATTCGGGTGACTGGTTTAATAATCACCTTGTTAAATCAATCAAATTTAATGGAAATGCTGTAATTCTTAAGACTAATTACAGGATAATGGACTCTAAAATGTATCTACTTGTGGGCAGTAGCGGTCCGTGGTAGGAGTGCCGGCCGGGCGGTGACGTGGGGCGGGGGAGGGGCAGGGTGGGGTGTAGTAAACCATGGATTACGGCCGAATACAGGTAAGTAAACATTTAAATAAATAAAACGAATTTCGTTGTGTGCACTGCATCGCATTTGGCGATGCAGCGCTCACAACGAAATTCGTTTTATTTATTTAAATGTTTACTTACCTGTATTCGGCCGTAATCCGTGGTTTACCCCCACCCTGCCCTTCCCCCACCCCACGTCACCGCCCGGCCGGCACTCCTACCACGGACCGCTACTGCTTGTGGGTGATAGTCATGACATTAAAGATGATGATAATCTCCTCAGGGATTATCTGAAGATTTTTAAAAAAGATAGGTGATTTAAACTGCTAATTTCCTATGGAAAGAGAAAAGAGTGAGAATTGCTTTGAATAAAAAACATTTGAATAAAGATCCTGGAGGTGTTACCATTGCTAACTCTCCAATATATAAAAGTGCTTTTTTGGTCAGGAAAGTTTCCTCCTGGTTTCTTGACATAGACTTCTAGAATGGGTAAAAACTGAACACTCTCTTATCCGTTATTTTCCTTTGGTGACTCTGCTTTTCACTTCAAAGTGGCATTCAACTATCAGATACTTTGAGAGCGCTTCCCCAAGTAGACTCAAAACTTATCAATCAAGTCTATAATTCAAACATTGTTTCCCTATGAAAAAAATAAGGGGTTAGGGTAAATGGCAAGAAGATATTTTGAAATGCAATATCTGTAAATGGTATTTTAGAAACTTTGCCCATCTGCAGGGCCACCCCAGATGTTTTGCCTTCTGCCGAACCCTGTATTTTTTTCTGACTGCAGAACTCTATACACTCTACCCTTGCTAATCAGTGATAAAGTGCCTGTGCCCCCATTTTCAGCATGGTGAAATTGGCATACCCCTTATTGGCATATTTAACTTACGTGTAGAACCCTAGTATATGGTACAATGTGCACCCAGGGCCTGCAAGTTAAATGTTGCTAGTGGACTTCAGCACCCAGTGTGCCACTTATTGCAGGCCTACCATTTGTAGCCTGGCTGTTGAAGTTTCAAATTCGGCCTGACAAAATAACCCCTTTTCATAGGTCAAAACCTTCCTTTTGAATATTTGTAAGCCACACCTAAGTAGGGCTTACTGCCCATAAGGCAGGGTTCATGGTATTTAAAAGTAGGAGATGTAAAAGTTTAAGGTTAAACATATGCTACCAGTAAAAAGGCCATAAAAGATATTTTCACTGTAGCAGGGTGGCTGTTCCATCGGAAAGCATTGGGATAAAGTATTAAATTGAATAAAGTTATTGCCGGCTAGGAAACAGCTACATTTATTTTTGGACTTTCTGAAATATTTATTACAAGCCTAATTCACTGGTGAAGTCAGATTTGTAATACATAGTTAGGAAAGAGTACTTTTAGAATGTTAGTTTTTCCCTAACTAAAGCCTCTGGAGGCCCATTTGCACTTCTTGTCCCACTTCTGCCAGCTAGTAATTAGTAGGTGAACAGGTGTGAATAGGTATGAAATGCCTCCCATAAACAAACAGAAGAGTGACCTGAATGGACAGAGAGGACCCCTCTGAACCTGACCGAATATGCAGGGATGGAGGTGGGCATCCCTTTTGACATTAACGTGTCAAATCCTGCTTGAACGTCAAATCCTGCTTAACAGGTCTACTGTGGTTTTTCATATAACACTTGGGACCCCTTCAAAGAGGCCTCCTCTGTCATGGGGACATTTTAGCTGACAGTGCTTTTGCTTTGTCCCCACACCAGGCAAGCTGGAATCACAGAAGTCCTTATTATGACATTACTGTGTCAAATCCTGCTTGAATGTCAAATACTGCTTGACAGGTCTGCTGGGGTTTTACACATTATGCATTTCAAAGGGTGAAGATGTGATGCTGAAACTATTCTTGTGTATCTACTGTCTGGTTGCTGAAAACCCTACTTTTTGTTCTACTGCACTTCAGTCTCTGGGTTTATTATAGGTACTGTGGCTTCTTCAAACTGGATTTTGGTGTTAGATATGTGAGGACACAAGGGTCTACAGTATACGCCTCACACACTGGTAACCTCAGAGCGCACAATTAGAGTGATAAAAGACTTTTGTCATCTTGAAAGGAAGGGTTAACCCCCGGAACATTTACCCTATTGGCTAGGGAATGCCCAGGAGTCATTCCAGCCCACTCGCTCGTGGCAGGCATAAATGTGGCAACTCCAGGATCCAACTTCTGAAAAGACCTGGACCTTTGGAAGGTCAGAAGATGACTGACCCTGCTGTTTGAGAAGTGAGAAGAGCCTAGAATACTCAAACTGCTCTCCCTCTTGTACCCAGGACAAAGAAGTGGACAGCAAGGGTCAGAAGTCTGACCTCTTGCTAAAACTACTGGGACACAACAAGCTGCAAGAGGCCTCTTCCTGCAACTTCCCAGCTGACCAGTGGCAACTAGACATGGATTGGCGCTGCTGTTTGTCCTCTTCCTGACACAATGTGAGTCTCTAAGTGCCTCCCCTGAGGTCCTGGGGGATGCTTTTGAAGTTTCCTCCTGTGGGACCTAAATCGCTAAAGTTAGAAGATAAAATCTTGGACCAGGACGAGCCTCGTTGATGTATCCGACAAGCACTCGATCTTGGTCAGTGTCAAATTGTGCTTATGTCCCAGTCTACTGCGACCATTGACTATCATTGGCACTTGCATTTCTTGGTGCTTTTTTTACTTAAAACTTAAAAAAATTCATATATCCAGTTCTCCTTTTTGAATTTTTTGTCATTTCAATGTGAATTTGTTTATTACGTCATTTCATTAAATTTTTCTAATATGGATTGGGATTCTTATTGTTTTACATTTTGACTTTGCTAACATGTGTCACACATGCCTACACAGCTCTCCAAGACACAGGACCAGCATGTCTGAACCACCGCCTCTCATTCCATGTACCCGCCAGATGAATTTGCTCCGCCCAACTTGTCCTGGCCACCATCCCATGGATTTACAAGACCAGAACCGGAGGAAGATCCGTCTCCTACCTCGCTGCCAAGACCTGGAACACCCCACTCCACCACCTAAGCGTTCCTCATTGCTGACCCAATTCAGGAAGGATCTCAAGACCTGGCTCTTCGACTGAACCTTCACGCCCAGACGGATCAGAAGCCCCCCCCCAGCACCTTGAGATCCTCACGGGTGAGTAGCCGCACTTTACAAACCCCTGATTGATTAATATTGCTGTTTTAGCACTGCATAAATACTATGCATATTGCCTTTAAGTTAAGCCTGTCTGCTCTGTGCTATAGCTACGGGGGGATGAGCTCAGGTTAATTTAGTGACCTTGAGGGTTCAGGGACAATGATTGTGATTAATACTTTGTCACGTGGCCCATAGGGACATTGTTGTCTTCACTAACTTAGCATGAGTATGTTACAGCTTACTTGCTGCTTTTGCGCACGTTACTACACGTCTTTATTTTTGCAATAATTTCAATGACTATTTTCACATGAGAACTCATCGCTGTGTTCACTCTCTGCATGTTCCTGGGATTTTGATTGAACATTATGTGCAAGGTCGAACAACAATGCCCCTTGTTATTTTGTTTTGGCCAGGCCTTACCCTTAGACAAAACATACTGATGCAACTGTTGTTTGGACAGCGTACTTGGCTTTTTAGTGGGGTGCACGAATAGGTCACACACACTTGGAGACCTTTCCAGGGAGAAGAGCGAGACAGCACCTACGATGTAGATCTACCATCTATAGGCTAAAGTATGGGGTTGGCTGACAAAGCCCAGAGATCTTCTATTATATAATAATACTTCTTCTATTGTGGCACCTAACCGCGTGGCGGTTACAGCACACTTAACTCAACACGGAGTCCCCAATGCAGGACTAATATTATTTTTGCTGTCAAAGCGGACCCTGCTTTTCACTTCAAAGCCTTTTATTCTTGGGTTAGATTCCCTGCAGTTAATGGGAATGATAATTTGTTTCATGAATATACGAGGGCGGCTGCTCCAGCGGCTTATCGTCCTTATGCATTACTTGAAATTCCATTAATGGCCTGGGAGCATACTATTTCGTTTAATGGTGCCCTTCCTCACCCACTCTCTATTGTTCGCATTGGCCCCTTATCAGTTGACGGGGCCACTTGCCGGTTTTGGCTGGTTTTACTCCACATCGCAATTATCTCAATGTTAATGTCGCAGAGCTACATCTGTTATATACACAGTTGCTTCATATTCTTAGAAGTGTCATACAGTATATGTCACGTGCACTTCAGGTGGCTCCAGCTGGAGCTATTCCTCCACCACCAGGACATGGTGGCAGTTTAGTGATAGTCCCGTCATGATTAATTCGGTGATGAGCAACTTGAAACTGTTTTTCCACACACAACTCCTGTTGAAAAACACAGGATCCTTACAATGAGTTTGCCGAGTGGTCTGATTCCCGCTTTAGCTGACTGCACCACCTGGGGGACGGTGTTTGCTTCAGTGTATACACTGTGCTTTGGCACCCCCCCCCCATGAGCGTTCTACGGAGCGTTCTAAAAAAGGTACAAGATGAACACTGGGCTGGTCCAGCACTGGATTTGGAGAGTAAATTGATGGGAATGTTCCCTATAGATATGATTCTGGCCAACATTAAAGGTGAAGCGGTTTGCTTACAAGTACGTCAACGCCTAGCGGCGGTGCCGGACGTGGATCGGCAGCGTCAGTTGCCGATTATTATTGCAGATGTGTATACCTCTTTAGGTTGCAATAGCTTGGGGATTCGACCATTTGCACAGGCACAAAATAAACCCCCTCCTGAAAAAAGGGTCACCTAGTCTTTCCAAAAAAGCTTGGAATAAGATGCAGCGGTAATAACAACAGAAGCCTGGTTCACGTGCAGGTTCGCCTCCACCTGATGCTTCTGAACATAGATACGATTAGCGTGACCGCTCTAAAATTAAGACACCTGAGAGGTTCCAGGTTCCTGATCCTCGTTCTCCTCGTTGCTTTCAGGAATCATCGGATCAACAGTTCGGCGCGGGAGGACGTCAGGATCGCAGGCAAGGCAAGTCTGCGCAAGCTAGACGTGACCCGCAGTGCCAGTTTGATCTAAAAGTCAAACAGGAGGAACTACCTCAATATCGCCCCCAGTTTCAGAAGAAAATAAATGCTGCTTTGACTGCAAAGTATACCTCAGAATGTGAGAACCCTGCTCCTCGACAGGAGTTGGGAGGTACCCCTCCTCGACACTGTGGCAGAGGTTACCATAGTGGGGCAGACAGTCCACCAGCATCTGGAGGAGAAAGCAACTGATACTTTCATTACAGTAGAAACAGCTGATACTCGAGTTGCCCCTCCTGATCGGCTTTATGAAGTAATCCTCCAAATTGAAGGTGATATTACGCGCCCGATTAAAGCAGTCTTTTGGGAAATCCCACTTCTTCCTATGATATTTTATTGGTGGAGGTTGATTGGCTTCCCCCTTTTGTCCTAGCTTCCTCTAGAGGGGAAGATTTTATTCTACCCAGTTTTTCACAATATGTTCCTGAAGACGATAAAATGGCTTATGCCACCAAGTGGGCTTTATCCTTAGCCCTGGCGTTATATCGCAATCAGGCAGGTTGGGACCGGGATTCCATGGTTCATGTGATTCCTTTGCTTTCTACACCTCAGCCCAACCACAGTATCCAATCAAACGAGACACTAAAGCATCCGTTTGTGAAATCTTGACCCAATTGGAATATCAGGATGTGGTTAAACCCTGTGTTTCATCGATGAATAATGCTCTTTTTTAGATATTGAAACCGGATGGTTCATATTGTATAGTTTTGGATTACAGACATTTGAACAGTCATGTTCGTACCTTTGCGTTTCAGAACACACATAGCTCTGCATTAGTGAACAACATAGTTCGAAAAAAGTACAAAACCACTCTGGATATTTCCAATGGCTTCTTCAGCCACTCTTTGGCTCCTGAGAGCCGTGATTTGACCGCATTCAGTGTGTTAGGCAATCAGCGCCGATATGCGAGATTGCCTATGGGATATAAGAATAGCCCGGGTGTGTTTGCGGCACGCAGAGTGTCCATTTTGCATGAGATCGACCCCGATGCCTTCTCATAGGTCGATGACATATACTTGACGGTTGATGAATTACAGCCCCATCTCTTGCGTGTGGACCGCATTATCACACATTTTGCAAACTTTGGTTACATATTCAATTTTGCTAAGTCTCACATCGCCTTCTTGGCGGTTCTTTTTCTTGGTTATGAGCTCAATAATGATGGTAGGGGGTTGGCCCCCCACTTTCTGGACAAATGTGCACAATTGCAACCTCCATCTACGCTTAAAAAGTTGCAATCTTTGCTGGGTTTTTTTAATTTCAGGAGGACATACATTCCTGATTATGCCCAGCGTATCAAGCCTCTTTACTCTTTGATAACAACCTTTTTTTTCGTTTTCCAGTTGGCTTCCGGAACATACCGCAATTCTTCGGTCTCTGCAGTCTGATCTGCTTGCGACCAACTTCTTGTTGACACAAGACAATTCTAAAAATGTTGACATAAGGATTGTGCCAGGGGCGTTAGGCTTTACTTACTTGACCTTCAATGAAGGGGACATTGTCCCCATTGCATATAAATCGCATTTGTATACTCCTGCTGGGATGCGTTTCTCTTTTACAGAAAAGATTTAGATGGCGGTCCAGATGGCGATTCTTAAGGAATGCTCTTTGGCTCAGGGAAAATGCATTTTCATGGTTTTGCCGGTACCTGCTTTAAAAGCAGTCACAAAGGCTAGTGTCCCAAATTCCAAAGCCTTGCATCCGCGTTGGATACAATGGACTAGTTCTTTGATGTCGTCTGATGTCAACTTTGTCTTTGACCCTTCTTTGCAAATTCCGCACTGTTTACAATATGAACATGTTCATCCTCCTCCTTTGTCTTCACTCCCTCTTGATCAGTACAAATGTATAATTTACATTGATGGATCTGTGCAGCCAGCCATTGGTTCTAAACATGCTTCTTCTGCAGCCTGTGCAATTGTGGCAGGGAAGATTGTTGATGGGGATTTTAAATACACCTTGGTGCACACACAGTCTCTAAGAGATTGCACGGCTAGATTGGCAGAGCTACGTGCTTTGGTTTTGGCTCTTGAATTTGCTGATCCAGAAATTCCGACATTTGAGGTGTGCGATTTGTTTTACTGTGTACAATCCTTCAATGGCAATTTGTTTTTCTGGACACATAATGTTTTTCATGATTCTAAAGGTAGCGCAATTAAGCATAAAAACGCTTTGGGTCCGAGTGGCCTCTCTTAAGGAACATTTGCCACTCACACATGTTATTCATACTTTGGGTCATCTGCGTGTGGGAGCACATGCTATTGGTAATTCTATGGCTGATGAGGCAGCCAAATCGGCAGTAGTCACTTGTTCAGTAGCAGCAGTCACAAGGTCCATGACTAAAATTGATGATGATATTCTGGCAGCTATAGCTGAGACAAAAGAGGGGACGGAGTTCCACCGAGGTTTTCCTTCATGTTACTCCTACCACTTGTCATCTGATCAAGCTCCGTTTGTGACTATTCCATCCGTTGGGGATCGGCTGATTCTCAACGAGGACCGCAGACTTTCTTTGATAGTAGCTGCACATGAAGGCGTTGCTTCTGCACATGCCGGAGTGACAGCGACTATTTCCCTTTTGCAGCATGGTGCTACCGACCTGGCCAAGGGGTGGGTGTCACGTGGCCCATAGGGACATTGTCGTCTTCACTAACTTAGCATGAGCACGTTGCAGCTTGTTTGCTGCTTTTGCGCACGTTACTACACGTTTTTATTTTTGCAATAATTTCAATTACTATTTTCACATGAGAACTCATCGCTGTGTTCACTCTTTGCATGTTCCTAGGATTTTGACTGAACATTATGTGCAAGGTCGAACAACAATGCCCCTTGTTATTTTGTTCAGGCCAGGCCTTAGCCCTTAGACAAAACATACCGATGCAGCCGTTGTTTGGACACACGTACTTTTGTTTCATTAGAATACAAGAATAGGTAGCACACACTTGGAGAGGGACCTTTCCAAGGAGAAGAGAGAGACAGCACCTATGATGTAGATCTACCATCTATAGGCTAAGGTATGGGGTCTGCTGACAAAGCCCAGAGATGTTCTAATATATAATAATAATGCTTCTTAGCAAGGGGAGGGAGGTTAGGCTCTATTGTCTTCCCATGATGACATCTCCCTTCATGATTTATGGACTAGCTGCTATGCTGACTGTATTTGTACTATGCATTTTCCTGCTTGTTGTGACACGTATACTGCATGTTAGGGCAGTTTAGTTAAAATAAATATTTTAAACTATTTCGTGTCTGTCAGATCTTATTGTGGACAAGTACAAGAGTGAGAGCAAAAGGGTGTGTTTTGTTACCGCGATTACTGAGAGATCTAGGAGTGTTGTGTTCTGGGGTGTCTAATCATTTGTTTCCCAGTGAAAGAGTAGGAGAGCAAGTGAGACACTATAGCTAGTCGGTCCTGGGCTGGCGGGTACTAAGGTGGTAAGAAGACTCAGTCCCTATACACCAAGGTCCCATAATCCTGCGCATAGTTCTGTATTTGTGCAGAATCCCTGCAACAACTTGAGGTGGGTACTCCCCCCCCCTCAAATTATACTCCAGTTTCCAACAGGTGTCAATGTAGTTTGTGATTTGGGCATTAGATAGAGCCTAATGTCGTTCACCAATGTACAAAAATGAATTCAAATTGGACAGTGTGGAATTTTACAAATTTCTGAAATTAAAAGTCATATCTCTAAACTAAGTCCTACACCAACACCTGACCTCCAAATATTGCAAGGTGAACTTAGAACATAAGGCCATATTGTCTCAAATGTGAGCAAGGCCATATTGTCTCAAATGTGTTTAAACTTGTTTGACCCATTTCCTCATCCCTTAACATAAGACACACCTAACTCCTTTACACAAACAAAAAGCCACTCATTTGGATGTCAATGTTCACAGACAAAATCATCCCACCTTAGCCCAAAGAAGATTTTTAATGTTACACAAATTAAATTAGCCTCCTCCTTCTTATTAGTATATACTGAAGTTGCAGAGACGTATAGGTGACTTATACATATGGTATAGGACTGCAACTTGATTAAACCGTTAGACAAGGACTGCCACTCTGCTGAACTGCTGCTCTACAAGGAACTGCTGCCCTGCTGTGCTGACCTGTTGCCTGCTGCCATCCTGCCTGGGGAAGAAGAACTGGATCTGCAACTCCATCTTGAACACAGGACCCCAGAGTGACTCAAAGGGCGAGTCTGCTGGCCTCCTGATCTGAGCCTCAGGGATATAACAGGCTGCCCAAAGACCCATCTTCAGTGGGTTCCTGACCCCCGTGTGGTGCCCTTCAGGTCATAACCCTTGGTGTGGCTCTTGAGCTCTTAAATTGAAGCTTTTGGGTTCTTTGCAACTCCAAACAGACCAGTTCGCACTGGAACTGCACAGCTCGTGTGGAAAAAGAGCACAAGCTGCCTCAAGCCCACTCCTTTGCACAGCAGGATCGTCAGTCCACTGGGGACCGCTAATGCGAAACTCCAGCCTACCCATCCATGATGCACTGCCTGCTCTTTGCGCCACGCCAACTGACACCCATGATGCTCTCCTTGCGACCCTCTCCAATACAAATGTGACTCTTGGTACCCAACTTGAGACTAATTCAGAACTGTATCTGACCCACGCTCCATCACGGTTGGCCTGAACTTTTGATTTTGACTTAGTCTAGCGAGACCAGATAGTCGTGTTTGGTGCTTTCTGCTTTTAGGTGCTATACTGCAGTTTATTCTTTAAAATTTCATAACTCTTGTTCTACTAATTGGATTTTTGTTGTTGTGGTCTTTTATTAATTACATTTTTCTGAATGTTTCCAATTTGGTGTGGGATCCTTTTAGTATGGTGTTTTCACTGTTTTCCTGTTTGAAGTGTTGCACAAATACTTTACACATTGCCTCTAAGTCAGGCCTGACAGCTCTTTGCCAAGCTACCAGGGGGTTAGCCCAGGTTAATTTGGGGTTTGCTCGTGCCTTACCCTGACTAGGATTGTAGTTGGTGCTTGACCAGGGCTCACAACCAAGTCCACCAGTAAGCCAATTTCAAACACAGCGGCTCCCTTCAAATGAAAATTCTAAAAAAAAGGTACCTCCATTTTTCACTTCTAAATGGAATATTTCTGCTGCAAATGCTCTAATTCAGTCAAAGCTAGACTATGGGAAAAACATATCACGACTGTTGGACTTGACCCTTTTTTGGCTAAAGTTCCTTAAACTTTTTGCCTTCTTCCTAGACCTTTTTCTGATATTATGTTGTCGACTTAGATGCTTTGGGCACTTTGCAACTGCTGATCAGTGTCAAAGTGCAAGTGCTCCCTGTATAAACTGTTACGGTAATTGGTTGTCCATAATTGGTATGTTTGCCTTACTAGTAAAGTACCTAGTAAAGTGCACTATGTGTGCCAGGGCTGGTAATGCAAATGCTACTAGTGGGCCTGCAGCACTAATTGTGCCACCCACACAAGTAGCCCTAAGAAGAGATCTCAGGCCTGCCACTGCAGTGCCTGCGCGCAGTTTGTTAACTGCCTTGTTGTCCTGGCAAGTGCACCCACTTGCCAGGCCTTACCTTCCCTTTTTATGCACATCAGACGCCCCTATAGTAGGCCCAAGGTACCCCCCTGGGCAGGGTGCAGTGTATGTGAAAGGTAGGACTTGTACTGAGGTGTGTACCATGTCCTGACAGTGAAATACTGCCAAATTCGTTTTTCACTGTTGCAAGGCCATCTTGCCCATAGGACAGAATGGGGAATGCTGATTCCCATGTTTCCAGCATATCTTCCCATAGGCATAAGATGGAGAGATGGAGTTTAGTGGGCCTGAACTCAGAATTTAATAACACAACTTTTTGTGAAGATGGTTTTTGAATTGTGTGTTTAGAAACCACGCTTTTAGAAGTGGCTGGTTTCTTGTCTTAAACCATCCTGTGTGCCTCTGCCTGGTTGTGTATTGCCTGTCTGGGTTTGGATGTGACAGGGTCTGGGAAGTGTCCTGACCCCAGGGAGGAGTAGGTGAGACAGCAACAGACTGGCCTGCGTTTGATGTGGGGGGGAGGAGTAGCTCCCTGGATGTGAAGAGGGCTGTGTTGCTGCCCCCAGAGGATGGCTCCACCTCCTGCTGAGCGTCTGGGCCCCAGACCCTGACTATCAAAGGAAGAGGGTGTGCACTGGCAGGAAGACACCCAGGTCTGGTTTGGACCGGGGTCAGAGCCCCCTTAACACAAAGACTTCAAAGGCATTTAGGGGTATAAATGTAAGAGCTGAAACCCCGGAACTCAAGACTGAAATCCATACTGAAAAAGGATTGAAACTACTTCGTGATCAAGAGGAACCTCTGCCAAAGAAGAACAGCTGAAGAGACTGAAGAGAAGGTCTGCCCTTGCTGTGTGTTCTGGGGCTGGCCTGCAGTTTACTGATTTGACTGAGGAGAGGACAAGGGACTTTGCTGTGTGCTGTGTCCCCCTGCTTGAGAGGACTTTGCTGTGTGCTGTGTCCTGAAGTAACTTGTCTCCAAGGGCCCGAGGAGAGCTGGTCCCTTGTTGTGGAAACTCAGGAACATAAAAGTTTCCAAGTGTGTCTCAGCGACGCTGTGTGCGTGTGCTTTTTGCACGCCTGAAACTGCTGTGTGGTCCGTGGTGCTGTTTACGAGGTACCCCGTGACCACGTTGCCCCTGCAGCGTGAAACATCATCCACGCTGCTGCATTGCTGTTTGTGGCCCAAGCCGTCATCGTAACTGAGGCTGTGAGTAAAGATCGCCGCGGCCGGCCCAAGCCGCAACGTGCTAAAGGCTTACTTGAAACTAAGAACCGTGTCTCAGCGACGCTATGTGCGTGTGCTTTTTGCATGCCTGAGACTGCCGTGTGGTCCGTGGTGCTGTTTACGAGGTGCCCCGTGACCGCATTGCCCCCGCAGCGTGAAACATCGTCCACGCTGCTGCATTGCTGTTTGGGGCCCGAGCCGTCATCGTAACTGGGGCTGTGAGTAAAGATCGCCGCCTCTGGCCCGAGCCGCAACGTGCTAAAGGATTTCTTGAAGCTAAGGAAGCTACAAGGTGAAAGGGATGGTGATCATTGTCCTTCGAAAGGAATCTGCCCAAGATCGTCAATGAAGGAGAAGGCAGCGCCGTAACCCGTCTGGCTACAGCGTCGCCTCGCAACAGAGCTGCAACGTGATCGGGATCGCCCAGCAGGACGTCTGACGAGCAGAGAGAGAGAGCGAGGCAGCGCACCCACCCCAGGTACGACTTGGACTCCGGTCGGGAGCCGCAAGCGTGTGTGGCCTGGAGAGGCGTGTCCGCGGAGTACAGGAGTGCTCCGAGCTCTCTCCCGCTGCACCGCGTTAGACGCGCTGAGTCCCCGAGCGGCCCGTACCTGCCCAGCAGTACCGGGGTTGCCCCTTTAAGCTATCCACCGTTGTCTCTGTGGTTGGGGCCTAGTGGTGCCCGAGTTGACCGCGCAGATTGGCTAACCGCATTATTCTTGCATTACGAACTGCCTGATTCTTGCATTACGAACCGCATTTTTCTTGCATTATGAACTGCCTGATTCTTGCATTACGAACCACATTATTCTTGCATTACGAACTGCCTGATTCTTGCATTACGAACCGCATTATTCTTGCATTACGAACTGCCTGATTCTTGCATTAAGGACTGTCTTATTACTACATTACGAACTGCATTACGAACTGCATAGCATTGCATTAAGACTGCATTAGAGATCGTGAATTGCTCATTAATACCGCAAGAACCTACAAGTGATTGCTGGCCTAATAACCGGCAAAGCGAAATATTACGAATACGCATATGTTGGATTTCTATCGTTTAGTCTCATCGTATTCCTTTTATAAAGATACCGCTATTTTTATGAAACCAGTGTGGTGTCCATTTGCGGTGTTATCACTGTGTTACTGGGAGTGCGGTTGCAAATACTTTACACATTGCCTTGGAGATAAGCCTGGCTGATCGTGCCAAGCTACCAGGGGGTGAGCAGGGGTTATCTAAGCGTGTGTCCCTCCTTACCCTGACTAGAAGCAAGGGTCCCTATTTGGACTAAGGTACCTACCTCAGCCAACTAGAGACCCCCAGTTCTAACAACGACGCTCCAGCTAAACATTTACATAGGCTTCAGTTAGTGTTTTATTTCACAGTGAGGCTCATTGCTGGCTAACTCAGGTGGCATTATATTACTCCCACTCTTAGGTCTCTACATTGGCTTCCAGTTGCGCAGCAAATAGGATTCAAGCCAATGACAATAGTGTATTAAGTGGTACACTCTCATAAAACTCAGTTCTGGCTGGCTGACTAAATTTAACATGCATGTTTTATACTGGTGCCTCCAGTTAGCTAACCAATCTCTGGTGAGGGTGATGAGAAATAGAGCATTCTCAGTGGCAAAGGTAAAACAATGGAAAAAGCTTTCTAATCCTTTATGAAGTGAACCAAACATACTGAATTTCAGGAAACTTTTAAAACATTGCTTACTGGTGATTCCTTGTTCCTTATTGTTTTAGTCTATTGGTTCATGTTGATTACATTAGTCTCTACTGTGTTATGAAGCTTTACAATCGTGCTAAATGAATAATCTAACATAACATAGCAGAATCTACTGAGGCAGTTCTCCATCTTTAAAATTCGGAATGTTCTCTGCAGCTATACATTGACGCCAAAATCTACTCAAAATTCACTTGAGTCATCATAGTATATGTTGTGTGGGCAATGATGAGCAGACTCATACTGGTAAGCAGGAACGCTTTTTTTATTTGTTGGTAAAGTACAGGAGTACAAGAGCCCACGACTGCTCCTCTAGCGTTCCCAGTGCCTCTGTCCAACAGTAACTGTTTGACAGAAGACCCAGAACAGAGAAGGCAGAATGTGGACAAGGCATCATATTTAAACATTCTGTGCCCTGTGAGAGCACACCGGACACTTAACTTCAAACAGACTAAACACTAAGGAAGGACACGTTAACTAACATAACAGGGTTGGGCTATCTGACTCGCTGAGGCTGGCAACCCTGTGATGGATAGGCTACTGGATTCTTCGTTCTGACAACAAAGCCAGCTGAGTCCCCAGCATTAGAAACTTGGGGAGCACCCATGCCTAAATGAGGCAGCGAACAGCAATGCAATGTTTTACTTAATATCAGGTGTCTCCAACCTTTTCTGTGATGAGAGCTAATTCTGATCAGTGAAAATCGTCATGAGCTCCTAAAGGCCATGTAACTTGCACATTGTCAGCAGACACCCCCTCGCCAAACTTCATTGACTTTAAGCCTAATTTCCATGGTTTGAAAAAAACACTGTGAATAGGGGTACTATGATAGGGCTGCCATGTGTGGCAGTGAGTGCATGGTCTGTGAAGGTATATGGACGTGTGTGAATGAATGGGATCTATGTGTATGGGTGGCTGAGAGCCTGTGTCATATGTACTTGTGGAACAGGACATACCTTTCGCCATATGTAGCACTGTTACATGTACAACACAAACATACAACCATTTTTTTTAAATGGGAGAAAGTGCAGAGAAATGTTCTGCAGAAATGTTCACAATAAGGAACATTTTTCTGCACTTGATTAAACATTTTATGCACTTTAAATGTCTCCCATTTAAAAACCAATGGCTGTATTTTTCAGTAATACACATGGCAGCACATCTACCAGCCACTGGGAGCAAGATGACTGCTGTGTGCAAATGCGACACTTTGAAATGGTAGAAAATTCAGCTGAAGTGTTAACTTTATGTTTATATGCATTACATAAAACTCATCTTTTAAATGTTAACCAGGTGCGCCCTGTGCAGGTAAGAGCAGGGGGGCGGGGAGGGGGGCTGAGTCGACATACGACGACGAGGGAAACTTCATTAAAAAAAAGAAAAGCATGGATTTCTTTTTTTTAAATTTAAGGTTCCCTCGTCATTGTATGTCAACTCCATTTTAACATTACAGTTATATGCTATTTGGGTGATGTAGTACCAACACCATACATTTCAGGACACTGTCTACTAAACTGAGCTAGCTTGGACACAGCTGAAGGAGACATAACTACAATGTGCATATACAAAGAATTGTTCCTGACCTCAAAGTATTTCACATACCTAAAACCAAATCCCAAGTTGTTCTTAAGGTGATTTATATTCTTTTTTACCACAATATGATGTAAGCAAACATTTACAAAAGATAGAAGATAAAAGGAATATATCCCAAGTTGTTCTTAAGGTGATTTATATTCTTTTTACCACAATATGATGTAAGCAAACATTTACAAAAGATAGAGGATAAAAGGAATATATCCTTGGGAGTGGCTCAAATGTGGGTCAGTAAACCCTAAAGATTGTGACCTGACAGATTTACACCAATACATTTCAAAGCTATATTAAAAATGATAAACATGTTCTCAAAGTTTTCAGAATTTAAACACTCATAGTATCAGACAGGGATGATATCTTAAGATGGGCATATAACCTTATCCATGCGGACCAAGGAACCCTACGATCCCCACTAAAAATAGAGACATTTGAACAAGGATCGCTGAATTATGTATTCTGTAGAAATTTATCTATCGATTTTAAAATATCAAATGTTACTATTGACCTGTTGCAATCTTGGACTCCCGCTCACTTGAAGCTTTTTTTAAAACATTTAACACCAAGGTTAAGCTTCGATCTTGACATCCAACACTGCTCCAAATTGCCATTGTATAAACAATATGCTGAAACAATTGTATATAAGAAAATGCAGCATTATATTTGTTTTAATTTAAAGCATGGAGTCAGGCGAAGCATTATATTACTCCGTCTCGGGATACTTCCTCTAAAATCATTCACCTTTAATTGGTTCTCAAAGGAAAAAGCTAGTAGTTTCTGTGATCTGTGTAATGGTGGGGTGCAAGACTTGGAACATGTGTTATTCGTTTGTCCAAATCTGACTGTTGTAGAAGCTAGAAAGAGGTTTATACAACCAATTCGAACAAAATGTAAAATTAATTCGGTTCAGAACCTGATTTCTCTTTGTAAGGCACCGCCTAATGAATTTGTGTGTTACAATATGTTTACATTTTTAAAATCTTTTTTAACTTTGTACTAGAATGACATTTTACTATTTTAAATGTAATTTTATTCTTTAAATATTTGTTGTTCTCAGTCGAGAGCTAAATCAAATAAACTTAAAACTTGAAACTTGACAGGGATGACCATACTGCATGGATGGTCAATTTATAGTGTAATGAGTAATAATAATTCAAACCTCACAGTTACAGCCTAGAGACATCAACTGTGAGGAAGTGCAGGGGGCGTGGTGGATGGAGTAGACAGCACTGATCTGAGCTCCCGGCGCCGAGCCCCTATCCAGTACCATCCTGACATTTATCGATGGGCTGGGAACTATAATGCAACTCGATAAGACTCCAGAATCCTGCTGTGCTAATTGAACACAGCAAACCCGCCTTTAAACCTAAACAGAGAGGCTGATGGTACTAAAATACGCATGCGAGTCCTTGACATTGGGAAAATAGTTTCAACTCTTGGTGAAAATGTTTGTCGAGCTATGATAGGTCTCCATACATTTACCGGATGTGACACAGTAAGCTCATTTGTGGAAAAAGGAAAAGTAAGTGCATTCAAAATTATGTCTGCCAACAGACATACACAGGAAACATTTTCGCAGCTTGGAGACGAGTGGGTCTCTCTGAATATATAATGGACAATTTGGAGCAATTCTCGTGCTTGCTCTATGCACCAATATCTTCAGTTCATCAGGTGAGTGACTTGAGATATCACCTATTCTGCGCAAAGAAGGGTCAGATAGACATTCATCAACTTCCACCTTGTAGGGACTGTCTGAGAAACATGCCAAATGTGTGAATTGTCAAGCCGCTATAAGCAAGAGATGTCTTCTAAATGATCCACAGACACCTACTCAAATTGGGAGAGGGTGGAAGTTGAGAAAACAAAAACACAAGGGTGCAGAGCACCTGGTAGTGGACTGGATGGAGGGGCAGCTAACACCTCAGGCTGTGTCAGATCTACCAGCTTGCAACTGCATTAGGAATTGCAAATTGCCAGCATGTGTCTGTTGTCTAAATGACCTCAAGTGCACTGACATGCGCAGACTTCTGCCTGTGAAAATCAAACAGACCCAGAGAATGATGACACCTTTTCAGAAGAAGATGATGACGACGAATGTGAATGATAAAACTGTGTTTATATTCACTCATGACATACATTGCATATGTAAGATGTAACAACTAATATTATTTGAAATGTTAAGTGAAAATTATGCCAATAATACTCATCAATATATGAGGAATACAATGAAGTTTTATTGTTACTATTGTAAGGACTATGGGGCCCATTACGATGGCGGGCGGAAGCACAACCGCCGTGCTGGCGGATGCAAAAAGCACCAGTTACCGCCGGCACGCAGCAGTCCACACGCCCGCCCAATTACGATGTGAAAAGCAGGCCAAACACCGCCGGCAAGCCAGCAACACCGTCCGCCATCAAAGTGCGCCCGTTCACGTAGCGGCGCAGCACAACTGACACACACCGTCCGACGAAACACGTCCCGCCCGGCGCATAAATTACGATGCCGCAAACAAACGGCTCCCACGGCTAAGAGACACCGCACGTGAAAGAGAGGCGGTAACACGGACGCAGAGCACGGACAACGAAGAAGCGGCACCCCGAGCATGAATCCAGCACTGCAGGCCCTTCCCATGCTTCTGCTGATGCACCACCAAGGACGCAACGTACCGCGGAGACGCAGGTAGGCACACACACAACAAGTGCACGCAAACAGCGCACACAGTGCAAGGGCGGAAAAAGCGGACAACCCCCACCAGCGCGTGTACACTACACATCCACCATTGCATCCACATATGACACACAGGCCAAATCGTAACATCGCGGAACACATGTGTACACACCACCTGGGACTAGGAACCAACCACCCCGTCACGGCCACAAAGCGCCGATGACGCCGCCAAACATGCGCACAACGCAGAGGCCAACCGCAGCGCCATGCATGCGTCGCACACAGACACAGGGACACAACCAAGCAGCACACACATCAGCCCCACCCCGAACGCACATGACACGTGACAGGCCTGCCACAGACATGTCCCCAACGCCCAATTCACGGACAACACCCAACGCCACACAACCGACGCACACATGTCAGTGAAGTCACGCAACAGCAGGACACACCCCAGTGTAACAAACATGGCGAAGCACACAGCGGCGGCAACACCAACTAGGAGAAGCAGGGCCCCTTCGGGAAGAGGAACGCCAGTACCACACTGAAAAACCCATACCACCCTGCACATATGAACAAGACACATGAAACGGAACACCAAAGAGCCCGGGGATTGACAACAGGTGGCCCAAGAATAACATCCACACACAAGGCCCAACGCAGAGCGGAAAGGCAGCCTGCCGCCCACACAAGGGAGAGCAGACAGCACTGAATGACCTTCCATTCCAACTCCGAAACCACAGCCCTACGACAGAAGCCGGTGAATACAGCCATTGTCCAAGAATAGACCAACACAGGCATGCCGAGGAGACCGACCACAGGGCAGATAGCGCATATCACAGAAGCACACAACGGACGGGGAAGAAAGAAGAAAACACTCCCCATGTCGGCCACATGCAAGTTAATTGGAAGGAGTCACACAGCACTGACCTTGAACTGTCTGAGAAGCATGTGGGAAGAGGGCCCGTGTCCTCCAAACAAGCCAACAGAACACAAGTCCTGTCTCCCTACGACTACACAGAGCTCACAGCAACCCCGGAGCGTGCACATTGCAGACTGCACACACAGCCGGAGCACGCCACCTCAACGAACCGCTGCGAAATGGCAACCGCAACACACCTACCCAACTACGCCGAACAGCTCAAGCTGTACAAAACCAACACGATACATACATTGGGATGCGATCTCCTGTCCCTGCTGAACGTAAGTTACCGACTGACTTACCGCATCACATTGTTCAGCTGCGTCATGCCCGTCTTCTACTGTCGGAGGTGTCCCTACCAGCATCCCGTCGAGATATGTCTCTCCAACCCGGCATGTCTGAAGGCGGACCTGCTACCACTACTCCTCCCTCTGGACGCACACGACAGGGCCTGCTCTGCCTATGGGGGCATGGCGTATGTGGCCAACATCGCACGCGCACTGAAATGGGACCACTGTGCCTCCACACGACGGATCATCGAGAACAGCTACATCGAATGTCACCCAGCATGCCCCATCATGGTCCTCCAAGGGACAACTTACGAACAACACCTTGACAGCCACCATCCGCTTCATTGGCTGGCAAACATGTACACCACCAATGACATGGAAGCCCTGCTGGACGGCATCGCATACCTGACAACCTGTAAATACGTCGGACCACAACGCAGGTTCCCCGAGTGACCTATGAAGTCCAACCCCGCACCCATGCTCAGCTTCCGCACGGACTGGCCAGTCACCACCACAACAGCCATACCAAACGACCGGCAACTGTAACCACACCATCAACGACATCGCCATGACATCGGATATGACCGGGACATGCACACTGTTCCCCATCACATCCAGGAACACCGCATGCATCGTGGGAGGCAGTGGCATGGGCTCTGTGTATCGCACCCACATGGACGGAACTGCACGAACAACCAGGACACGACATGGATCCAGCGCACATGGACACACACACCGCTCAGTGGACATGAATAGGTCGCCTGGAGTCTGTGGGTGCTGCACCCCTCCCACCCCCGCCCCGGGAATCCCATACCAGGACCTTTGCATGGACGACAAGTGCATACAACAACAACACGACCCCAGTGACTGTGACATGTCCAGTAACCGCCACAGTGCAACAACAAGTGGCACGCCGCTGCATGCACGCAAGCACATGCCCTGATGTCATCTCACATGCACGCGTGCATGAGGAACAACCGCAGCAAACCTGTCACATGGAACTGAGATGGACTGTGCCCATGATGCCGAGCGGTCTGGTAGGCTACATGTATACCGTCTGTGTCAAAGTCCGCAGCTCCGCAGCTATACGTAAATGTACATTAGCACAGCCTTGGCCAAGCAGATGTTACCCCACACCCTATCCCATTTGTGATCATGCTCAGTATATCCTCAACATGTATTCCGCTGCCAGTAGTGTCCACTATACTGCATCACAGAGGACAGAAGACTCAATATAATGTTTGAAACCAAAACTGTCTCCGCTGACTCATTTCACAAGTACGAATGAGAGAGGATGAGAGTATGTGAAGTACACGGCAGTTGTGACATGACCATGTAGTCCACTGGTATTGGATGTCAACGCAAATGAGTAGCACAACTGTGGAAGACACACATGTGTCGTGTGAAGTCGTATGGACGCAGTGCTCAGGTGGGTGGGTGTGACGGGTAGATGCGCACATGCCAAGTTGGAGCACGCCGTGTTGGGAGGGGTCATGAACAGTACACCACCGCTTCCCTGGGCATTGTGAGAGGACACCTGTCGGGGGGAGTGAACACGTGTGTGCACAGCAGCCGGGCACACGTACAAAGCGGTACCAGGCGCACCTCAGCCCACCCTCTGTGGACAAGCTGGATCCTGTTGTGCGCCCGCCATGCCCCTTGACAAGGCACACACAGCCCCAGTCGACCAGGTGTAACCCCAACATAGTCAATCCGCACAGGCGATACAGGGCACGGGATGGCAGTGGAGCATGGTGTGTGAGAGGTCTCCTCGCGCTCCTCCTGGTCATATCACGCAGGCAATAGAACCTCAACGTCTAGCATGGCACAAGTCACATGGAAGTGTAGGGGACGCACCACAGCACGAGCAGCACTGACGTCACGGGAGGTGGCTCGCACCATCCCATCCATTGCCCATCATACCAACCACGCCACATGCCATTGCGACTAAGTGCAAGCGCGTGCGCCACCACCCCCGAGCCCTCCCCAGAGAGGCCAAAGAGTGAATGTGTGGGCCATCAGCCACAGACGGACGCGGCCTGGCCGCAAGGGCAGCCACAGCCACTGGGTGTCGCAGGTGGCGGATCCGGAAGGCGAAGACTGTGATGCATAGTCCATGCAGGCCGGGTCTCCATTTGGGGCACCACGCAGGTGGACGGCGTCCCGCCACACATCATACCCTGGACCCACACATACACTCCTTGCCCTCTCTGGTGCGAGCTTGGGGCTGCCTGTGCAAGCGCTAGCCTCGCAGGTGAGCATGCATATTGGGGGCGAGGGGAGGACATGAGGGCTGGGGCGAAGATGACTGTATCACTGTCAGTTAGTACAAGGGATGACCCAGATGTGGAAAGGAAGAGACGTGTCCCGTGTGTACTGCAACTAGTCGCCAATCCGACTACCCCCCATGTCCGGAATGTAAGCCCGCACCTAGGCCCGCCCATCCGCCACATCGAACATACCACCAGCACGACAACCTTCCCATTCGAAACACTGACTGGGGGTGGCGACCAGTGAACAATCATGTGTAGCCTACCCACGCGTACATGTGGGCCCTCCATGATCCATGTCACCTGCGGCAAAGACATGACATGCGCAATGAGGGAAGTGAGGAGAGCTGTCCGCCCCACGCGCAGAAGGTGCATCAGCTCCACAGACCCAGCAGCGAGTCCAGCAGGGGTCAAATGTGCAGGGGCAGCTGTGCCTGGTGTGAAGGCACATGCATATAGACAGCACATCGACCAATGTGTAGTCTGCCCACATCCACAGTCCATCATCATGCGGACATAGGAATTGAACACAGGGCAACACATCTTAGTTGGTGCACCCACCGTGACCAACAATGCGCAATCATCGACGTACCCGCCCTGTGCATGGCCCCCCACCCAACGGAGGCACATCCAGTGCCACCATCCCACACACACAAGCCTTCCACGGAACATGCTGTGTCCAATGGTCAGTACAGAGTCAGCGCCCATCTGGTGGATCCTGAACAGGAGACACATGCACACACATGCCAGCTCCCACTATGTACGTCTGCCACCTGGCACATGCAATGTAACCTCTCACCTGTGGCGTGTGACTGCAAGCACACAGCCGTCTTGGCATGGGGCTGTCAATGTGGACACCAGTCAATGTTTCGGGAGGTGTGATCCGTACAGTGCTGTACATAGGGTGCAGTGCTGACACCTACTACTGTCTCATATCCCCTCGTGCCACAGGTCCCACTTGTATTGGCCGCTCAGCCCGTGCCCACATCGTCGTCGTCGTGTGCCATACTCATCCAGCCTCGGAAGCAGTTCCATGCTCAGCAGACACTCATGTTGCCGTGGCGTTGCCGCTTGACGAATATGCAGTCAGTCCCCATCAGCACGCCCCGCAAGTCATTGGGGCCTAGATCCCCATGTGCATGCACATGGCAGTGGTATGTCTCACTTGCCATTGCCATTGTTGGGAGACCTGTGTAAGTGTATTGTGGCCGTGCCGTCCCAGCTTGACAGCTGGGCTGTGGCTCATGTGCTTGCTCAGTCATGTCAGTGATGTGTATGCGAAATTGCTATGTGTCGTGTTGCTTTGACATGTGTCCTCTGCCATTTTCCCCAGGCGGAGACCGAACATTGACCGCCCATACCAATTGCTGGCGGACATGGACGATACAGAGGTGATCAGGAAGTTTCGGCTGGACAGGCCAACCCTGCATCGACTGTGTGCCATGTTAGAGCCCCATCTCCGTCCCCGCAGGGTGTATCCGACTGCTGTCACCCCCACGGCTAAGGTGATGGCCGCCATGCATTTCTTCGCCACTGGGTCATTCCAGCACACAGTGGGCAGTGGAGGAGGGATGTCCCAGCCCATGTTCAGCAAGGTGCTGAGGGATGTACTGGCAGCCATGATGCTGTACCGGAACAGGTACATCAGATTCCCCAGGGCTCGTGAATTGGCGGCAGTGAAGGGTGCATTCTATGCCCTTGGCAGAATCCCACACGTCGTGGGAGCCATTGACTGCACACATGTTGGCCTTGTTCCACCACAGGCCACTGAGCACCTGTACCGCAACAGGAAGCACACGCACTCCCTGAATGTGCAAGTGGTGTGCCTTGCGGACATGGTGATCACCCACGTGTGTGCAAAGTTCCCAGGCTCGGCCCATGACGCACACATAATGCGCAACAGCATCTTGCCACGACTGATGGCCAATCTGCAACAGGATCGTGGCTGTATTGTCGGTGAGTATGTGGAGTGGTGTAGCGTGCTGGTTGTGCGATGCTGTCCCCTGTCCAGTTGGAATAGCAACGGTTCTCTGTGTCCCTCACACCCAGGTGACTCTGCGTATCCGAATGGGGCATGGCTGCTCAGTCCATTGAGGAATCCTCGCACCCCAGCAGACGATCGATACAATGAGGCACATGGGAGGACCAGACGTGTGGTCGAGCGTACCTTTGGCCTCCTCAAGTCCAGGTTCAGGTGCCTGGACCGCACCGAGGGTGCACTGGCGTACTCCCCACAGAAGGTGTGCCAGATAGTGGTGGCGTGCTGCATGCTGCACAATCTGGCCATTCGGAAGCAGATCCCCCTCATTGTGGATGACGGAGATCAACCAGGGCCCCAGCCCGCAGACCAGGACAGCTCGAGTGAGGTGGACAGCGGAGAGGAGGAAGCTGGGAATGTGCGCCAGCAGCTCATCGCCCGCTACTTCACTTGACGGTGAGTGTCCATGTACGACGGATGATGTGTCTGTATCTGTGCAGGTGTGTGTGTGCTGTGTCAGGGTGGCCGTATGTTCACTGCGTGCAGTGTGTCAACGCTCCATGGCCAGGGTAGTATGCCACTGTTGGTGACTGTGGCATTGTGCCCTATTGCTCTGTGCGATGTGTGTACATTGCTTGTAGTTGTTGACATGTACTGTGTGATGGGTGTGTGACACACTCATTGAATGTGCTCCTGTTCTGTCTCCCACCCCTAGGTCCCTACAGGCCCTCCGGATTCCATTGCCATGCCACGCATCAGGTGCCTTTCCGCCCAAGGTGGCCGTTGTATTCCGTACAAATAAGACACAGGGCACAAACAGCAGTTAGTGAAAAAGGTGCATTTATTACAAACTGTGACATGTGATTGTGTGTAAGGTGATGACATAAGTGGTGCGTGCAGTGACAATGAGCTGTCGGTCATGGCTGCGTGAAGCTCAGGGTGTACCCACTGGTTCTATGTCCATAGTCCAACACACACATGCCATCCAGATGGCTGTGTGGAGTGGGATCATAGAGCAAGTCAATGCAGTGGCTGGTCAAGGAAGGCTGGCGGAAGGCTGGCTGGCTGCCTCACTTGCGACTTGAGCGTGCGAAGTCCTCCCGGGAGATCTGTTTCCTCTTCGGACGGCCCCTTCCACGTTTGGGAGGGGGGGTGTGTGGTGGCGACCTGCTGGTGGTGGGTGAGGTGTGCTCACTGGCTGTGGACGCAGGGGAAGTGGACACTGCTGCCCGACCCTGCGCCCTAGCAGGTGGTGGCGGAGGTGGTGTTGCTGGCCTTGCCTGTGACCCCACCGCCACCACCAGCTGGCCCATGAGGTCCATGAGTTGGCCCATACGGGCGTCCATGGACCTCAGCACCCCCAGCACCTCCCGCGTGTCTGTAGCAGACCTGACCCATTGTTCTTGGGCCTCCTCATAGGCCCCAAGGACTCTGGCCATTTGAGGCAGGGCATGGCTCCCAGGGAGGCTGGCGTTTCCCTGACCCTGCTCCTCCTACCAGTCCTGCTGCCACCGGCCTGCCCACTAGCCACATTGCACACCACGGTCCTCGCTGTGGCTCCCAGGGTGGATCCAGTCGGCCGGGCCACCACCTGCGCTGGGGCTGGTGCCAGCGAAGACGTGGTGGTGGTGGTGGTGGCGGTGGTGGTCGGTGCGGCGATGGTGGCGGTTGCGGCAGTGGTAGTGGCCACAATGACCGTGGGTGTGGCCGCAACGACAGTGGCAGCAGGGGGCTGGGACTGTTCAGCATCCCTGGATGATGGGTTGGTGGGTAGGAGGGGTCCTGGGGAGCGGCTGGGCCCTGCCACGCCAGATGGGCCTGCTTGGTGGTCCGTGTCTGAAGAGGATGACAGATCCTCCAGATCCGTGTGTCCTCGTTGGGGGCTTGTGGGCTGGCTGTGCTGGCTGCTGTCTCCATCCCCAGCGTCCGGCAGTTCGTCACCTGTGGAGAGAATGAGATTTGTTATTGTGTTGCACCTGGCGAAGTATGTATTTGTCGTCTGACATTGGCAGTTCGTGCAATCTCGTACATGGGTTTCCCGGAGGCGAGTGTGTGGCTGTGGCATCTGTAGTTGTGTGTGCTAGGCAATGGGACTGTGTGCTGTGCACATGTGGCATGGGACGGATTGGCCATGCCGATGGGTGTGTTGCAGTGCCCCTACTCATTGTGACTCTGGTGTATGCGGGCTCCTGGCCCATCCTGGGTCTGGTTTGTACTTTGCTTTTGGGGTTCACATGGAACGCTTAGGAACGCATATGGCAACATGGGGGCCATGCCCCAGATTCGCATTTGGGAGGGGATATGCTTTTGGGGTTCAAATGGAACGCTTAGGAACGCATATGGCAACATGGGGGCCATGCCCCAGATTCGCATTTGGGAGGGGATATGCTTTTGGGGTTCAAATGGAACGCTTAGGAACGCATATGGCAACATGGGGGCCATGCCCCAGATTCGCATTTGGGAGGGGATATGCTTTTGGGGTACATGCTGTGAGCCATGGGTGCCGAACGTGACATGTGTTGTGGCAGCATGACAGTGCATGGTTTGAGGTGTGTGCATGCTTGACATGGCCTGCATATTTGCTGTCTGTTGTGATTACTGGACATGGCATTGGACGCATCGTTATGAGTGAGTGATAGTTGTGTGCCAGCCAACGTATTGCAGTTGTCCCATCTCCTTGGTGTGCGTGCTGCCCTGTGCCATGTGCATCACTGCAGTGCTCGGGGGGTGTGGCCCATGTTGTGTGTTGTTGCTCACAGTGTGTCGTGCGCTTAATTGACTTCTGGCACATGGTTGGTCATGGGCATGTGTCTTAGCGTGACTGCTGTATGTGTGGCAGCTGTGCGGATGACATGCCTTTCATGAGACTGGGGCTGACGGATGGGATGGATGGTATGTTGTATGTGCATGGTGTGTCTGTGAATTTGATGGGTTCAGTGGTGTTCGTGTGCATTTCTGTTGTTCCGCTCTGTTGCGTCTAGTGTTGTTTGTCTTACATAGGCGTAGTTGTGGGGTGTGTGGTTGACAGGCAGTAGGGGCTACATGGACAGGACTTCAATGGTGTTTCGGTTGTGTGTGATGAGTTGCACAGTGGCTGCCGTGTGGGACTATATTCAGTGTGGCTTGTGCATGCAGACGTGGCTCCTTGGGTGTTGCTATGTCTGTGATGGGTCATGTGGGGTGTGAGTCTGTTGTTCATGTCCGTGTGCACATTGTTCACTTGTTCGTGACGGTGGGCGGTGCTGCGTGTTCGTCTGCTACGTGACATGTCCCATGTGTTGGTCGTGTCATGGTCCTCATGCCTCCAGTAATCCAGCCCTGTCCAGTTTCCCACCTGCAAGTTGTTCGTGCGTGCACTGTACTGGATGCCACATGGCTCTAAGTGGGGGTGCTCCATGTTGCAGGTCTGTGGGGGTGGGGGGTGTTGTGGGTCGTGGGGGTGGCTGGACACCCACTGACACCGATTGTTGTGGACCGTGATGTCTGCCTTTCGGCTGTCGTTGTGCACTGCGGTGGCTGACACGTGGCTGTGGGGTGTGGGGGATGCTCCTCCTTGCTGTGCTGTGGGACTGGGGCCTGGTGTGTGTTGTACTTGGGCTGTCCACCCTCCCACCCACTGCACTTTGTGTTCCTGCCACTTACCTGTTACTTGTCGGTTAGTGCAGCTGTGGCGGACACATGGGTGTGGTGGGTGCTCGTTGTGGCGCTTCTGGCATATTTGGGGACCTGTTGGTGGTTACGTGGCTGGCTTAGTGTACACATGTCCCCACGCATCTTACAGTTGTTCTGTTTGGGATGTGTGTGGTAGTGTCTGTTGCATGTGTGTGTGATGTGTTGTGTATTGTGTGCTGGACATGGGGGTGTTTGTCCCTGGGAGCTGTGGCATGGTGGTAGTGCATGTGAGTACATAGCGGTGTGCTGGTATACATTAGTTTGTACTTACCAGCCTCCACTCCCCTGCTAATCCGGCGAGGATCTCCGGATGGATTACGACTCGCACCTTCTCCTCCCACGCTTTGAAGGTCTTAAAGAGCGCGGGATTCCCTCCGCCAGTGACGGCAGCCAGCTCTCTGTTTTTGCCCTCCTTCTTCTTGACCAGGCTCTTTACGTCATTCCAACGTTTGTTGATCTCGACTCTGTTCCTGGGCAGGGTCCCGACTGCATTGACCTGGTCTACGATCCGGTTCCACATTCTGTTTCTGGTGGCTAGTGGTGTGTGCTGGACCATGTTCCCATAGATTTGTGGGTACACCTTGATGATCTCGTCGACCATGACCGTCAGCTCCATGGGCGTGAACTTGGGCATTCTTTGTGGTGCCATGATGTTTGTGGTGCTGGTGCGGTGTGTGTTGTGTAATGTGCAGGGGGTTTGTGGTGCTGGTGTTTGGTGGTGGTGGTGGTGGTGGTGGTTGTGATGTGTGCGTTTCTGTGGTGTGCTGCTGTCCTTGCTGTGTCACTGTGTCCTCTCCTCTCCTCTCTGGTTTGCAATGTAGCAAGGGGTTGTGGTCTGTGGGAGTGCTGCTTTTGTACTCACCTATGTGGGTGTGTCCTCATGGTCTGTTGTTTTCAGGTGTGTTGTGTCTGGGGTTCTGGCCTTTGTATTTTTTGTTTGTCCGGGGGGTGTTTTCGGGATGTGTACTGTGCTTGTGTATTTGTGCGTGCCTTGCTGTGTGGACTTGTTGGCCATGTTGTGTGCTATTGGTTTTGTGTGCGGATGGTTTCTGTGCAGGTACGTTGGCGCCATGGCTTCTGCCGTGTCGATTCTCATCGGCGTTGTTTGCGCTGGCGGGCGGTATATTTGTGGTTTTTCCGCGCTCATGGCGGTGCGATCGTAATTTCACGTGCGGTGTGTCGGCCGTGTGGGCGGGCGGTTTTGTGTTGTCGTGCGTGTTTCCGTCTGTGGCGGGCGGTTTGACTCCGACTCGGACGATGGCGGGCGGTATTTTGTGTGCTTTTTCCGCCGATGGCGGTTTTCGGTTTGTGTAATCGTAATGGCGTGGTCGGTGTTCAGGCGGTGTGTGCGGGCGGATTTTTGCCGCTTCCATGCCTGGCGGATTTTTTTACGCCGGGTATCGTAATGAGCCCCTATATTGTTATTCTTACAATCAATAATCAAATGTATTTTAAAATAATATTGAATTTACCCAATCTTGTGGAATAAGATTTATTTTTCCACATATTATGATGAATTTGAGTGCTATTTATCAAAAATATGAAAGCCATTATTTTTTTCAGCTATGGTTGCTAATCCAATAATATCAGACACAAGGCAAAGAGTGAATTTTACTTGATGTACTTAATTTAATCATAATTACTATTATAATTATTATCAATGTATATAATTACATTTATTGCAAGTGTAATTTTTAATAATAAAATTCACAATAATAAAAGTTATGAACATTTTTCCATTTACATCAAGGTATCTTGGGAGTGGAGTAGTAACACACAAAATGCAAAGAGTTATGACTTGTTATCACATATTTTCCATCTCTAGGCATCCATACCTTGAAAAAAATCATGTTAAAACCCTCCTCCCTGAGTGGTACCAATGGCCTAAATTTGGGGTTTTAGCTCATGGCCTGCTGTGTAGGAGAGTGCATTCCCTGGCCTCCATGTATCAGCTGGAGGCCCAGTGAAGTGGTGGTGGTTCTCCCAGCCCCCTTCAAAACCTTTTCCCTGGGAGGAGAAGGTCTTGCAGATCCTACATCCTGAAGGCTTGACAGGAATCCCTGGTGAAGTGGAGACTGATAAGTTATACTTTTGAATGTCACTAAACCTAAAAGTCATTTTTCCTTTTAATTTAGCTGTTGCTAATGTGTTTTGCACATTTTTCAAACATATAAACCCATATATAAATTAATTTTTTTCAGGAAATTTGTAGTATTATTGTTATATCTCTCGTTTTACTAATTGTCACTACTAATTGTATATAATTACATGATATTACATTAAGGGGCTCGTTAGGAAGTCAGTCGGAAAGCCTCTGACCGCAGATCGGAGCATTTCTGACCGACATCCTTGGTTTAAAGTCCGGCCGACTAATTACAATGTAGGCAGTGAGAGTTCAAACTGGCCGGTTATTCTGGCTGACTTCCGACGGGCTCCAAACCGCCTCATAATACCTTACGTACAGCTTTTCCGCTGTAGGGATTATGATGTCGGTTTCGGACAGGCTTTCCATATCGCGATTTCCAACATGGAAAGCCTGTCGGAAAGTGACATAGGGTGCCTCTAGCAGGCCCCCATCCCTCAGAGGCCTCTGTTTGGGGGCACCTATGGTGCTCCGCTGTAAATCCTTGCACCGTGTGGCAGGCACCGTGAGGTGCCTGCCATGCGGTGCAGGGATTTACAGGAACTCCCATTTCTCTATGGGAGCTTGTGCTGTGGCAGGTTTCCGACCACAAGTTAAGCTCCCATAGGGAATGGGAGTTTGCAACTGCACCATGTGCGGTTCCTTTGTAATAAGGTGTTCGGAACCGCAACCTACTGTCGGTCGGTTCCCATACCGAAACGGTGTCGGGAGGACTCAAGTCAGCCCAACATTATAATTAGGGCCTAAACGTTAAACCAACTTTTAATCTAATGAGGATAAAAGTCTGTGCTGGTCATTTTTTAGCAAAGGCAAGTTAAGGAAAATCTAGGGAAAAAGATGAATGTTGATCAAAGTTTTGACACATTTACTACTGTGTTCATTTACATTGTTTATCTTTGATTGTTCTTAGAAAATGTGTCCTCAAAATTATTCATTTGTTAGGTGTCTATTTGTAATGTAATAAAAAATACTTTTTTGTTTTAATCTGTTTTAGGTTCCTTCACTATGTCATCTTCATTTGGACATTTCAAAGTTGTGACATTTGCAGTTATATACTGCTGTTGCGAAGTACAAAAAGAACATGGGTTGATCCTGTGAAAGACACACAATGACTTTTGGTGTACATGTCTTGCACAAAGACAACATGCACAGTGATTGAATGGAAGTTTTTAAGACTGCTTTAACTTGTTTTCTGTTGAATGTTGACCCCAAGCCAATATGTGCTGCTTAAATTGCTCTAATCACATGTGGTAGTCGACCTAAAGCATACTAATCTCTCTTCACATTGGAAAAATCCTCATTTCGTGGAAACTGTATGCAGCTGTTGGTGTGTCTCATCATTGAAGAAAGAACGTCTTGTAGCATACCACTGAAAGTTGGTTGTGACATTCCACCAGATACTTCCACAGTGTATTGGAATGATCCTTTGGCTAACAGTAGCTCCCAGATATCTTCAGAGTAGCTATTAGCATTGAGTTCATCCTTAAATCAGCACAAGACCATATTTTCCTTTTCAAGTTAAGGGAAGGCTGTGCTCATTTTACATTATTATCATCACGGCTACTGATAGTAGGGCCAGAGAATGATTATTGCTCAGTCAGAATTATGACCCAGGCAGGGGCTGGGTCACAGAGTTGAACAACTGGAGAAATGTGGTATTTAACCCTTAAATAAAGTCCTTGTCAACTCAATATTGGAGCTGTGAACAAAATTATGTTTCTGAATGCTTTTAAATGGAAAAAGATTTACCTTCATAATTAAGTTAAATCTTCATTTCAATTTTCTCCCATTTTAAAGTGTTGCATTTACAAACTGCAGGCCCCTTACTCCCAGTGGACAATAGATACTATGCCATAAGTATAATGGAAAAATACAGCCATTTATTTTTAAATGAGAGAAATTTAAAGTGCAGAAAAATTTTCCATATTATGAACCTTTTTGCAGAATATTTTTCTGTACTTTAAATTTCTCCCATTTAAAAAAAAAAGCTTGTGTGTTTCTGTTATACATGTAACGGTGGCACATATGGTGAAAGTATATCCTGTGCTATAATTACATACAACACAGGCTCTCAGTTACCCATACAAATATTTCCTATTCATACGCACACATGTTCATGCATCCCCAAAGACCACACTCTCCCTGACACACATGAAAGCCCCTTCATAGTGCCCTTAGTCATAGCATTTTGTTCAAACCATAGTATCTGGCTGTATGGACATTCAGCTTAAAGACAATGCACAAGTTGTTTAGCCTTCAGTAACTCATAATGATTTTCACTGATCAAAAGTAGCTTTCACTACAGAAAATGTTGGAGACCCTTGGCCTAGATGATGTCACTGACCAGGAGTAGTAAAATAAGGACATGACAAGGAATGCGGGGGCATTTTAGCAAGACCGGCGATAAAATTATCGCCGTTTTAGCGGCAGGAAACTGCCGCTAAAACGGCGATAATGAGCTTGCTAAAATGCGTTATAGAATCCAATAGAAGCCCAGGTTAGATGTCCTGCACATCTAACCTGGGCTTCTATTGAATTCTATAACGCATATTAGCAAGCCCATTATCGCCGTTTTAGCGGCAGTTTCCTGTCGCTAAAACGGCGATAATTTTATCGCCGGTCTTGCTAATATGCCCCAAAGTTACTCAAAAGTCTACTACAATATATTTTTAGAAAAATAAAAAAAATGCTGTTGTAACTTTTTTTAAAACTGCTTGTGATTGATTTCTCAAAATTGATTTACATCAATACAAACAAATACAAAGTCACAAACCTTTTTTTTTCATTTTTTGTATCCACATAGGTCAACATCCAACAAATAAGGAGATATGGAAGGCCATTATGAAGAAGGTGCGTACCCTACCAGCAGTGCAGTATCCATTACAGAAAGAGATGGGAGGACCTACGACGCTGGACCAAAAAGTCAGCTGAAGTCCAGCTCGGCCAGTTGTTCCAACATGCAAAGTGTGTGCAACGCACCCTGACCACCCTAATGGCTTGCATACTTGCAATGACCTAGCTCCAGCTTGATGGGCAGTTGAGAACCCAACCTCAGCATCAAGGGGGTGAATTATTTTCGGAGTTTTTCATGTTAAATAACTATTCTTTGTTACAGCAACAAATTATGGCATCAGCATATAGGTTGACACATGTCCAATGCACAAGTTTTGCACAAGGTTATGATGATGTGTTTTGTATATTAGTTTGTGGAAAATGATACCACTATATTTCTAATCACTACCAAATGACTGTTTTGAGCAGTCATACGACTAAAAAAAAAAAAAAATATCCATTAGCTTGATTGATGTTATAAGGGACAGTTGTACCAAACAGGCCACAATTTAAAATTGTGTCAGGTGTGATGCTCCGACACAATTGTCAAGGATGTTAAATTAGGCCTATTACAGGTGACATAGCATGAAATGCACTTATGATATGGAGGTTCCAAATGTCACATTTGTGAGTTAGTATTATAAACAAACAAGAGTGAGCCACAATAACTAGAAACATAAGATTAAATGGCTGCATTTTTTATTAAAAAACATATAACAAATACTATTTAATTTAAGTTAAAAGTAACAGATTTGATTGATGTCTTACTCCTTCACAAATGTGCATGTAAGCCAGTCTGTTTTTTGACAAAAAAATTTGATAGTCATACATTTTTGGAAAAAACAGACAGGAATGTGAACACATTGGTGTCAGAGTAACACATACCCAAAATAATTTTTAATGTCCTTTGTTTTGTCCAGATGATAAATCAATCAATCAATCAAAAATAGGATACTTAAAGGGACTTTTCTTTTGCAGATGGAATGTTCCATCACATATATGTTGGAGTATCCCATCTGGAAAACTCAAAATCAGGCACAACTCATGACTCATTAGGAAATTTTAGAAATGCGTCAAGGTTTAATATTTTTCGTATTATGTGATTTGCATTTTTTTATTTTAAAAAATGAATCTGAATCAGAGTCTTTAAAATTTACTGTAATATTGTGTAATATTGTGCCAATTTTTCCTAAAAGCCGGCATATTTTAAAAAATATTTCACAATGGTAAAACAAACTGAAAATAACTTAAGATATTTAGGAGTCAAATGTAAAAATATTTCTGCTCTGTACTAAAGTGGATTAGAAATGTATCAAGCCCTATGTATTTACGTATGCTGTAGAAGTCATTTGGAAATACCAACAAAATTATTTTAGAATTTCTACAACAGTATAAGTAAATACATAGGGCGTGATACATTAATAAGCAACTTAAGTACTGAGGGGCATAATATCAAGGGCCTTATCTCCGCTTTTTGGCTTTAAAAGCCAAAAAGCGGAGATAATGTTTTCGCCCTATTAACAAGAGGGTGATAACATGCATTAGCGCATGTTAGCACCCTTTTACCCGACGCCTCCCTCTGCATCTCTAATGAGATGCAAAGTGGCGTCACTGGGCAGAACATCCTTATAAATATCGCTGATGTGCACATCGCGATATTTACAAGGAGGCAGGCATTTTGCAGACGTTAGTTTTGGCGAAAACCGCGGTTTTCGCCAAAACTAACGTCTGCAAAAATGCTGACTTACCTATACTTTGTATTGGAGGTGGATTATGCTGATACGACCACAGGGTCGTATCAGCAAGGTTATCGCCGTTTTCCATGGAACATCGCTGGAAAACCAGCGATGTTCCATGGAAAACAAGCTATCGCAGGAATAATTATCGCCATTGCGCTATGCGTTGTTAATACAGCGCTAGCATGGCGATAATTATCTGCGGTAGCCGGCGATAACAATTCTCACGCTGAGAACGGCCAGCGATAATTATCGCTGGCCGTTGATAATATGCCCCTGAATTTATAAACTTAGGGGCATATTAGCAAGAACATGCGATAAATATCGCAAACCTTGCTTAGCGCGCCTTTTTTTATCGCCGGCTATCGCTGGATATTACCGCGGAAATAACATGCTATTAGCAAGGTTTATCTCCATTGCGATAAAATATCCAGCGATAGCGGCGAAACCCAGCTTTAACGCGAGAAATCCAGCGATAAAATCCTATCGCTAATTCTGGGGACTTAACCTTACAATCCACCTCCCATTGTCTTTCATTGCTAAGTCATGTTTTTATCAGTTCTTAAAAACAAGCGCTAATCGGGGTTAGCGCGCGTTTATTGATCGCTTCGCGGGTATTGCTAATAGGCGATAGGTATGTAAGCGACTGTTTTCTGTCGCTTTTAGTTGGGAACGCCTACCTTGCATGTCATTAGCGATAATTATCGCTGACATGCAAGGCGATGTAAAACCCGGCCGCTATCGCCTGAAAGCTGTCGCTAACGCCTGTTAGCGACAGCTTGCTAATAGGGCGTTAAAAATATTGCCGCTTTAGCGGCAAAAAGTCTCGCTAAAGCGGCGATAAAGCCCTTGATAATATGCCCCTTAATTTTAACATTTGAAAAATACTTAAGTTACTTGAAGTAAGTGTTATCATTGTGAAATGACCAAACAAAAGAAAGAGGCATTCAGTTATACAAATATTGGTACAACATTGCAGTAAATATTAAGACACATTTATTCATATTTTTATTTCTTTAAATGAAAAAAACTGTTATTTTTGCCTTTTACACACAATGTACAAAAGGATTTTTGCTTTATATTGTTTTTGTGACATAAGCTCACTATTCAAAACAACCAACTAGAACCATTCAGAGTAACCCTGGGTGTAGTTTGCATAGTAGCACTACACGTAGCTACACGAAGTACATTTTGAACTACACGTAGCTATGCAAATTGCGTAATGCATAACTATGCAAATTGCATAGTGCGTAGCTGTGTGCTTGACTGCACTGTACAATAATTGCCAAAGGCATCTTGCATAGTGCAAGTTAAGATAAAATAAATATCTCTGTCTTTATATGCTAAAAATGCATATAGTCATTTCACAAAAGTGAAAATGATAAACTAACATGCAGTGAGAGAGGTGATGATTTTGGGATCCTCCCTAACCTAGGGAGAGAACCAAGCAGATGCCTTGAAAACAAAAAGCACATCTTTTGAACGATTCGGTGGTGGTCCCATCCTCTTAGGACCACCCCAAGCACAGTTATTGGCAAAAATACAATCCCAACCAAAGGCCCTGCAAAGCATTATGGGACAAGATTAGCAGTGGGCAGTGAATATTATAGTATCCAATATCAAAATAATTCTACAAAGAGCTGCAGTTCCACTAGTCGTTACTAGATGTCCCTCACGAGTCAAATGCAAAAGCTTCATGAAAGGGTTTCAATGCTTTTGCATTTGACTCGTGAGGGACATCTAGTAACGACTAGTGGAACTGCAGCTTGATGTATTAATAATTTCAATGCTTTTGCATTTGACTCGTGAGGGACATCTAGTAACGACTAGTTGAACTGCAGCTCTTCGTAGAATTATTTTGATATTGGACACTATAATATTCACTGCCCACTGCTAATCTCGTCCCATAATGCTTTGCAGGGCCTTTGGTTGGGATTGTATTTTTGCCCATAACTGTGCTTGGGGTGGTCCTAGGAGGAAGGGACCACCACTGAATCGTTCACATGATATGCTTTTGTGTTCAAGGCATCTGCTTGGTCCTCCCCTAGGTTAGGGGGACCCCAAAATCATCACCTCTCTCATTGCTTGATATTTTATTGTCAAAGTTCACTTTTGTGAATTGGTTATATGCTTTTAAGTATAGAAAATTGCTTTATCAAAGCATTTGTAGGTGTTTTTTATATTGCTGCTACGCTATGTCAATTAGTACAGTTTTTCACTCTGCTATGTGCAAATTGCGTAGTAGCACAAACTTTGCATGCTCCATGAGTGAAGCGAAGTATTATGCCCAGGGTTAATTCAGAGGTGTTAAACAGTTCCTGGAGAAAATTGAAAATGGTTAAGAGAAATGATCAAAAAAATATAGCAGCAATAATGTGAAATTACAAAACTGTAACCAAATAGTTTCTGAAGATGTGCCCTACATGCATGAGATAATGATAAAATTAAACCAAAGTTTGAAAGCCTTGAAGCATGTGAAAAATGAAAGTTTGGAAAATGTTTTGAGAAAAAACGTCATGATCAGTTCTTTTTACACAGATACAATAAAACTAATGTATGTGTCTTTTCAGCATCTTAAAGAGCAGGTGGAGAAGCAGATGGCCACTGTGTTTCGGCTAGTGAGACATTGGACACCGATGGAAACACTGACATGGAGGTTGAGGGGACTGGAACAGAGGCTACCACCTCATCATCTTCAGGGGCCTCCACAAGTGACCAGTCCCTAGTGGTGGTGGACCCTACAGGAACTGTACAAACCACAACCTTGTCCGCCACCCTCCTGGTGTCTCCTTAACCACAGGCACCTCACCCCCTGCCCCTGTCACCTCGGCTGTGCTGACTGAGCAGACTATTGACCTCTTACGCAGCATCTCTGTAGGCCAGACTGCAATTGTGAATGGCATCCAGGGCGTTATTTGGCAAATGCAACAAATGGTTGCATTTTTGGATGCCATTCACAGTTCAATGTCTGGCATGAAGAGATCGCTTGCAAAAATAGCCTCCTCACTGACCGCAACCTCCCAAACAGCCCAACCTTCTGCCCCAACTCAGGTCCCTTCCTCAACCCAAATCCCAATTCCCACCCCTATCCCAATCACACTCACTTCTTTGCAGGCACAAATTCACACACAAGCACTCCAACATACAAAACAACACCCACCAAACCCAAACAGTCACATTCACCAGAAAACCAGACACCAAGCAAACAACACATACCTAAACATACACAACATACACCAGACAAACATGCAACTACAAAACATACAGACACATGCCCCACAACCACACCAACCACCTCAAAAGCACACTCATCCAAGCCAACACACTCACACCCAAGCACATCTACACGCAAAACAACACTCACCAAACCCACATGCATACACTCACCCAAACACCTGCCAAAACACACACATCAAAACATACACAACATATAGAGGACCCACATGCAACTATAGAATATACAGACAGACGCACATCACCCACTCCAGCTCCCTCTACCTCCCAAACCCAATGCTCACCCACCCCTCCTACCCGTACTCCTCCTCCCTAATTCACCTCTAACCTGTCCCTAACCCCTGTCAAACCTAGACCCATCCCTTCCAAGAAAGATCCTTGAGGTGCCAGCTCTGTGCCCAATAGAAACCCCTTCCTGAGGAGGTTACCCTTTGGCAGTATGTTTAGGAGGCAGGTTTTGGGCAACCGCATGGCAGACTGTTGTGCAGGGAAAGACTTTTTGTTACCCGTTTATGTTTTAAAATAAAGAAAAATATATGAGAGAAGTATCTCATTTGTTAATAAAAAACAATTATAATTTGACAAAGTTTGTCCTAACATTATTTTTCATTTGCAATTCATTGATTCCTTGAAATGTTAATGATGAAAATGTGAATTACATATTTTTACTTACATTTAAGTCAGAATTTTTTTTTAAATGTCTAATTTGTAAAGTCCATACACTAGTAAAAAAAAGAATGTGATTGACATTTTAGTTTTGGTGCAAGCATTCTTAATGATAATGGATACTTACACTAAAAAAAGAATTTACATATTTACCCACCGAACCCTCCAACACCGACGACGCTGCCCACAGCCTCAGACGCTGGATCGACGACTACGCCAACACCCTCGCCCCGCTGAAGAAACCCTCCTACAGAGACACCAGCAAGAGGGCCAGCTGGTTCACCCCAGAACTCCTAGCCTCCAAGCGAGCCTGCCAGAAACTAAAGAAGAAATGGCACAGTGAGCAGACTCCGGACAGCCACGCAGCCCACAAGGACGCCATCCGCAACCACCATCACCTCATCAGGACTGCCAAGAGGACCTCCTTTAAAGACCGCCTCGACAACAACGCACACAATAGCAAGGAGCTCTTCAACATCATGAAGGAACTCTCCAACCCCAGCTCCAACACCGACATCCCGCCGTCGCAAGCCCTATGCGACTCCCTCGCCACTTTTTTTCACCGCAAGATAGCAGACATCTACGACAGCCTCAACACCCAGACAGCCCCAACAGACATCAACACAACAGACTCTCCGCACACCATCGACCACGACCCCCTGCTAGTCTGGGCCAACGTGAGCATCGATTACACCATCAAGACCATGAGCACAATCCACTCCGGCTCCCCGTCAGACCCATTCCCGCACCACATCTTCAACAAAGCCAGCAGCTCCATCGCACCCCATCTGCGCAACGTCATCAATCTCTCCCTCGAGACCGCGACCTTCCCAGAGAGCTGGAAACACGCCAAGATCAACGCCCTACTCAAAAAACCCAAGGCGGACCCAAGAGACCTCAAGAACTTCCGGCCCATCTCTCTGCTTCCGTTCCCGGCCAAGGTCATCGAGAAGATCGTCAACAGACAGCTAACCCGATACCTCGAAGAAAACAGAATCCTGAACCCTTCCCAGTCAGGTTCCGCAGCAACCACAGCACCGAGACTGCCCTCATCGCCGCCACCGACGACATCAGGACCCTGCTGGACAATGGTGAGACCGCGGCCCTCATCCTCCTGGACTTCTCCGCCACCTTCGACACCGTCTGCCACCACACACTACTCGCACGCCTCCACGCCGTAGGGATCTGAGACAAGGCTCTGGAATGGACCACCTCCTTCCTCTCTGGCAGAACCCAGAGCGTCCGCCTCCCCCCATTCCGATCCGAAGCCTCCGAGATCATCTGCGGCGTACCCCAGGGATCTTCCCTCAGCCCGACACTGTTCAACATCTACATGGCCCGCTCGCACACGTCGCCCGACAGCACAACCTCAACATAATCTCCTACGCCGACGACACTCAACTGATCCTCTCCCTCACCAAGGACCCCATCACCGCCAAATCCAACCTCCACGAAGGAATGAAGGCCGTCGCCGACTGGATGAAGATCAGCCGACTGAAGCTGAACTCGGACAAGACGGAGGTCCTCATCCTCGGCTCCAACCCCTCAGCCTGGAATGACTCCTGGTGGCCGACGGCACTGGGGGCACCCCCGACACCCACCGACCAGGCACGCAACCTGGGAATCATCCTCGACTCAACGCTCTCCATGACCAAGCAAGTCAACGCTGTCTCCTCCTCCTGCTTCAACACCCTCCGCATGCTCCACAAGATCTACAGGTGGATCCTGACAGATACAAGAAGAACAGTCACCCAGGCCCTCGTTAGCAGCAGACTCGACTACGGAAACACCTTCTACGCGGGAGCCCCGACCAAGCTCATCAAACGACTGCAACGCATCCAAAACGCCTCTGCACGACTGATCCTCGACGTACCACGCCACAGCCACATCACCCCCCACCTGAGAAACCTGCACTGGCTCCCCGTCAACAAGAGGATATCCTTCAAGCTCCTCATCCACGCACACAAGGCACTCCACAAGACCGGCCCAGCCTACCTCAACAGACAACTTTCCTTCTACATCCCCAACCGCCAGCTCCGCTCCGCCGGCCTCGCACTCGCCACCGTCCCTCGCATCCGAAGAACAACCACCGGCGGGAGATCCTTCTCCCACCTCGCCGCCAAGACCTGGAAAACCCTCCCACTGAGCCTACGACAGACCCAAGACCTGCTGACCTTCAGGAGGCTACTCAAGACCTGGCTGTTTGACCAGTAGCGGCCCTTCCCCCCCCCCTCCCAGTGCCTTGAGACCCTCGCGGGTATGTAGTGCGCTCTACAAATGTCTGATTGATTGATTGATTGATTGATTTAAAAGTGTTAATACAGGTGTGTTTATTTGAACTTGATAAGTGATATAAATAAACACATATGCATTACACCTTAAAAAAATAAAGAGAGAATTAAAATTTTATAAAATACAGTAAATGCGCTAGACAAGGGGAGATAGCTACCTCAATAGATATATAAGATGATTTGAGTTTAGAACTAACATTGATTTTACAGTTATTTTTAAAAAAATGTTTCACCTTGTCTAGTTCAATTTCGACATTATATTAAATTTAAATTATTACAATAATGTCTAATGCATATGTTTATAATTTGATAGTTTACGAAAAATAATGAAACCCGCCTGTGTGGACACTTTTTACTTTTTGATTGATGTCAATTTTTGTGTAAGTGCCCATTATCATGAAGGCAGCTTACACAAAATTTAAAAATCTAATTAAATTATACTGGTGTGTTTTTAAAAATGTCTTAAATGAACACATTACACACATATCCATCAAACATTAATAAAAGATTGCTTTTAATTGAGATTTAAAAATGCTTGAGTCCAGACCTAATGTAAACAGACAATGATTTCGGTGATGACGGTATTAAATAATTTACTTTGTGGTCAAGTAGCAGCAGCAAAGGTAGGATTTGGACAATTGGGTCCATGATGGAAAAGGAAGTGGAAAAAAGAAAAAAGTTATTTTCTGCCTGCTAGAAATGGGGGTCTCTAGTTGGCAGCGGTAGGTACCTTTGTCCAAATAGGGTCCCTTACTTCTAGTCAGGGTAAGGGGGATACATTTATAAATTAACCCCTGCTCACACCCTTGGTAGCTTGGCACGAGCAGACATGCTTATCTCAGAGGCAGTGTGTAAAGCATTTGTGAACACATACAGTAATACAGTGAAAACACTACAAATGGACACCAAACCAGTTTAGAAAAATAAGTATTCTTTATCTTAACCAAACAAGACCAAAACGACAAAAATCCACAATACAGTAATAAAGATAAGACTTTCAAATGGTAGAAATAGTTCAGTTCAAAGCAAATTGCAGATGCAACATTTTTCACACAAAGTACTTTGGATGCGTCAAGCACACAAACTAAAGGGTCGCAGGGAAGGTGATGCGTCGTTTCCTTACACTCAGGGAAGGTGATGCATTAGTTCCTTGCTCCGGGGGAGGTGATGCGTCAGTTCCTTACTGCTGCGCAGGGGAGTTGATGCATCGGTTCCTTACCGGAGAGGAGGTGATGCGTTGGTTTCTTACTGCGTGGGGAGGTGATGCGTGGTTTTCTTACTGCGTCCCCCAACAGTGCGACAGACTTGGCGCCGCGATGCGACGATCCGGGTCGATGCGTGGGATCTTGCAGCCACACAGCAGGCCCTGCGTCGGAATCGGTGCGGTGATCTCAGACTTCGGAGATCGGTGCACTCGATGCTGTGTGCGGCGATTCCTTGAGCCGCGGGCAGGCGCTGCACCGATTTCTTCAGCGATGCATCGGAAACAGGTGCCGATGCGTTGCGCTTCTCGAAGTTGCTTTACTTCTCCAGCTCCCAGCGGCAAACAGCCTCCAGAGGTCCAAAACAACAGCAGGCACCTCTTAGCAGGTCAGAACTCCCAGCAAGGAAGTTCAGGGGAGCTGGTGGTTAAGTCTTTGTGTCCCTGAGACTTCAGAACAGGAGGCAAGCTCAGTTTCAAGCCCTTGGAGATCTTCCTCAAGCAGGGAACACAGCAAACAGCAAAGTCCTTTCTCTTGTCCTTGGCAGCAAGTAGCCATTGCAGCCCAACCCCAGACAGCAAACAGCACAGGGGCAGTATTCCTCCTCAGCTTCTCTGGCTCTTCTCCTTGACAAAGGTTCCTCTTGATTCCCAGAAGTGATCTAAAAGTCTGGGGTCTGGTCCCCTCTTTTTATACAGTAAATCTCTTTGTTCTCTCCTGGCCCAGGGCTCTGAGCCCAGGCCAAACCAGTTCTGGGGGGCACTTTGCAAGTGCACAACAACTACCATTGTCAGTGTGAGCCCTGGCTCCAGACACACCACAGGGGGGTGGAGCCATCATTGTGGAAGGCAGGCACAGCCCCATTCAGGTGCAGGTGCTACTCCTCCCACCACTCCAAATGCGCCCTAGGCCTATTCAGCCTAGTGCTGACTCATCCAGACTCTCTGGTGCCACTGCACAACCCCAGCTCCTGTCACTCCAAAGCCAGACAGTCAATACACATCCTAGCAGAGGCACACTGGATGGCTAAGTAAAAAAATACCTACGTTCTAAAAGTGGAATTTTCAAACACAGTATGTAAAAATCACCCTTACTAAAAAATGCATTTTAACATTCTGAGTTCAGGCATACTAAACTTTATTTTCCTACCTTGTTCCCAGGGGTAGTTAGGCTTATAAGATGTTATAAGCAAACCCCCCCATTCTATCCTATGGGAACAGATAGCCTTGCAATCTTGAAAAACGAAATTGGCAGTATTTCACTATCAGGACATGCCACACACATCAGGGAATCTCCTACCTTTCACATACACTGCACCCTGCCCACAGGGGTACCTTGGGCCTACCTTAGGGGTGACTCACATGTAAGAAAAGGGAAGGTTAGTGCCTGACAAGTGGGTGCACTTGCAAGGTTGACATGGCAGAACTAGACTGCACACAGGCACTGCAATGGCAGGCCTGAGTTACATTTACAGGCTGCTTATGTGGGTGGCACGATAAGTGCTTCAGGCCCACTAGCAGCATTTGACCTGACCTTTTTGCTATTACTGCAGGGATGGTGAATCGGCTGAATCCAGCGAATCCAGAGAATTCAGCTGCCACGTTTTTGTTCTGACCGCAGTTTGCGGGTTGCAGGTCGCAGGGCGGGAGCAGGAGGACGAGCTGGACGGGAGCGGGAGGACGCTGAAAAAAGCTGCCGAAATTGCTCATGGTGCACGACTCCGGCTCCAGCTCCCCGCGGATTTCCCCGTTGACATCAGCACACTGGGGGCCTAGCGGTAGATGACAACAGATCAAACAGACTGAACGACTAGCCACGGTGAACCACGGTGAACGCCGCCGAGTGCAACCGAGCGGCTGTTGCCCCTGCTGGCCTTAAAACCCTTGGGGGTAACCTTCTGTTGTTGTCGACCTCTTCTCGACCCCTGTGTACCGGGAGTGTGGCCACACTCAACTGGCACTGGCACTGGAGGAGACGCTCTGTGCTTAAGCCTAGGTGGACGGCGAGCACTGCACGGTAAAAGGAGGATTTGAGTGCAGGTGCTACGCTTTCGAGGAGCAAGGAGCCACAATTCACTGAGCCCACCGGCCTCGTTGTGCCACGAATGTTGTTTGTTGTTTGTCAGATGTGGCAGGAGCCGCAGGCTACCTGCTGAGCACGTCCGAAATCGTGACTCAGCTTGCAATTAGTGCCCGTGGAGGAGCCTGTGTTGTGTGGAGGAGTTACTGTTGTGCTGTGCTCTGCTATCTCTCGAGCCCGAGGCCGTTTGTCGTGGGACATCTGGGTCGTGTTGTGGGACACTCGGGCGGCTGAGGCGGCCCTGGGACTGGGACATTTGGTTCCCGAGGGCACCGGAGGAGGTGCCGGTGGAGGAAGAGAAAGGAGGACTGTGTGCAGGATACAGTGGGCTGCACGGTAAGGCCCCCTGATTGACCGTGTAGCGGGGTGGGCTACAGCGAGAGAGTGCTGACTTGAGCCCAGCTCCTGCTGTTTCTTCCGCGGTGTTCCTCGTGCCGGCCACAGGCTTGGCTGGCGAGGACGTCGAGCGAGGATTACTGCAGTGGCCTGACTTTGGAGGGTTTAGGACAGCCAGATAGCCCTGCAGCAATTGAGTACAAACCACTGTTGAGAGCCAGGTGAGCAAGCGGTGAGGTTGTTTGCAATTCCACTACATTTTGTTGCCACAACCCGCTAATTACCTTCCCCTGGGTTCTCACGACTAAGTTCAATCATTATTCTAACCATAGCATATATTTTCATTAAAAAGATCTCTCATAAAAGACTGCTAAGTATCTATAGCCCCCTACTAGTATCCATACTAATTATCTACCCTACAATGGCTTACAAAAAATTAAGATCTCGTACTATCTTTATGAAAAGAATTGGAACACAGCAAGACATACGCAAACATGCATGCAAGAAGGTCCATGTAGGACACTTGGCGGGGACTAATGAAATAACGGCATTCTTTCCAAAAATAAATCATAATGCACAAAGGACTGTTTCCAACAACCAAGGAAGTGCTCTGAATGTTGGAAACTCAAATAAAGTAACCCTGGCTGATCCAAGTGAAGATCAAAAAAATTCTAAGGGGCATAAAGTTAGCAACTCCACCGCTCAAGATCTGGTAGATATAGAAGTACTGCAGGACCAGGGAATAACATCACCACTTTCCATGGAACCCAACTTACAACAAATCCCTGCTACAGACTTCACTTTACCTGACATCAACGTCTCTCATCAGGGAATGATCCACTTAACCGGGAGAGAATAACAAATCTTATACAAAAGATTCATGTGTTACACTCTTTTACAAGTGCAGAGATGAAATTAGTAGCTTTTCCCTTAAAATCTAAAACTACGGTAGCCGTTGTGGAGTTTTGGTCTCCGGTGATTCCGGGCATTATTCTAAAGGAAAGAGATATTTTGTTTAAAAATGGATACGATGTAGTAGTAGTTGACCATAAGGGATTCCACAATCGGAACAATCCTAAAGAGATTACTGACATGAAAAACTATTCACTCCCACAAAGCAACAGTGGTCACACTGACTCGATCAATATCATAAATGAAAATCTAACAATATCAATCAGGAATGGTGAAAGAAGGATTTGGAAAAACCTATCCCTAAAGAGGAGACAAAAGCAGATGAAAAGCAATGGTCCTGGATTACAGAGAACTTAAATGGTAAAACACAGGGAAGGGCAAAAATATTCCCTTTTAACCAAGGCCTGAGCATTACCTCCTGGAATATTGCAGGGAAAATCCAGGAGAAACTTGCAAAGATTACAGAAGACGACCCGGGGATTGTGGCACTCCAGGAAACATGGTCAACTACAACTTTTTATCTAGACAACTATATTGTATATGATATTCCAGCGGAACCAGTCAGTCGAGGACATGCTAAGGGCGGACTAGCACTACTTTTGAGTGAGGATTTCTTATGGGATCAGGAAATCATCCCCATGAAAACATCAAATAGCCAATGTATAAAGGTTAAGTGCCGGAAGGAGCTAGAAGATATTCCAAATGACCTACTCAATTACAACTTATATATTCCGCCTGGCTCCAAATCGGATTTCCTTATGTATGAAATATTTGAGGAACTAGAAGAGGTGGTAGAAACTTGGGATTCCCGTCAGTCTTCCTAATGGGAGACTTTAACGGGAAAATTTCCAATGACTTGTTGGAGAAATGGGAATGTGGATTATACGATGAGGCCCAGTTAACTTCAATACCCGTTTTTCCTCCAGGGATTAAAGCAGATAAACGGGGAAATTAATACTCTCCTCGCTACCAGCTTTCAATGGAGTTATTCTAAACGGTAACACAGAAGGAGACATTCCGGCAACAAGTACAAGAACAGGTATATTTAATTCCTCAATATTAGACTACATGATATGTAGTCAGGACTTGTTCAGGAAGATAGAACACCTAAGTATTAATTTTAATCAGGGAAGCGACTACGCAATTCTTAATCTTACAACTGGCCTAATTGGGAACTCTACCTCCGAGGGTTATAATATGTATTTACAAAGTCCTGCACTCGTGAATCAAGAACAAGGACGAATCACTTGGAATATGAGAGCACTTGATAATAACAACATAACAAAGGCGCTTACGCAAATATTTGAGGGTACACATCTTCCAGACCCAATAACAAACTTTGAAGTCGCTCTAAAGAAACTAGTGAAACTCCTGCAAGATTCTTTTAATTTCCAAGTTCTCAATCAAGAAATTACAAAAAGAAAACCCTGATAAAAATGTAATATTACTTAACAAATTAATTCGGGCACAATTCTTATGTTTCTCCGACAGAAGACAACAGGAAATTAAAATACGTACAAATCGTAAATGGAGGGTGAAAGAAGGGCAAAGAAAAGTGCAACAGGATAAAAAATGGATGGACATTCAGATAGCGGCTAAACAAAAAATATACGTGAATACTGGACTCTTATTGCAAAAGAAACAGGCAAAAAAACCTTTACAAGCCCCACCAGTCCCCCAAGGGAATGGGAAGTGTATTTAGCAAACTTACATAAAACAAATGTGAGGAAAGAAATTTTGATACAACCATTGGGCAAGACACTGGTTACTACTCTTGAAGATCTCGCCCTTTACCATTTCAAATTGAACTCCATATAAGAAATGCAAGAACATCTGCTGCAATGGGTCCAGATCAAATCCCAATAAAGGTGCTTCAAAAGAATCCAAAGGAGTGGAGTTTGTTTTTGCCTCCCTTTTTTCCCATAGCTTAGCCACTGGTGAAATTCCCAAATCTTGGAAAGGAAGTATACTCATCCCTATCCATAAGAAGGGCTCCAGACTGTCCCCTGGCAACTATCGACAGATCGCCCTGCTTGATGCGACAGGAAAGATCTTTGCGGCCAGTGTATTGGACCATCTCAAAGAGTGGGCCTTCTCAACTGGATCAATTCCATTTAACCAAGCTGGGTTTCGAAAAAACACTCTGTAACTGACAATATCGCGATGTTACAAACAATAATTGATAAATATGTGGTCTCGAAATCACAGGTTGTCTACTCTGTCTTTGTTGACTTCTCAACAGCATTTGACAGAGTGGACAGACCAACACTTTGGTGTAAGCTAAACAAATTGGGAATCCCGGCTAATTTATTACACATAATTGTGTCACTCCACTCCGAAACCTGGTGCCAAGTTTTATTAGGGAAAGAGAAGGGCCTCACATCCCCAATTAAAACATTGAATGGCCTAAGACAAGGGTGTCTTTTAGCTCCTTTACTATTTTCCCTTTACCTTAGTGATCTCCCAGATTGTTTTAAGCAGATAATTAATTTCCCTCCGAAAATATAATTACATAAAATTTATACTCTGATGTACGCAGATGATGTGATTATCCTTGATTTGACTCCGTTTGGCCTCCAAAGGAACTTGCATGCACTTGCGTCATATGCAGAACAACATTTTTTGGTCCCTAATATAACAAAGACAAAAATACTTCCTTTTAGAGGAAGTAAAAGATACGTAAACTATAACTGGACCTTAGGAGAACAACAGTTAGAAATAGTGAACAAATACATCTATTTAGGTCGTATTTTCTCGCAAACCTTAAAAAATCATTCCCATCTTCAGCACCTGGCCTACAAAGCTGATGTTCATGCCGGGGCGCTTCAAAGATTATATTCTTCAACTGGGCAAAGGCATTTTTTTTAACCCTTTTACAGGTTTTTAGCATCAAGATCCCTCCAGTTCTTTCATATGCTCTTGAGCACATTCCCATACATCAATGGCATTCAATACAACTTAAAGAAAGTAAGATTCTTCGGAAATTAACCAAAATGTCTCAAGCAGTACCTGTGCAAGCTCTACGCCTCGAGTTTTCTCTAACAAGTACATATGCTAGAGGAATCACTAGTATCATCCGATGGGCGTATAACATCTTACATGCCGAACAAGGATCTCTAAGAGCTTTATTAAAACTGGAAATTTTCGAAGAAGGATCCTCAAACTACGTTTTTATCGAAACTTAATGTTTGCACTGAAGTTGTCAGAATGTACAGTTGATCTGTTGAAAACCTGGACCCCGGCACATTTGAAACTCTTTTTAAAACACTTGACTCCAAGGATAAGTTATGATCTTGACTTTCAGCACTGTACAAAACTGCAATGTTATAAACAATATGCTGAGTCAATTGAATTTAAACAAAGGCAACAATATCTTACTTTTACTTTAAGACATGGTGCCCAGGCGTTGTATGGTTTTACTTCGGTTTGGATCCTTCCTTTTAATTCTTTTACCTGTAAATGGACAAATAACAATAATGCCAGTAGCTTATGTGACCTCTGCAAAGGAGGAGTTCAAGATCTGACGCATATTTTGTTTGTTTGTCCTAATTCCACAGTTGTTGATGCTAGAAAGTGATTTTTAAAACCAATTCAAACAAAGTGTAATTCTATAAGTGTACAGAGTTTGATCTCCATTCTTAAATCACCTCCCAATGAATTTGTATGCTATAATCTGTTTAAATTTTTAAAGACTTTTTTAAACTTGTATTAGGATAAGCGTTTACAATTTTTCTATTTATAAATGTAATTTTATCGTTTTATCATTTTATTTGTTGTTCTCAGTAGAGAACTAAACCAAATAAATAAATAAAATTTGATTTTTGATTTACAGGCCCTGGGCAGACATAGTGCACTGTACTAGGGACTGACTAGTAAATCAAATATGCCAATCATGGAATCACCAATCCATCAAAACAATTTACAGGGAGAGCATATGCACTTTAGCACTGATCAGCAGTGGTAAAGTGCCCAGAGTCATAAAACCAACAAAAACAGGAGGCCAAAACAGCAAACATTCTAGGGATAAACCCGCTGGACAAGCCAGGTCTAACACTTCCTTATATTCCTTTGAAACCACCAACTCAGGTGTGGAGGTCTTCCCTCCACAGTTAAGAGAGCGGGAATGCACATCGTGATTGGCCCGGCAGAAATACACCCTTTGACAGCCACTTTTACCTATGGCGCCATCGACATGAGCGGAAATTTCTCATGGCGATGGTGGCACTCGGACGGACTCTCGTCCATCGACCCACCAGTATCTAAACAGAGCAGGAGGACTGCTTAGTAGGCGGATGGAGAACCTGATGGAAAAGCGACAGCGGGACCAGATCCACCAAAATCTAAATCAGGCTCTTGGTGCCTGTAGCCTCTCTGATCACATGACTGGGTGTAACTGACAGTTGGACTTTGTGTATTCCTCCTAGACAGCCACACACAATAGGGAGCTTAGGCGAGCCTGGATGGGCCATCACTGGCAGGATGGGAGGGAAAAGATGGGCACAATCCCACTTAGACCTGAATAGGCTGTGTCCTGCCTCTACACAAAGGTCTGCATACCCCCTGTAGTTAGTCTGGAGCCAGGACATGGAAGGCAGGATGCCAGGGGACTTCAAAGGGAAACCTCTGGAAGCTTCTCCCCCACTTCAAAGGCAAACCTGGGTATAAATACTGGACCTCAGACACCAACTCTTCAGTACACTTCTGGACCTGTGGATAAGAAGGAATGCTGTTCTGCTGAAACACTGCCACTATGCTGGACTGCATTCTTCTCAACTACTGCTTTTCTGTGCTGACCAGCTGCCATCTTGCCTGGTTGAGTAGGAATGGACCTGCAGCTCTTGAACCCAAAACCCAGATTGACTCCTTGGGCTAGTTGGCTGGCTTCCTGATCTGAAGCCTCAGGGGCATAACAGGCTTCCAACAACTCTGCCAAGTGGTGCCACTCCAGTCCTGGACCCATGGAAGTGGGTTTAAGATGCTTTGCCAGTATCTGTGGATCCAGCGGAACCGACGCATCACCTCTGCTCCACAGCACAACCCCGAGCAGAACCGACGCATCTCTGCTGCTGCGTGGATTGGACATGCTGCAAAGACTGGCATCGCCACCTCATCCCGCATCGCCTTCAGTGCCGTAGCTCCGCGACGCATCTTTGGCACAGGCCCTCCCATCTCTCGTCAATGGCAGCCTCGACGATGACAAACTCAGCACCGCAGCCTCGCAGCTCCTTGGAACTGGCGCCTTGCCCTGGCTGTGCAATGCATTCCCAACTCCGGACTTCCCATCGCAAGCCCTCATCAACAGGATCCTCAACATCGACACAAAGGGACCTTTCACCACAGCCTCGCTGCTTCTTCGCTGAGGATCCAAGCAATGCTCTGCAATCCTGGATTTAAAGTACTCTGTTCAGCGGCCCTAACTGGGTGCCTGTAGCTGGCCCATGCTCCATCGTGAGCGGCCTGAGCTTGTGGGTTTGTCCCAATCTGGCGTTACCAGATGTCCACAGTGTCGCTTTACGCTTTTTGGCACTATATTCCCTAAAAGCTTCAAAACTCAATATCTCCAGTTCTACTATTTGAGTTTTTGTCATTTTGGTCTTGTTTTATTTATTAAACATCACTCTATTTTTCTAATACTGTTGTGAGCTCCTTTTGTGGTATGTTTTCACTGTGTTACTCTTTGAAGTGTTGCATACATACTTTGCACATTGCCTCTAAGTTAAGCCTGACTGCTCTGTGCCAAGCTACCAGGGGGTTGAGCACAAGTTAATTTGGGGTTTGCATGTGATATCACCCTGACAAGGGTTGTGGTTGCTGCTTGACCAGGGCTCACACCCCAGTCAACCAACAACCTATTTTCTTACAATTGTTTTCTGAAAACTTTACAAACAGGTGGAGAGATATTGGACTTGATAGTAGGACACATTGAGACGACCGAAGGTTGTCACAGTAGATGAAACCAGACCTTGTGCGTTATGTTGGCAATAGCTGCATCACCTTGCCTATTTTTCATCTGTCAGCACCGTAGAGAATTTTCACAGTGCTCCACGCACTTATATTTCACGTAAGCATGCAAAACGTATCTTGGGCTAGAAAAAATGTCAGATACTGCTTCACAAAACCGGATCTGGTTATCTCGTTTCACAGAATCTGGTCTGGTATTTTTATGGTCACACAAAAATGACAGCTTGGGAAAATCTGTCTGTTGACATTATACTTTGGAAATAGTGGGAAATGGGGCAGGGTCGTGCTATTGAGAATTTTTTTAAACACCCAGAAAGTTAAAAGGCTAGGGGATGGGACATATGTTGGAGAAAAGGATGAATGCTCGAAAGAAAGTAAATTCAAAATAAAGCAGATGGGCCGTGTACAGGTTCATTTTATGTAAACAGAGCAGCCCTCACAATAATTGTTATTGAAGGCTAATGATTTTAGTATAATTATTTAGTCTGTAACACACAGATGTGCTAATGATTTTTTTATGTTGCACAATGATATCGGCACTTGCAAACAGATGTTTATTTTCTCTCCAACACTTGTTACCTGCTCTTCATGCTTTCTTTATGAATGTTTAAAGCAATACACCTTTTCACCAGCAGATGGGGGCCTTGTTTAGAAAGCAAGGCTTTTATAAATTATTATAGAACTAGAGTATGTGTCGTCAGTGACAACCCTATTCAACGAATACCGATGTTTATTAACTTTAGAAGCCATTATATTTCTGGAAAACTTAACTGTTGTAGGAGCAAATTACTCTTCCGGGGAAATTGGCCCTCATTTTTAAAATTACACATCTTCAGATTTTGGGTTACATTGAATTAACTAAAGTCTTTTTCTAAGCACTTGAATATTCTTGAAAATAAATACTCAAATATAGAAATCCAAACCTTTTAGAGCATTGGAATGTTGGGGGCTCAGTTCAATAATGGCTGGTGGGGGCCTTCTGCTCCAACATTCCAATGCCTGTCTTTCTGTTTCTTACTTTTTAATTTGGAAGCTGTGACACCTCTAGTCACCTGTAATAAAGAAATAAGATAGATGCCAACTTTAACAGACTACTACAGTTGAGTTGGGACTCGGGAGGTCATAATGCCTGCCCCCAGAGAAAGCAGTCAATGTGAAAGGCAGGTCACAGACCATTGTATGCAGCTGTTGTTTAAACAAGGACAATTAAAACATGCTTTTCTCTCTTCTGTTCTGTGTTTCCTAAAAAGGACAGTGATCACTAGAAAAGAAACATTTACATCATCATGTTTATTTTTTACACTACAGAAACGATAGAATTTCTCTGCATATTTTTAGACACTTGATTTATGTTAAACTGATTCTATGAATGGTTTTGCAACATATTAAGAACTGCATTGTGGTGTGCTTAATTTCACAGTACAGATTTTTTTTCTTGTTTGCAACCATACTAATTAGAGCAAGATATAATCAGTTTGTCTGAAGGATGACCATCTATTTTAACGAATAAAATACCCTGTGCCCGTATGTTAAGGCTATTGTCATGATGGCCGTGTTCCTCTATATGGTCACAGAAATCTTTGGTGACTTGCTACGGTTTTAATACTATAATTAGCAGTAGTATAACGTAAACAGAATCACTATAGTACCATGATATCTCGGAAAAATCCATGGAGGTGGGATTCTTTCCTTGTTTCTAAGTAGACATAATATTCCTTTAAAGGAGACAAATTACTACATTAGATATACTATCTAGCAATGAAGAACAGTACATACTTTTACAATATGAAAAACTAGAGATCCATTCTTACCCATCTGTGTTTACATTGTGTTCATTAGTAACTATTTCTCAAGAGGTGCAGAAAGTGTGTCTTAGAAACCTTCACACAGGGTGTGTCCTATGTAACATACATATGAAATAGAATCCTATGCTTGACAAGTCTAACTTGGCAATGTACATTTAATAGTAAGCGGTTGTGATGATGTAGTATTCATATTTGTGATCCCATTTGAAGATTAATGAGTAATTGATTTGAATAGAGTTGGGTATCAGATTTGTTGTAATTCCAAGATCTCGAGATATTGATTATTTGTCTGTACTGTGGAGAGGTGTGGTGCAGCGGCCAGGGCAGCTGACTTCAGAGCACAGGGTTCACGGTTCGATCTCCGGCTCAGCTCAGCACCATGTGACTCTGGGCAATAGCTCACTTAATTTCCACTCCGGCCCCCAGCGCCTTGAGACCCGTAAGGGTGAGTAGCTGCGCTATATAAAAACGGACTTACATTTTTATTGTGGTGAGTAGAGCGAGGTGCTGCTTACACATCTGTAGGGATTCTGAATTAACAAATTTTCTTTTCAGGCCTGAAAAGTTTAACTTGGGTTATAGTGCTTCACTTCGAAGCAGATTTCTGCTGGTCAGGATTTGCCTAGCGAGAACTTTCTTCTCATTATGCAAATTCAAAACTTTATGGTTTGTGACTGAGTTATTTTACTTAAACACTGACTTTATTTCCTTTCTAGGGTAAACAAAGATGTGTTGATTTAATGTGCTTTAATGTGGTTCCATATTTGTTTTCCTATTTATGAAGAAGTTGCACTGTAATTGGTTGCTCACCCAGGGAGACATGTTGGGATTAGTGCGATATCACGTTAAAGCCACACTCTGGTTGGTTGCTGACATAGTCGCTTTGTGATAGGTTGATCTTTGGCTGACACGTGATGGTATTTGCTTTTGTTTGCTGAGTTTGTTTAGAGAGTTTTATTGTGATTTTGAGTTTGCCTTCAGTCTATTAGGTGTAAAATATAAGTGGTCTATTTTCAAAACCTAAACCAAAAAGGGAGATTCCTAGAGAGGGTCAGAAATTATAGAGTGAAGGAATGCCAGCTTAGGAAGTGATGGAGCAGGTTGGGTATTACACATGCACCTGGGTCTCTGACTGGAATAAAGATAAAGCACATGATGAGGTTTTACAGATCCAATTAGAAGGCACCTTCAATATTACATAAGCTAGATTTTGTGAGACAATCCATGTACAATATGAAACTAATGGCTAGAAGTACACATTTTGAGGGGCTTAATAAATGGGATTGCATGGCAACTAAAAAGAAAAGAGATAAGAAAGATAACAACATAAATAAGTCATCCAGGGGTTGGCTAGAAAGTAAATTAAATTGTCAGGAGAAAAGTTGAATGGAAGACATGATAGAATGTGTGAAAGCCTTTCCTGCTATGGCTAATGAAAAAAGCACGATAAAGAGAAAAATAAGAAAATAAAATTGGAGTCCAATAATGATGATCAAATCATAAGTGCACTGTTGAATTCTTGACCTCCTGAGTATACAGATAGGTTGATGGAAGCAACAAAGACTGTTGTGGGAGTTGATAAGGATGCTGGGAGATACAGGAATGGCACAAGCTCCTACTGGATTTGTAGCGAGTGTCCGGACAGAAGTTACAATTGCAATGGCAGTGCCTAGAAGAAGTGTGGGAGCAGGGTACTAGAAGATCAAATACCAGTTACTCTGTGAGAGCAGTGGTGATAGAGCCGCTGCCTAAAGAAATGTGTAAAGTATGCAACTTCAAAGATTTCAGTAACAGCACCAAAAAGCACAACACACCAACTATAGATATCTGGTTGCACTGGACGGGGACAAATTCACAAGTTCAGGCTAACCGTGATGGAGCATGGGCCGCTACAGGGACCCAGTTAGACTCGTTGAACAAAGTACCTTAAATCCTGGATGGCGGAACATTGCCAGGGACCGCATCAAAGATGCGTCATGCAGCCGAAGTGATGTGTCAGTTCTGAGATGCAGCAAGACTGTAATGTGAAGTCCAGATATGTTGTCAAGAATCCCGTCGATGAGGGCTTCCGATGTGAAGTCTGGTGTCAAGGATGGGTTGCACAGTCAGGGTGATGCTTTGGTTCCGAGGAGATGGGAGGCTGCTATGTGGAGTCTGGAATCATCGTCAAGGCTGTCGTCTACGAGGGATGCGAGGGCCTGTGCTGAGGATGTGTCACGCAGAAGCAGTTCCGAGGAGGTGAAGGGCTACGATGCGATGCAGGTCTTTGCGACGGAACTGATCCACGCAACCGCTGCAATGCATCGGTTCTGCGCAGGCTTGTGCTGCACAGCAGAGGAGATGCGTTGGTTCCACTGGATCCACAGAAGCTGGTATAGCACCTTAGGTCCACTTCCAAGGGTCCAGGACTGGGGTGACACCACTTGGCAAGGTAGACTCACAGATAACAGAGTCCAGGTGATGGGGCCAAGGTTGTTGGAGCCTTCTGTCCCTAAAACGCACAGTTGCAGATCTAGTCCTTCTCATCCAGGAAAGAGGGCAGCAGACAGCAGGTCAGCACAGCAGGGCAGCAGTTCCATCAGAGCAGCAGTCCATCAGAGTGGAAGTCCTCTCAGCAGCACAGCAGCCCTTCTTCCTGGCAGATTATCCACAGGTCTGGAAGTGTACTGAAGAGATGGTGTCTGAGGTCCAGTATTTTACCCAGTTGTGCCTTTGTAGTGGGGAGAATCTTTTAGAGTCAATCTTTTTAAGTGGACAGGTGCACTGCATTCCGTGCCCTGACACAAGACTAACTATAGGGGGTATGCAGCCCTTTGTGTGGAAGCAGGACACAGTTTATTCAAGTGTAAGTGGGGCTCTGCCTAGCTCTTCCCTCCCATCCTGCCAGTGATGGCCAATCAAGGCACACCTAAGCTCCCTATTGTTTGTGGATGTCTAGGAGAAATACACCAAGCCCAACTGTGAACAATACCCAGTCATGTGACCCAGAGCAGGCTGCAGGGACCAAATTGCTAAGGCAGGAAAATGCAATTTTTCTAAAAGTGAAATAACAAGAAAAGGGTTTGGCCCTTATTCAGTAAGGCCGGACCAATATATAATTATCCAACAACACAACTGCCAATACTGAAATTCATTCACAACCAAACATTTATACCAACACACAGATAACCTAAACACTCTGGTGAGAAAAAATTTAAATTTTATTTTTCTTTATCGAAGATTCTTTTCCTTTACTTTTTCTTATTTGTTATGTTTGTTTTCAAACAGCGTATAAATTCAAAATTCTAATACAATACAAATATTTTACATATACTGAAGACACCACAACATTTAACACAAAAGACAACAAATATAAACAATTTAAATCGCAAAACAATACAACATTTATATTTAAAGCTTTTGTTCTGTACACATTTTTGACTTTTCAATTATACAAAATACACCAAGCCTCTGATTCTTATTAGTTAAATCCTTTTTGGTATAATTCAGAGGCCAAACCCAAATGGTGGACCTACTGGGCTCACTTGGGGGTCGATTCCGATTCGGGCCGGAAATTTCTCCGACCGAGCCGGACCCGGAGAGATTTTCGACCGAATCGGACCCGTGCAGTCCGACCCGAGCGAGTACGATGCGTCCGTATGTTATCGGACTCGAGTCGGTCGGACTCCATTGAAGTCAATGGGAGCCGGTCAGTCTAACGCGTACGCGCGGCTCCATTGACTCAATGGGTGCGAAGTCGGACAAGTGCGCCCCCTACAGCGGGTACGCGGTGGAGCGACTCGCGCCGTACACGCACAGGTAGGGGGACCCATGGGTCCCCCTGTGTGCGACTCGCGCGGCTACGCGTGACAGGGGGTCCGACACGGACCCCAAAGTACGCTCCGACAGCTCTTTCCGAGCCGGAGTGCGCGGCTCGGTCGGATTGCTCGCGGCGCGCATCGTGACTTACCCGGCCGGGAAGCGTCTCCATTGCGTGGTGCGAGTCGAGTCCGAGCGAGTCGGTCGGAGCGGTTCGAGCCGGGAGCGAAGTCGGTCGGAGCGGTCGGGACACCCGGACGAGTCGGTCGGCGACTCGCATCGTACTCGCTCGGCCGGACCCGCGTACGGTTCGGTCGGGAAACAGGGCTCCGAATCGGATCCGGTAAAGCCGAATCCGATTCGGAGCCCTACCGGCCGAGATCGGAATCGGCCCCTTAGTGATTTCTGGTATCTATATACATTTTAGTCCCTAGTAAGCAAGTGTGGTCATCAATCTTAGTGGACACCTATTTGGTTGAAGACAAAAACCAGTCGACGCGTTTCGAACCCTAAAAACATAAATGATGGGTTCTCCTCAGGACATAGAACTTCAAGCTAAAAGACAAAAGACAGAAGACAACAATTCAACTGTCAGCACCATTCAAGCATTTCCATTCAATTACTCTTCTAGGTATATACATTCCCATCACCTTTACCTCAATTTCATATTCCACGAGCACCAATCTCTTCGGTCACCAGCCAGTAGACCCAGTAATCAATTGCAACCTTTAAAAAAATCATATTCAAAACAAGTAAGTGACAAACTTAATGCAGGGCGCTGCCTCACTGTAGATCGGTAGCCACATTTCCTTAAAATTCATTTTCCGACTCGAAATTAGGGGAGGATTTAAGTTGCCCGAGATAACGTACGGGACTGGCATTAATGGAAAGAGTGATAAAGCATTCCATGGGGAAGAGGAGGTCATGCAGCTTTAGACCTGGCAAAATAAACCTTTTGCCATGCCCAAACCTTGCTTTTTAATACATATAAGTTACATGACAAAAGGTTTATTTTGCCAGGTCTAAATGGCAGTTTAAAACTGCACATGCAGGCTGAAATGGCTACTTGAGTGGATGGAATAATCAATGCTTGAGGTCCACTAGTATCATTTTGCTTACAGGCCCTGGGCACAGGTAGTGACACTTTACTAGGGACTTACAAGTAAATTCAATATGGCAATTGCTTATAAGCCAATTCTACCATGTTTTAAGGAAAGAGCACAAGCACTGATTGGCAGTGGTAAAGTGCGCATAGTCCTAAAACCAGCAAAAACGAAGTCAGGAAAACGGGAGGTTTTAAGGCAAAACGTTACTAGGAAAACCATGCCAAGGATGCCAGGTCTAACAGGTTCAGATATGAATTTCGTACCAAATGGATTGGAATGGGATGAATCAAGCAGTGCAAGGTAGAGGCGATGGAATGAATTTAAATGTTGAATTGTTGAAAAAGAATACAGCGCGTCATTATTGTGGGAGCATTGGAGATTGGAAAAGAGTATACAGATGAAATCCAAACCTGATTCTGGTAAATTCCAAACAATTTCAGCAAAATCAGAGAGGTAATAAGATGTCAAATATGCAAAATGCTGAGTAGAATATGCAGAATTAGAAATAATTTCAAATGTCTAGGCCAACAGTTCCAGTGATGCAACAAAACATGAGATATAAAAACCAGGTTATCAACAAAATACTATGATTTTGAGTGATGAGATGGCAGGAAATAGTTCACAATGACTGTGCCTGAGGGAGGAAGAGGATTGTGTGCTTGGTGCAGTTCTGGAGGTAGAACTGAGGTGGCCCCTATAGTGACTGAGAAGTCAATGGTTATCACGATTCATTTCTGATTGATACAGGGGCTACTCGTTCTACAGTCCTTTGTGTGGAGGCCCCAAACCTACCCTTTTGGGGAAGCGGAAGCCCAAGTTGTAGAGATCAGTAATAAACAAATTGAAAATTAAGTTACAACTGATGTTCCAAGCAAAATAGGACAGATAGAAAATAAACATCAGTTTATATCATGTGATTAATGTTCATTTGATTAGTGTTTGAAGGGACCATCTTTGTAAAATTAATTGCATGATATATACTGCACACCAGATGGTTTAGCGATGGAAATGCAAGATGAGGATTGATTTTTAAAAACTAACTCAGAAGACATGAAAATTGAGTTGTACCCAGGTTTGACAAAAGTTAACCTGCCTCTGGATTTAGGACATACTGTCAAAGAAGTGGCATGGGATTTCACTAGCAAAGTGATTGGACTGATTAAAAAAGCAGAACCGGTGAAAATAAAGATGAAACCAGGTGCAATATTTCCTTGATCTAGACAGTGCAGATTTAAAAGAAACACTAAGGAAGGAATGACAATCAAAAAAATTATTGAAGGGGGAATTCTCTGAGAAGTGCTTGGTAATGCTTGCAATTCTTCAGTGATAAGAATTATAATGCTGAATGGCAAATGCAGGATTGTTCAAGACCCTCGGAAAAATAAATAAATAGTTGTACCGTGTGGTTTGGTGGTACCAAATCCAACAGAAATATTGGTTCAAATTCCTTCAGAAGAACAATGGTATATAGTCACTTATGCCAAGTGTTCTTATCCATTTCCATCACATGAGGATTCACAGATCCTCTTTGCATTTCAATTTTTGAATAAAGTTCTTGTGTGATGTAGAATCCCACTAAAATATACTGAGAATCCTTCAATTTACTCCCAAATACTAAATATAGATATGGAAAATCTAAAACTGTCATGTAATTCAGTTCCAGTTCAATATATAGATGACTGGTTGATAGCATCTAAGATGAAAGAGGACTTTAAATTGGATACTGTTGCCCTGTTAAATCACCTAGCTGAAAATGGGCATAAAGTCTTCCCGACTAAAATGCAGTATTGCAAAAAGAAGTCATTTATTTCGGACACCATATTGAGAAGGATGTGAGGGAAGTCTCTAAAGAACGTGTTTCTGCAATTTTAAATTTGAGCCTGCCAACCACCCAGAGGGAGGTTTGGATGTTTCTTGGACTTGTTAGGTACTGTCATCAGTAGAGCCCAAACTTTTCATTGATTGCAAAACCTTTAGTAAGGTTGACATGCAATGATGCACAGGATCCAGTAACATTCAATGATGAGTGTCTTGATGCATTTAAGAAATTGAAAGAGAGTTTTTGTCATGCGGCCGCACTTGCGATACCTGATTACAATATGATGTTTTTCCTATTTTATCTTGACAAAGAGAGATGTGTACTTTTAATTCTCAACCAGAAACATGGTGGACTTATGCACCCAGTAGCATATTTTTCAGCTATATTGGACCCAGTAGCTGTAAGTCTACTAGGTTGTTTGAAATTGGTTGCAGCAGTTTGTTTGGAAATTAAGCAAAGTGAAGGAATTGTCACAGGCCATACATTATTTGTCTATGTCCCACATTCACTCAGCAAGATTTTCTCAACGTGGGAGGTCGCGGGCAGTCCCACTATTCGCGGTGAAAATGCTGTCGCTCAAGTAGAAATTCTACTTGAGCGGCAGCAAAGAAGCAGCGCCCCCTGGGGCACCGCGTGGTGCCATTCGCACTGATTTTGCAGTGTGAAGCAAGATTCCGGTGCTAAAAATCAGCACAACCATGTCAATTTCCACCCGTTTGTGGAACTGCAACTATCTTGCAGAGTTTTCATATAACTTAGTGGAATTCTGCAGAGTGAAACTTCACGAGTTCCGCCCACCCCTAATGAAAAATTTTCTGAGCTGGAGTATGACTGCATAGAGGTGACCAATGTGTGCATGAAACCAAGACCAGACATGAAGCAAGTTCCATTGGAACTGGCAGATCTGACATTATTTGTTGATGTTTCTTGTTTAGGAGACAAATATGGAGGACTGAGAGCTGCTTATGCAGTATGCTCTATCACAGAGACACTTGAGGTACCCTCCTTACCAAATGTGACATCAGCACAATTGGCAGAATTAATTGCCTTAACAAGAGCTTGCTGCTTGTCAGAAGATTTGAGTGTGATGATCTATACAGATAGACTGTATCGATTTGTGTTGTTCTTGATGATGGACAGCTGTAGTTACAAAGGGGTGTTATGACATCGTCAGGAGCTCCAATAAAAAATGGAATGTATATTTTGGATTTGTTGGGTGCAATTCAATCTTCTCCTTCTTCACTCCTAACACCTATAATAGTTATGATTATTTGTCCAATTGATATATTGCTCGTACTAAAGTTTTTAGAATATATACTTAGTAGATATATCATTAAGACTGAAAGCTGTAATAATAAAAAGAAAAAGATTGATGTTTGTCTAAAAAGACGATGATAAGGAACAAAAGTATCAACAATTGAAGCAATTGGAGGTTAGTGTACAATTATCTCAGAAGATGAAGGTTTCAATGAACCAACGGCGATTAATACAGTTTATTAATGGGATTTTGGTGACCATTAAAAAATAATCAGAGGGGGGAGGTGGTCAAAAAGTTTCTGATGTGCAATTTTGTGACAAATTATTTGTCTGACTTAGTAATTTTAATGATGCATATGAACGTAATTAATGAACTAACGATTTCTCACTTAAACCAACCAATATATTTACCCCATTTAGAAGTGTGATTAATAATTAGGTATAGTTATGACACATGTTCTGTTCAAAGCACCCTTATTTTAAAAAGGATGCAGTTTCTGGTGTTCTGCTCATCCTGCTCACCCCACCTCCCAATTAACTACTCTGTGTTATTCTTCCCTCCCTACACTTTCCGTGGAACCGTAGGCAATGGAAGTAGAGGTGCTGGGTGTACTAGAGCACCCCAAATTAACCATGCTGAAGTTGAAATAGAGTTTAAATGGTATTTTTATCTGATAACATTTGCCGTGCTTCAAATACGGAGGTCAAATGTCAGGCAATAACTTCTAGCAAATGGCTGTTTATTCTTTTCTTTTTTTAAGTTTAATAAGCTTTATTGAGTCATAAAAAATCAATAACATACATTAAAGGCCTAAAGAATAACAGTGCAAGAATATCTTGTAAGCAAAATAGAGTAGGCAACAAATCATAGTAGAAAGCTATTTATATTTTGGGAAAATAAGGGAAAGGAAAGAAGGGGAAAGGGAAAAAACGGGGTATAAAATGTATTAATCATAAACACTTAAATAGACGTCAATACTATGCCCATAAGAATTGTAAAGTGTAAAGAACAAATAACTGTTGAATAAAAACTTCGCCAAATAATAAAAGAAGAGGAAAGATAAGACAAAGAGGAAGGAATTCAAGGGGGTTGAAAATTTTCAGAACGATAATGAGAAACATTATTGATTGAAACTATATTTAAATAAGTAGTTAATGGCAACCAAAAAACATCTCTATTTACATGTGAATTGCATTGGGAGGCACATGCCACATCTAACCTATGGTATTGACATACAGTATTCCACCATGACTTAGTTGAAAGTTTAGTCAAACATTTCCAATTCATTGTAATTTGTTGAAACGCTAAAGCCAACATAAGATCAAACAACCCTCTTTCATAGGAAGGTAAAGGAATGGATTCTGATAGACTTCCCATAAAGAGAAGAATATTGGATAGTGGTATGTGGATCCGAAAAATTTAGACAAACGAACCCAGATGTGTGTCCAAAAAGAAAGAACAGGAGGACATGAAAAAAGGAGATGTGAGAGATCTGCTGATGGAAAATCACAGGACCAGCATTTCTTATTGTCTATGTGTGTGAAAGTAGCTATAGAAATGGGAGTGAAATATAATCTGTGATATCGAAAAAACATAGATTGAGTGGTGGAAGCGGATCTTGAAATCCTCAGCGACCGAGCCCAAATCTTATTCCATGTATCAGCGCTCCACTGGAAACCTGAGTCTGATTCCCAAGCAAGTTCCAACTTAGTCTTGTCTCATTCTGGATTTGTGGTGTAAAAGAATTTATAAATTAAGGAGGCTTTGGAACTGATGCTAAGATTTTAAGGAGTGAGTTCTGAGTGATGGAAGCTTCATCAGAAGGGAGGGAATAAAAAATGCTTAAAAGTAATTCCATAAGTATGGAAAATGTATGTAAAAAAGATCGAGGGCAATTAAATGTAGCTTGAAAATCAGGAAAAGAACAAGGAGAACTGCCATCAAATAAATCGTTAACCCAGGTAATTCCCTTTACTCTCCATGAGGCCCAATACAGAGGTCTATTATTAATGGTTATAAGATGATTATGCCTCAAAGGAGAATGGAGAAAGTTATTTCTGGATATTAATTTTGGCTGAAAATGAGGTTTTAACAAAGAGCAAGTGTGTTTAAGTAGTGGAAGGGATGTGAGGGTATTTTTGGCAGTAAAAGAAAGAACCTCATTGGTCAAAAAAAGAGTAAACATACAACGCTCAATAGTGACCCATAGAGGAGTAGAAGGAGAGGATTCCGTAAGAAGCCAATGAGAAGCTTGTTTTAAGCTAAAAGCTTTATGATATAATCGAAAGTGTGGAAAGCTCACCCCACCTACAAGTCTCGGTTTTCTGAGATGAAGTAAAGAGATTCTAGATTTTTTGTTCTTCCATAGAAATTGAGAAAGAAGAGAGTCTATTCTTTTGAAAAAAGTTACGGGGATACGAATAGGAATCATTGAAAAATAATATAATAAAATAGGAGTAATCATCATCTTAATGGAGTCAAGACGGCCCCACCAGGAGAGAAAAAGAGGATTCCAGGATGAGAAGAGTTTGGAGATACGATCTAGGGCTACATTCATGTTCAGTTTAACCGAGTCAGTAATAGAATTGGAGAACCAAATACCAAGATATTTGATTTTAGAGCTATTCCAATGAAAGCCAGTAGATTCAAATTGTTGTTTGAGGCAAAATTTTGTAATTGGTAAAACTACTGTTTTATCAGAGTTGATCTTATAGCCTGATACCGCTGAGAAATCAAATATTTCTTGTAATAACGAAGGAATAGAAGAATCTGGATTGGAAATGAAAAGCAAAATATCATCAGCATAGGCAGATAATTTCAGGTGATGATCGCCATATGGAAAACCAAAAATAGAGGGATTCTGACGAATACGGGAAAGAAAAGGTTCAAGAGAAAGAACAAACAAAAGGGGGGATAATGGACAACCCTGCCTAACACCTCGATGGAGTGAAAAATGTTGCAAAATTTGACCATTCACGATAGTAGAAGCAGAGGGAGTAGAGTAAAGAAGAGAGATAAGAGAGATGAATTTAGTACCAAAACAATGCCAACTAAGAGATTTAAACAAAAAGGACCAATCTACCCTGTCAAAAGCTTTTCCGCATCGATGGAGATCGCCGCAAGAGGAAAAGATAAAAAGGAGCTTTATTGAGAACATTAAAAAATAGACGAGAGTTATCAGAAGTTAGTCTACCTTTAACAAATCCACATTGTTCGGGGCCTATTAAATGAGGGAGGAAGGATTCAAGGCGCAAAGCTAAGAGTTTAGCAAAAATGTTATAATCAACATTTATCAAGGAGATGGGGCGATAGTTTTTGCAAAATTTGGGATCTTTGTCTTCCTTATGAATAAGACAAATAGAAGCTTCTAGAAAAGTACCACTTGCTGCACCCGTGAAACAAAAATGTTGGAAAAGGTTAAAAAGTTTTGGTAATAACAGATTGGAAAAATGAAGATAAAATTCTACAGAAAAACCATCAGGGCCAGGGGATTTATTCTTCTTTAAAGAATTCAAGGAGGAGGAGAATTCCTGTAATGAAAGATCCGTATCGAGAGAGGTGAAATCTAGATCAGGAGAAGGAATAGTACTAAGATATTCATTAATGAGTGTATCAGTTGGAGGCGACTCAGGAGTGTATAGAGCAGTATAAAATGTTGTAAATTCGGCTGATATATCTTTATCTTTGAAAAGGTGTTTACCATCAGTAGATTGAATGGATTCAATTAATGTTTTCTCTTTTCTAGATTTTAAATAATTAGCAAGAAGTGAGCCGACCTTATTACGACCACCGTAGTATCTGGCACTGCTACAAAGCATAGTGAAGGAGGCCTTATCAGTAGAAATTTTATTAAATTCCATCTTCGCACGGATAAGTTGTTGCAAAGTAGAGTCCGATGAAGAAGTATAAAACTGATGTTCTAGGTGTTTAATGGAAGATAATAAAGCTTTATGTTTATTAGAGGATTGTTTCTTTTTCCTAGAAACAAAATCTATAATAAAACCTCGAGCAGCGGCTTTAAAACTATCCCACACCGAAACGGGAGATATAGAGGTATCTTCATTAATTCAGCAAAGGAGGAGAAAGAAGGAGAAAAAACTGGATCTTGTAAAAGATAATTATTGAATCTCCACCTATACATTTTAGAGTGAGGAGGAAGTAAATCAAAGTCAGCGACCACCGGAGCATGATCTGAAATCAAAATGGGCTCAATCGAGGAGGAAACGAGGTTTTGGGCCAAGGATTTAGAGAGAAATATGTACTCAATCCGGGATAGGGATCCATGTGGAGGGGAAAAAAAGGAAAATTCTGATTGGTCTGGATTGCATAGCCTCCAGGCATCGACCAGTTGAGTCTGTGTGATAGTATTAAGAAATTGTTTGTGGGTTTTGTGGGGGATAAAATGTACCTGGGATTTACGATCAATAAAAGGGTCTGCAACTTCATTGCAATCACCTCCAAGTATAAAAAATTCATCCTTATTTTGAAAAAACTTGTCTGTAATAGTAGGCCAAAAAGAAGAGTCGGGTTGAGTTGGGCCATAGAGGTTAAAAACAGTGAGAGGGATATTATTAATTAATAGTTTGACCAGAATCCACCTTCCATCGGAGTCAGTATCTTGTGTAACAACAGTGCATTTCAATGTTTTATGGCATAAAATTACAACCCCATTCTTTTTTGTGTTGGTAGGAGAGATCAATACTGAGCCAACCCAATTACGCTTAAGTTTGAGAGCTTCAGCCTCAGATAGGTGAGTTTCTTGTAACAGAACTAAATCAGGACTATATGAGGCTAGATGTGAAAGAATTCTCTGCCTCTTTATAGGATTATTGAAGCCTTTTACATTCCATGTAATAACTCTGAATGGAAAAGATTAACATCATAAAAACAACAGTGTATTATTGAGAAAAATGCAAATGAGCATAAAATGCAGAATGAGCAATTGAAAAATTGGAAGAAATAGGTGACAATAATAAGATGAAAGGGTAAAGAATAAAGAAGTAAAATGAGAAAGATGAAAAATAAAGGAGAGTTAAGAAAATGGCAAAATCTTCCAGCATCAGTAAAAGAAGAAACAGAAGGTAGATAGAAAGAAGAAGACAAGATATGAAGAAGAGAGAGTCAGGCAAAAGAAGAAAAAAGAAGAGCATAAGGAAAAAGGGAAAAGGAAAAAGAAGAGAGGACAACAAGAAGAAGAGACAGTACATATCCAAAAGGACGACTGAAAAAAGCATACCTGAAGGGACAAAAAACGGAAGAAAACTGGGGCATGAACGACACATGAAAAGATGAGACACCCGAACACAGGGAGTCCGAGCCACATCGGGACAAGGAAGAGAAGGGAAACGAAACCATGTTATGGAACACGAACGAACGGACCTATAGAGGGAAACAAAGGAAAAACGATAAGCAACATATACATAAAAAAGGAACTACGCAACTATTGAACCTAAGATAGGCAAGAAGAACAAACCTAAGCAACAGGTAAAATCTTAAATTTAACAATATTGAAAGAACTACAACAAATAGATAAATAAATAAGAACACAAAGAGAGCAGCGAAGAGACGACTAATAGATCCTGGGAGGATCAGCACAGTCCATTATAAAACCAGAAAAAGATTCCAAAAATTACATGACTAAACCAACAGAATGAACCATGTCATAAAACATTTCAAACGTATTGAAAAAGTACCATTACAATAAAAAAAAACAAAAAAAAAACTAATCAGCCATTAGAGGGGCCAGCACTGTCCATGTTGCTTGCAGTGTGAGATTGAAGAAAAGTTTTGAGTTCCGCAGGGTCTTCAAAGGATCAAGTTCGATTTTGAAAAGTCACCTTAAAAATGCAGGGATGAAAAAGGCCGTATCTGGCTCCAAGAGATCGAAGAGGTGGACGAAGACTTAGGAACTCCTTCCTCCTAGCTGCTGTAGCGTTGGAGACATCTTGAGAAAGAAATACCTTCTGACCAAGCCAAGAAATTTGTTGCTTGGCTCTAGCTGCAGAGAGGACTGAGAGCAGATCCGTGAATTTTAAGAAAAGGATGATGACTCCTCTTGGTCTGACCAGAGACGTAGAGAGTGGAGGACGAAGGCCAAGCCTGTGTGCTCTCTGAATGCTGAGGGATGTGGTAGGAGGCATGTCTAAGAGTTTCAGCAAGAAGGTTGTAAAAAAGGAGGCAGGGTCGTCACCCTCCAAAGCTTCAGGCAGACCATAAATGCGTAAATTATTCCTCCTATTTTGGTTTTCCAAATCTTCGGTATGTTGTTTCAAATTGCGGACTTCCTTTTCTAAAGAAGAGAGTCTCTGGGAGTCACCCTGGACCACCGAAAGTTGCTGTTCCATTGAAGACACTCTAGTTTCCATTGTGGACCATTTCTCCTCCAAGAATTGCATCTTGTTGTTTGTTTCCTCTACAAACGGACGCAAGGCGCGAATTTTTTCCAACAGCAGCTCCATGGAGATGGGAGGGGACGCCTTGTCAGGAGAAGGAGGACCCTGCTTCAGACGTTTAGAAGCTGAAGACGGTGGAGATGATTTAGATGAAGACTGTGATGAGGAAGAGCGATTGGAAGACACCCCAGTCATCGATCCTGCGGTAAAAGATGAGTCTAGAGCAGAAGTAGGAAGAGAAGACAGGGTGCGTCTTTTAGGCACAAAAACAATTTGCGATTTACGCAGTATACTCATATATAAGAGTCACCAAAGTAGTGCAGAGGTCGTTGCACGAACTAACAAAAGTCGTGATATTCAAACATTAACAAGAAAGGTGGTGTTGGATGTCCACTGGAAATAACTGAAATACTGACCACACTTGTCATATGATGGAAGGTATGGTATGCCTTATACCTGGAAAGTACCTGACTGAAGAGTGCCAAAAAATGATGCAATCAAAATGATATCATGAAATATAAAGCAGCAAACTCCAGTCAGAAAAGACATAAAAGAGTCATAGAATCCTTGAAAAAAGGAGAGATACCTTGAAAAACGCAGCGCTGCATATCTTTCAGTAAAGCAGCTGATAGAACATTGAGGACAAAATGGAGGGTGCTCTGAGGTGAATAAAACAGCAGAGTAGATGTCAGCCAACGCTGTGAGTCAGAAGATGTAGTGCATTTTTCCCATCAGAGACTGGCTGCAGGCATGAGGTCTATGATTTAGGGGCAGAACGTTGAAGAAGGGAAAAAACGAAGGAAGTTCATATTTTGAAATGCGGAGGAGCTGGCAAACACCTAAAATGGCGGACGCGTTGTAGAAAAGCCGTCCGCGGCTATAAATAATGAAAGCGCAGTGCGCTTAACGCGGGAAACAGCTCACCAGAATCCCGACATCATCCGATTCCAGAAGCGGAGGTTCCCGGGAAGAAAGGGTGCGAAATAACGCACCGGCGGGTCTTCAGAAGTCCCGATGAAACGGAGCTTCCTCCTCAGGCGGCTATCTCGTCCGGCGCCGAAGCCACGCCCCCGGCTGTTTATTCTTTTAAAATGAGATTGGTGTTTACTTCCTCTAACTGCAAAGTAAGATGATTTTATGAAAGTGAACCATGGGACAATCTTGCAGGGGTACAGTAGTAATTTTTTCTAACACATAGTAACATTTAAATACCTGTAAATGAAAAGTACAAATGTTTCAGACTATATCAGCAATTCCAAAAGCACAAAGGAAGCAGATTTTTTTATATATCTGAAGTGTGATGGAAACAAAGATTTTAATTGAATCAAAATAAATCAAGACCTACTAATTTCCTAAAACTCGATTTCCACACATTATTATTTGTGTGCTTTTTATCAGTAAAAAACTGTGGGGTATATTCACAAGAACGTGTGCTAAACATCTCCACAAAATGTTAACGCAACTTTACACATCGCAGCCTATCACGTGAAAATAACCCCTTGTCAACCAGGAATTCACAACACGGCGGTACCATGCGATAGTCCCCCAAAAATGCGGCCAATGTCCGCGATACAATCACCGCGACCGTGATAAAAACACAAACCTCAAAGCGAAAAAACATGCGATGGGCCAAAGCGCGATGAGGAAATCAGCGATAAACAGCGAGAGGCCAGCAAAACCCACGGATAATGCGGGAAAAAGCACAAGAACAGCATACGGAAAATGCCACCACAAACTAAATCAACTGCGGAGTACCACGGACGCACCCTGACCGACTGCAGAGGACAACATGAACCCCACAATCCCCACGGAGGAACACCCAGGAATACTGGGCACGTGGAAGGGCAATGAGAAGAGGAAGAGGAAGACGTGGTACAGTCTACAGGAAAACCACATGATCACCACGGATGAGACAGAACACCACCACCAACTGTACGTCACCTCCAACGTGTCATTGGCAACAAAGAGGCAAAGATGGCACACCACCTCGGACCATGTGAATGCCGCCGCATGGCAGAGGAGGACAATGGAAGAGCACAAGAGGCACTGGACTGATGTGAATGGCAAAACCAAGCAGAAACTCGCTGCCAACACGAAAGCAGCAACGCACCCCGGAGGAGGGGGCCAGCAGGACACCAGGAGCCGAATGACATGGAGAAGATGGTGGCCACTTTCACCAGTCTGGAGACGGTGACATGAGTTGGTGATCTGGACACTGCCCAACATGACCCAACATCACATCAACTTGGTGCGTAGCGACCTGGGAGTGGGGGGATGGGTGGAGATGGGCACAATGGCACACATGCACAATCCAGCAGGGCACACTGCACACCCACAATGACTCTGGTACATGTCCCTGATCCCACGGGAACACTCCAGCACACACACAAACACCAAATAGTCCCACGAGGCACCCACCCAACACATCAACAGTCACACAACCAACACATGCCCACGTGCGAACATGCGAACATGCACATACATCAGACACACTGACAATGCAAGAGACACCACATGACCAGTAGCTTGGCTGCAGTCCTATCATCATGGCAATGTACACGGCATGACACTGAGGTGGCTGAGTGCGGACAACACCCGAAAAGGAGCAGGTCACACTCGGACACAACCACCTGCACAAACAACCCCTGACGTCAACGACACATCTGCGGACAAATCATGCCCAAGAGTCACAACTCGACAAAGAGCACAAGTTACTCAAGTCTGCAAAATTTCAGCACCCTGGAAGCACAGAACTGACAGGCACACCACCTGAAAGGGATCAGTGGCAGACAAATCAGAGCCGCAGGAGCGAATCACCCACCGTGCAGCATACGCACATAAGTATAAGTGCACCTCGACATTGACAACATCCCGGTACAAACAGCAACACCTCCACAACAGTACACAGGACACAACTGGTGCCCCAATTGTGCACAACATGGCAAATCACATCTGGCACAGCAGGAAACTGGGACATGACAATGTACAAGTACAACCTGTAACCTGCAAATATGTTTTATTCACACATGCTGTGCTTGTGGTCATTTTGTACTGTCCCATGATTGCCAGGGACGGCCACAATGTGACGTTCTCATGAGAAGAAATTGTTAATGATGGTGTTCCTACAGGCCATTCCTGCTGCAGCTGCAGTGGGATGTGGGCCACCTGCCCCATCGTCCCCATCATCGTCCGGTACTTCTGGAACTGGGATCCACGGGGCATTGGTGTGTACACAGATGTTGTGCAACACACAACATGCAACGATCATCTTGCACACGATGTCTGGGCTGTACAGGAGCCTTCCACCTGTGACGTCCAGGCACCTGAAACGTGACTTCAACACGCCAAATGTGCATTCAACGATGCCCTTGGTGTGTATGTGGGCCGCATTGTACTGCCTCTGGGCGGGTGTGTTCGGGTCTCGGAGGGGTGTCATCATCCAAGGGCAGAGTGCATACCCTTGATCACCTGGGACAGTGCAAAAAGAAAAGAGTCAATACTTGGTTCGGCATGATGTGATGGCAGGCCCACTGATCCAGTGACGCCTGTGCTGGCTGTGTGTGGGGTGAGTGTAAGCCAGCCCTCAGGGAGTAGCTGGTGCTGGCAACAACTCCAACAGTCATCAGGCACTCAGAAATGCAATGTCAGATCAACAAGGGAGCATGACTTGAGTCGCACAGGGTTAGTGGCCCCGGATGCACAGAGGCCGAGCACGGGCCCACCGCCACGGGACGCTGACCTGCGGGAGACTGGGGTAGGGTCATGAGGGCAGAGCAGGGTCTCGTATGTCTCAGAGGTGCCTTCCGCGGAGTGTCTCGGGGAGAATGGGAGGTGTAACCCCAGGGCATGATGCAGAGGGCACATGCCAGCTGTGACCGGCAACATGGCGGATATGAATGCCACAGACTCATGCCAGACACCAAGTCTGTACCTGCCCATTGCTGATGACAACCCCCAGGCCACAGGCTCAGACACCAACGATGTTCCGCCGGAGGCTGTCGGTCACTCACGGCGCACAGGGTTAGTGGCACCAGGTCAGTCCTTGCTACTGGTTGACCTCCTCCGTAACCGTGATCCATGTTACCACCGGACTGTGATGCATCTCCCTCTCAGTCCTCCCCCTGCGTACATTGGCATGGACCCTGCTATTGATTGATGATGATTCAGTTCAAGATGTGGGACATGCTGGACTGCAGTGTAGCTGGGCTGCAGCAGTGGGGTGTGTCAATGAATGGGGACCCCTGGGGCCTGTGTCACGGAGGACAGCGATGGCCTGAGGAGGCCGCCAAGGTTGCGGGCATGGGTCTTGAAGCTAGCACCGGCATGTGGTGGGTCCTCTTTGACACACAAAGGTGTCGGCAGGTGAGCAGTGTGGCCTTGGAGCGCTGGTGCGGGCAGGCCTGGTCTGGGTATCAGCGTCCTGGGGTGCAGCAGGCGCACAGGCTCGCAGGCCCCGCTGCTCACGGCGTCGGCCTCGTGGCGGACTGCGAGGTGCCGCACTGGCTGTGACGTTGGCCTTTCCGGGAGTGAACCACGCTCTGCGCCACAGGTTTTTGTTAACACCCCTGCGCAGGCCTGGCGTACTCCGGGCCAACCCACTACGCTCACGCACACAGGGGGGGATGCAGCGAGCGACATTTCCGCGATCTGACCCACGGCCTGGGGTGACATGGTTGCGTCCAATGTTCACTACTCTCCAGTCACCAGCAGTTGATGTCTGCATGGACATATCTGTGGTTGGCATAGCCATGTCTGTCCAGCACATCCACGCCTCACTTGTCGTTGTGTACATTCCCATTCACGGGTCACTTGCATCCTTCACACATGGCTGCATTCCGCATCTCCACACGTTCAGCTGTTGTGTGGCTGTGGTGCCATAATATAGCTGTATTGTGTGCAGGGGAAGCCCAGGATCCCATGGAGTTGTGTTGTCGTGTCTGGTAGGTGGGCATGTTGATTGACATGTATGTGGTTTGGTCATGTGTGCATTCCCACAGTTGTGCGTTGTGTGATGGTGGCTTTGAGGTGTGTGGTGTGTTGATTTGGCACTTACCAACGAGCAGTCCAGTTCCATAGATGTCATCCTGGAAGCGCTGGTTGATGATGGACTGTCGGAAGATGTAGGTATCGTGCACACTGCCTGGGTAGTTTGCGACGACATTGGTGAACATTCCCCGGTGGTCGACTATTGCCTGCACATTGATGGAATGCGTGTGCTTTCTGTTGCGGTAGTGGTGTGCAGTATCCGCAGGGGGCACAAGTGGGACATGTGTGAAGTCAATGGCCCCCAACACGTGTGGGAAACTAGCAAAGGCGTAGAAGCCTTGCTTTGTCTCCAGCTGTTCCTGCGCAGTGTGGGGAAGTGAAGGTACTGGGGTATGAAGCTGATGATGGCATCCAGGACAGGTGTGATGAACTTTGATAGGGCTGGCTGTGAGACTCCTCCGACTCTGGCAGTTGTTGGTTGGAAGGTACCAGAGGCCAACAGGTGCAGCACAGCCAGCAGCTTTGTCTGCGGGGGGATGTTGGTTCTCTGCTGGGTTGGGACCGTCAACCTGTGGGCGATGTGGGTCATGATGCGGATGATGGTTCTCCTTTTGAGCCTGTAGTGGGCGATGACTTCCTCGGGTGTTAGGTCTGTGAGACTGGTGCATTTTCGGTAGGTCCGCTGTCTTACTCTTCGCTGCCTCTGTGGTGGTCCAGGGGGGTGAGGGTCCGGGTCCTGGGGGTGGTGGGTGTTGTGGCCCTATTGGGGCTCCGAGCTGCATGATGAGTAGCTCCATGGCGTCGTTTGTTCTTCGGGTTTGGCTGTGTGCGGGGCTCCGTTGCCTACTGCAGGTAGTCGTCCGGCTTTACACCAGCAGAAGGCAGGTGTTAAATACCTGCTGCTACCGCAGCTTATCGCGTGGTTTTGACTCGCATCGCAGACCTGGCAGTTGGTTGTGAAAGTGGTGTTGTGGTTTTTTCGTGGTTTTTGCAAGGGGAACGCCTACTCTGCATCTCATTAGGGTTAGTTGGTGGTGTCCACCGTGGTGTTAAATTTTGGGGCAGTTGTCGCGGGAATACTGGCGATGTTTGCAGTTTGCACCCGCTTGTGAATGGGGTGTTAAATCTATCTCCACTTTTGATGAGTTAAGGTGGAGATAAATCGGAGATAAGTCCTTGTGAATATCCCCCTGTATGTCTGAGCAAATTTAGTGGCCATTTCAATGGAATCTATGTTGGCTGCAAATGATACTGCACTACAACACTTTAGTAATATATTTGGTACAATGTCCTCCTAAAAGCATCACCTGCTATATACTGCACCCTAACCACTGTTCAGCTGAATACATTTGCTACACTTGCTTTTAGTGTTACACTTGAATTTTCACAATCCATAGGACTTCAGTGATGTAACATTGATGGCAGCACCCCCAATCTTAAAAATGTTACAGTATCACTGCATGGACACAGAAAGCTATGTCATAATGGACTGTAGTGTTAGAAAGCATGTATTGTGAATGAAACTTTCCATCATGTACTTAATGTATCATTTTGAAGGATTTCCATTGTTAATTCTGAAGCAGGCATGCAAGAGAACATCATTTTATGAGCTATTGTTAAAAAAATGTTTTTATTTCAAAGATTAGTTTTTTTAGGAAAACCTTGAGCAATCAACAAAAGGACCCCTTTCAGAATTCATAATTTTGTCTATTTTACAAGATTGCAACACAAAAAGATGATGGACAGAATGCTGAACATTATCAAACATTCACCCTGAGTCAAAGCTCTGGGCCTAAATCTATCGTTTTTTAGCTCATCATTCCAGTTTGGACCAAGCCATATGCAAATCAGCCTTGACCCTACTCACCGTAGGAACATTTCAGCCCGAACTTCCAGGCCAGTTTCTCCCTGGACCGGGAAACAACCATCCTGGGACTAGTTTCGGGGGTATCACCCCATATCAGCCAGGCTAGCTTGCATCTGGTGGCGTAGTGAGCACAGGTTCCACGTCTGGGTATACTGATCCCACTTAGGGCAAAAATTGCGACACAAAAAAAGATGTACCGCTTTCTGTATTCACCCATGTGTTTTACACCTGTTTACCCCACAAATTGCAAGAGAGTAGACACTGCAAATATAGGAATTATTTCTTGCTACTTAGAAAATTGCAAAAACTGTTATGAAAAATGTTTTTCTCCTCTGTGCCTGTGTCCGAAAGCTGGGGGTAAAGTACTCCTAGCAAACATACTTTTTGTTGATGCAGTCTTTAGTAAAAAAAAACAAAGTCACCCCTTCCTAAACAACACTTTTTCCCAGTTAAAAAGAAAATCAACATGTCACCATACTTTGATTATTTTTACAGGCTTCTCCAGGATAAACCTTAAACCTTCGGTACCTTTACAATCAAAATGTGTGGGGGAAAAGGATGAAAAGTTAGCCTGGATATCATTTGTGGAAAAACTTCTATCAAGGCTCAAGCTTGAACTGCCCCAAAAGTCAAATAAAGTACTCAGCACTGGAAGAGTTCTCAGCATTTAAGAGGTTAAACAGATCTCACAGCCACCACCTCTGTTGCTACTCCACATATTACAGAAACCTACAGTTTCAAACAACAGCCATATTCATAAAGTTGCATCAACCTTACAGGCTTGGGCCTTAGACTGAAGTAATGACTATAAAGCCAAAGAATCATTATTATTATTACAGATTCGAGTAGTCCAGCTTAGGTCAAGAAGTGCTGAATCCATGCCATATGTTGAGAATAATCACTGTCTATGTTCAATTGAATCCAATCCAAGTTTATTATGCAAATTCCACAGAGCAATGCTAATACATACCGAGTTGATAAAGAGACGTCAGTTAACATCTGCTGGGTAACTTAAAACATACATTGATAGAACCACGGTTATACAACACATTTATTGCAGTAGAAGAAATGTGGCAATTCACGAACTTGGCCTACAAGGTATATTTTCTGTGCATTGCAAATGCTAAGCTCACAAACAAAATATCTTACAGAACTACAAATGAGTCTCACAGAACACACAACCGTCATGCACCAAACCTGCAGTAGACTGGACTCAGATGTTGTCTTCCGACTGAAGGCCACCCATCTTAAAGCACATTAAAAAATATTTCACCTCTGGAAGTAATTTGACATGCAAATAGAACTGCATAATATCTTGTGCAATAAAATAGGAGCCATACACCAGCTTCGCCATTGAGTGACTATGCTCACAGTGTGTTCAAATCATTTTATTTTGATAATGCCCTTTTGCCAGATACATATTTGTTTCATAAATTTCTATTAAGTATGAATGTATGAATGAATGATGCAACTTATAAAACGCACGAATGCCCGGAGGCATCTTGGCGCTATGCAGAGCAAAGAAGAGCCAACGATGTCCTGAATAGTGTTGTAGCCAGGTTTTGAGTTGCTTCCTAAAGACAGGGAGTGAGGAGGCAGTTTTTAGTTTGAGTGGCAGACGGTTCCAGTGAAGAGCTGTGACTCTAAAAAAGCTTCTTCCCCCCCAGGAGGCGAAATTGAAGGAAGCAACCCTTGTGAGTCTAGCTGCACCGGAATGCAGAGTTCTGCCTGGTATGTACCACTTAAGATTTTTCTTTAAAAAGGCTGGGGCTTTCCCCTAGAGCGTTTTATAGGCTAGGCAGAGTGCCTTAAAGGTGATAGGATGGCTAACTGGAAGCCAATGCAATTGTTTAACGGCTGACCTCACTGATTGAAATTTGGGAATTTTTAAAAGGAATCGTGCGGCCGCGTTTTGAATGGTCTGCAACTTCTTGAGTGGACCTTTTGGGAGGCCAACATAGAGACTATTGTAGTAATCCAGTCGTGATAAAACTAAGGCAATGACCACAGCTTTCAGACGATCAACCAGCAGAAATTTTACAATTTTTTTGATAATTCTAAGCCAGTGGAAGGAGGAAGAAGTGACCTTGTTGACTTGATCTTTATATTTTTACTCCCTGTTCAACAAGATCCCCAGGTTTTTTGCTTTGTACATTGGTGTAGGTGCCGTGCCCAAATCCTGGGGGCACCAGTTCGGATACCAGATGGATGGATTATTGCAGAACTGGATGACCTCTATTTTTGTAGAGCTAAGCTTCAAGCAATTACTATCCATCCATCCACGTACTGCCCTCGTGCATTTATTGACCGTGCTACCAGAATAATTTTCACTTTTTGCGAGTAAGACTATTATTTGTGTGTCATCGGCGTATGATGCCAGAGACAGCCCAAAGGATTTAATCAAGGAGGCAAGTGGTGTAACATAAATATTAAACAGGGTAGGGGACAGGGAAGAGCCCTGCGGAACCCCACAAGGCAAGAAATATGGATCTGAGTTAAATTCACCAGGTGATACCACTTGTCGGCGGCCCGAAAGAAAAGAATTTAGCAAGACCAGTGCTGTGTCTACAATCTCCAAATCCTGCATACAGTCTACCAATATCTCATGATTGACCGTATCAAAAGCCGCCGAGAGATCCATCAGGATCAAAATTGCGTTGCTCCCTCCGTCAAGGGATGCTCTGATTTCCCCCGTGACTGAGATCAGAGCAGTTTTGGTACTATGATTTTCTCTAAAACCGAACTGTGTCTCATCTAAAAGATGATTAACCTCAATAAAAGAGGAAAGTTGGAGATTCATGAATTTTTCTGCTAGTTTAGCCGGGTAGGGAAGCCGAGCTATGGGTCGATAGATGTTAGGATCCAGAATGTTAAGATTAGGTTTCTTTACAAGAGGAAGCGCTGAGGCTGGTTTCCAGGAGGTGGGGATAATCCCTGTTTTAAACATGGAGGAGAAGATCGCATGCAAGTGAGGTGCTATAACTCCTGAGACCAGGTGAGTAATCTACGGGGGGCACGGGTCATAGGGAGATCCCTCTTTGATCTTTGGAATAGGTTAAGCAATCTGCGCCACTGAGGGGGTTGTAAAGAACCCAAAGCTGACTAACTTACGGCCTGATTTTGTAGCTATATTTGTGGAGCAAGTCCTGGTGAACTTTTTATAGATAATCCAAACTTTATCCTGGAAGGAACAGGCTAGGGAATCATAAAAACCTTGATTATTGGTTGCTGTATCAGATACCATGGGGATGGTCAGTTTTTTATAGTTTGAAAAAAGGTTTTTGTTACGTTGGTAGCTGTTTTTTTTGTCAAAATCTTTTTATTGAGTTTACAAGAGTATACGACATTTGCAGCCCATCCAAACTCGATTCGCCAAGATCAACAGTGAGCTAAAGATAATACACAGTTTGATCACAAGTTCCTTGCATGACTGGAGGTCTTAACTAATAGCAGAGAGATCCAATAATATAACGTCTTACTGGTACACATTATGGGGCATATTCACAAGGAGCTATCGCCGACTTAACGGCACTTTATCACAGCCAAAGTTGTGATAAATTTACCTCCCCATTCACAAGCCGGTGTTAACAGCCCACAGCACCAGTTTACCCGCGATAGCAGCCGCAAAACACAACGCCACAGAGGACCCCCGCAAATATCGCTAATGAGATGCAGAGTGGGCGTTCCCGTGACAAAAGTCGAGACAACAGCACACCTCAACATTCACAACGACCAGCCACATCCGCGATAAAAACACAAAACAGGCGATAAGGCGCGTTAGCACCAGGAAATCTACACCTGCTCTGACCTGGTGTAAACTCGGATGGCAGCCTGCAAACCAAAAGGAGCACAGCCCAGGACTACATCGGAAGGGCAACAGATGCCATGGAGCCACCCATCATGCGGCCCGGACACACAAGAGGGCCACAACACCCACAGCCACCACCCCCAGGACCACCCCTCCCTGGCACCCCCCCCGACCAAAGACATGCCACATCAGCCACACCTAAACATGTACAAAATATTCCGCTTGGTGCCGCACAATCACAACTGGTGACATGGATGTGTCGTCACAGAAATGACCAGCACACATTCACTTTCGAAGCAACAAATGAAACTTTATTAAAATGAACAACGAAATGAAATGAAGACACATGGCCGCTCCCCTCCGGACAATACGTAGGTCACAGCCTGTAAGACAAAAAACATGATGAGAAGGTGTGTCCTGTGCACATCAGAGGACAGAGAGAGAGCGAAGGAGAGAGAGAGGAAGAGTGGGAGGGAGAGAGAGAGGAAGAGAGGGAGAGAGAGAGAGGAAGAGTGGAAGGGAGAGAGAGAGGAAGAGTGGGAGGGAGAGAGAGAGGAAGAGAGGGAGAGAGAGAGAGAGGAAGAGAGGGAGAGAGAGAGAGAGGAAGAGTGGGAGGGAGAGAGAGAGGAAGAGAGGGAGGGAGAGAGAGAGGAAGAGAGGGAGAGAGAGAGAGAGTGCTGCCCCTGCGCACCCAGGCCACACTGCTCACCTGCTGCCACCAGTGTGTCTCCAACCACGTGCCGGTATGTAGTGCAGTTCACCAGGCCACACATCTCATTCAGAGCCGTCAGCTGAAACAGAGCCCAGATACATGACTGGCACAGTACACACACTTGCACAAGACAACATCGCCTGCCCGCCCATGCACACCCAGGCAGAGGCACCCCAACCTCACCCGCCGCCCATCAGAGCATGCCCGCCCATGCACACCCAGGCCCCAATGCTCACCTTCCGCCACCTGCGCGTAGACAGGAGGTCCCACCACGTGCCGCTGCAAGCCATAAGCCCAGGGCCCACGGACATGGCACCCTCCACATCATGCAGCCCCATTCCGCAGGCCACCAGGTCTCACGTATGGTGCTGGGTCTTGATTACTCCATGGCAGAGGACATACCAGTGCACCAGGCCCCATCGCAGGCTGCACACCCGCTCAGCCCAATGGGTGCCACCAACACTGGGATCCCGGAAGCGTCGCCACATGGCGGTAGGCCCTCGCTGCCCGCTGGCTCTGGCCTACACTGCTGTCCTGCAGGGCACACAAAACCTGAGCTGTCCGGACCGCCGGGACGGGGCATCATCGCCGGCTGCACACCCACTCAGCAGCTCAAGGTGCCACTGACACAGTGCACCCCAAGTCACCCTTCCGTGGCGGGGTGCCTGTGCTGTCCGTAAGGCCCTGGGTGCCACCAACCCTGTGCAACCCCAGTCTGCGCCACGTTGTGGTAGGCCCGTGCCTCACTCAAGGCCTCATGTGCCACTAACCCTGTGCAACCCCAGTCTGCGCCATGTGGTGGTAGGCCCGTGCCTCACTCAAGGCCTCAGATGCCACTAACCCTGTGCGCAACAACTCATGGGCCCTATATGTGTGGGAACCGTGGAGCGGCCGTCATCCAGTCACCACCGGAAGAGGGGAATGTGACGTCGTCGGCCCCTTATGTTGGCACAGTCACATGGCCTGTGATGCCTGTGCCGGATGGGTGTGGTGTGTGTGGAAACCTGCCCTCAGGGAGTGGCTGTGACATTCTGACAACTAGACCAGTGACCTGCACACCACCAGCGAGTACGGCTGCGACGGGTAGCAATGAGGGCCCCCCTCGGGGCGTTAGCGGAGTGGTCTGGCCTGCCGTACGCCCGACCAGCGCAGGGCTTGCAACAATGACTCGTGGGCTCTGGGCGTGGTCCAGTCCATTACCGGACAAGGAAGTGACTGATGCGTGTGTCCCTGCTGTAGTGTTCACGGAACCCGCTACACAAAATGCAATGTCGCACCCTCTTACTGGCATCCCACAGGATGAACATCATTGACGCAAGGGAAGGCACTGTCCCCACATTCATCCACACATCCACACAGGAATGACGTAAGACATTACACAGCAGTGCATCACTGGGTGTTTATTTGCACATCCAGTGCAGTCATGCAGCTGGAGCGGTACAGGGCAATGCCGAGCACACTACACAATATGGGCCCGTGGAGGGCCAGCAAGTGTCCATCCTGGGATGAGCTGTACTGCGGAAGAGGAAGGGTACAGTCCGCAGTCTGTCCGCCGTGTCATTGGTCGTCAAACAGGATGTGGCAGTCCATGTCGCTGTCCAAGGTGAGTGCCTCGGAGTGTATCGGGGGTCAGTGGTAGGTCTTGAGGCCATGTGCGGCACCAAGCAGAAACAGGCAAGGTGTTGGAAATGGATGCTAGTGCCTGGCCCTCCTGACCACAGTCCCAGCCACGTCCTCGTCCCCGGGTGTGTGCCCTGCCTCACCTGTGGGTGTTGCGGTGCCGGCTGCGGCACTGTGTGCCACTGACACATCAGGGGCCGGAGGAGGATTGTCGGCCGCACTGTGTGGCAGTGACACATCAGGTGCCGGAGTGGATACGCCTGCCGCACTGGGAGGCACTGACACACCAGGGGGCGGAGATGTGGATGGTGTGGGGGCAGCAGCATTCATCATCGCCACGCCTTGTGGCAGCAATGCCATGATGAGGACATGCAGGGCACGGTAGATCCCAGCTACATTTCGCTGATGTGCAGCGGAGGCTGCCATCCTTTCCTCCTCCATCCGCACCATGTCCTCCATGAGCCTCCGCATGTGTGCCAGCTCACGGCTGGCATCGCTGGGGCCACTCTGAGCAGACAGGCATTCTTCCCTCCACGTCATGACTCCAGGGATGTCAGTCACAGCTCGCTGGAGTCCATGGGGCGGACATAGACACCCAAGGATGGCGTTCAGTTTGGTAGCCATGAGCTTGAACCCCACCCGCACCTGCTCGGCCGTCTCCCTCTGGCCCTCCAGCACACGGCGTTGGAAGGCCATTTGTTGTTCCTGGGGGACTTGGGAGGGTGCCGGGGCTGTGGGTGCCTCCTGCTGGGTGGTTTGGGTGGTGGGCGGGGTCTCATGGATGTAGCTGGGCTGCCCTGATCCTGGAGGTGAGTTGCGGATAAGGTCAATGAGGTCTTGGATGGTTTGGGTGTCGATGCTGGTGTTGTCCTCCTCCTCCTCATCAGTGAAGAGTGGCTGTGACTGCTCTGCAGGAGGTGTTGACGATGCCCCTGGGATGTGAAGGGGAGATGGTGTATTGCAATGTGTCCACATGTATGTAGCCGCATGGTACAGGTTGACATTCAGACAGCATGGAATTGTACATTGTGACAGTCTGTGGGTCTGGGCGAGGATCCAGAGTGATTGTGGGTGTGCACTGTGCCCTGCTTGCTTGTGCATGTGTGCCATTGTGGCCATCTCCCCCGTCCCCCCAGTACCTGGTGGTCACTCACCCTGTTGCGGTTGTGTTGTGTCCTGTCGAGCAGTGTCCGGTCCCCCAACTCCGGCCACAGTCTCCACACTGATGACTGTCGACACCAGCTCCTCCATGTCATCCAGCTCCAGCTGTGGCGCTGGGCCCCCACCTCCGGTCTGCGTTGCTGCCTTCAGGTTGGTGGAGAGTTTCTCCTTGGTCTTCCGCTTGATGTCATTCCATCGCCTCTTGACCTCGTCCATTGTCCGCTTGTGCTCTCCGACGGTATTCACCTTATCGACGATGTCCCGCCATATTCCAGTTTTGGTGCCCAATGACACGTTGGAGGTGACAAAGAGTTGTTGATGGTGTTCCATCACCTCCGTGACTATGATCCTGTTCGCCTGCGGACTGAACTTGGTCTTCCTGGTCTTCTTGTCCTTGCCCTTCCCTGTCCCCGAGGTCCCAGGCTGGTCGTCCGGGGTGCTTGTGGGGTTGCGCTCGTCCACTGCGCCTGCTCCGGCTGCCTCCATGGTGCTTGTGTGTTGGTGAGTTTGTGTGTGGGTGTTTTTTTCTACTTTTATGGGGTTTTTTGACGCCTGCCAGGTGTGTGTTGCAGGCCTGGCACTGCATGTCGCTGGTTTCCTCATCGCGCTTTGGCCCATCGCGTGTTTTTTGGTGTTGTGGTTTGTGTTTTTATCTCCATCGTGGTGGTTGTATCGCGGACTTTGTCCGCGGTTTCGGCAGACTATCGCATGGTACTGCCTTGTTGTGAATTCCACTTTGACACGGGGTTATTTTCCCGCGATGGGCTGCGATATTGAAAGTTGCGTTACGCTACTCTTGCAGTAGTTATCACACGTTCTTGTGAATATACCCCTATATGTCTCATATTGCTTCTGCTCTCTCAATGTGAGCTACCAAATTAAACATAACTTAAAATAACCAAACATTTCCGTGGTGTCGTATGTGCTTAATCATGAATGCGGGCGAGGAAAGCGAGGGGTGGGAGCCATCCGACGCCCCCCGGTGCCCCAGGGGCCCTAAGGGGGGCCTAGTCCATTATGTCAGGATGAGATGGAGGGCACGCAATCTAGGCCCACAGGCAAACAGTGGTAATCCCTCCAACAGGTAGCTCACCAAGGGACTCCAGACATAGTCAAAGCTCTTACGGGAGTCTTCGACGATGTCCGTCATCCGCTTGAGGGCCAGGGCCCACCACAAATGGGCATGCCATTGGGCCAGAGAGGGGGATTCAGGTTTTTTCTAGGCCATTTTTGTCGCCCCCAGGCACAGTCACATATTCTATTGATCTCCTTGCGCTTGGCGTTTTAGGCTGGGGTCTCGTATCCCCAGGAGTGTGTGTTCTAGGGAAGTCGGGATAGGGTACCCCAGAATTTGCTTGATTTGGGAGAGGATCTCCTTCCAGAAGGGTTGAATAGAGGGGCAGTCCCACCAAATGTGACGAAAGTCTCCCAGGAGCCCACATCCCCCCAGCATCTGTCAGAAGTGTCTGGGAAGATGGAGTGTAGTTTCTGGGGGTGGAGATACCATTCATGCATAATTTTATAATGGGCTTCCCTTAAAAACATGGGCCGATTGTATTTAGTGATATCCTTGTAAAGGGACCCCTATTGTTTCTTTGATATGGGAGCCTGTAGCATGTCATCCCAGAACCTCCTGCGGCACGGAGCCTGCCGCAAGCCGAGTGTGAGAAGAAGGGAGTACAGATAGGAGATGCACCCTTTAGTCGTGGTACCAGTTTGGACGAACCTCTCTATGGGGAGCAGATCCCTAGTCGCTGCTTGACGCACCTGGGGTTGCTGTACCAAGGGGCATATTCACAAGGAGCTATCGCCGAATTAATGGCACTTTCTCGCAGCCAAAGTCGTGATAAATTTACCCCCCCATTCACAAGCCGGTGTTAACAGCCCACAGCACCAGCTTACCCGCGATAGCAGCCGCAAAAAACATCGCCACAGAGGAGCCTCGCAAATATCGCTAATGAGATGCAGAGTAGGTGTTCCTGTGACAAAAGCCGAGACAACAGCACACCTCAACATTCACAACGACCAGCCACATCCGCGATAAAAACACAAAACAGGCGATAAGGCACGTTAGCACCAGGAAATCTACACCTGCTCTGACCTGGTGTAAAGTCGGTCAGCAGCCAGCACCACAAAAGGGAGCACAGCCCAGGGCCACATCGGAAGGGCAACAGATGCCATGGAGCCACCCATCATGCGGCCCGGACACCCAAGAGGGCCACAACACCCACCTCCACCACCCCAGGACCCCATCCCACACCCGGAACCCCCTCCCCGGATCAACACAGACGCAGCGCAGACAAAGACAGCGGAACCCCAGGAAACGTACCAGCCACACAGACCCAACATCTGACAATGTCACCTTCCACTCCAGGCTGAAAGGGACAACCAACCTACGCATCCTGACCATCATCACCTAACAGGCCTACGGCAACAACACAGCGGACAACCAACATCCCACCCCACACAAAGCTGATGGCGTGGCTGCACCTGTTGGCCCCTGAGACCCCCCATCCAACACCCGCCAGAGTCGGAGGAGTCCCACAGCCAGCCACATCCAAGTCCCCCACACCTGTCCTGGACATCACCATCACCCTGGTACCCCAGTCCCCATACGTACAACACAATGCGCAGGATCCACTGGAGACCAAGCAAGGACCATACGCCATAGCAGGATGCACGCACGTGTTGGGGGCAACACACAGTACACATGTACTACCTGTGCCCCCTGGTGACACAGCACACAATCACCGCAACAGGAAGCACACGTCTCACACCAATGTGCAGGCAACAACAGAACACCGTGGAACACCCAACAATGTCGCCTTCAAATACACAGCCAGTGTGCATGATACCTTCATCCTCCGACAGTCCATCATCAACCAGCGTTCCCAGGACGGCAACAAGGGAAATGTACAGCCCCTTGGCAATATACAAATGAACATCCCACACACCTCAACACCACCACCATGCAACTCACAACTCTGGCAATGCACACGTCACAAAATCTCATACAACAGGCACAACAATATGCCCACCCACCAGACACGACAGAACAACTTACAATGTCCACATGGGCAAGCCCTGAAAATGAGCCAGCAACGGCATGTCACCTCAGCCACATACTAGCCGAATGTGGGGAGAGGTGGCAACCAGGCATGTGTGAAGGATGCAGTAGAACCATGATTGGGAAAGTACACAATGCCAACAGTGCCGGAGATGTGCTGGACATCTCGCAGTATGCAGAACACACCCATATCCATGGCGACATACACCACTTGCGTATGGAGTGTAGTGGACAGTGGACACCACCATGTCACCACAGCCAGTGGGGGACCTCGCGGAAATGTTGCCTGTTACGCCCCCCCTAAGCGTCAGCGGAGTGGGATGGCCCGGCGTACGCCACACCAGCGTAGGGGTGTGAATAAAAACCACGTAGGCCTGGGCGTGGTCCACTTCCGGAAAGACCCACATCTCTGCCAGGGCGGCGCCTGCCACCTCGCCACGAGGCCGACGCCATCCTCGTGAGCGGAGTTGCCTGAGATGCCGTGCTCCTGCCGGACCCCGGCACGCTGGTCCACGAACCCGTCAGGCCAGCCCCTGCGCAGCCAGGCCACACTGATCACCTTCCGACACCGGCGTGTGTCAAGGAGGGCCCACTACGTGCCGGCGCAAGCCACAAGCCCGAAGCCTGAGACCTTGGCAGCCACCTCAGACCATCACGGCCGCCACGACACCGGCCCACTTTAGTCCCTTTTCGTTGACGTAGTCCACTGCCGCCCCCGGACTACTCTTTGGACCAGTAGGTCCCACATGTGGAACTGTGTCTTGAGTCATGAATGGCAGTGACCCCATATCCCGGCCAGTGGCCACAGCACCAGACCCCCCCAGTTCAGTGAGGCATAGTTCCATATGGGCATCTTGCGACATGTTGTGCCACTAACCCTGTCCAACGCCAGGCTGCTACACGTGGTGCCACTAACCCTGTTCAACGCCAGGCTGCTACACGTGGTGCCACTAACCCTGTTCAACGCCAGGCTGCTACACGTGGTGCCACTAACCCTGTTCAACGCCAGCCTGCTACACGTGGTGCCACTGAACCTGAACTACGCAGGCCGGTGGGGCCATCCAACCTATGCCGGCGACACTCGGTGAATGGGCCGTGCTGACCGCTGCCTCAGGCCTACACCACGGTCAGGTAGGTCACACATTTGGAACTGAGTCTTGATTATACCATGGCAGTGAACATTATTTAAGGCAGAGAACTATTCACCATACACCCTTCGATGTGGTGGCAACAAGTCTGTGCATGGCATCACAACCACACGTGTCTGTGGGCCTATGTGGACCACTGCCCTCGGCCTACGCTGCGCTCGAGTGGGATCCCAGAATTGGAACTGAACATCGGTAATTCAAAAGGCTGAATACATGTCTTCGCACGCACGGAGGGGTGTAAGAGGATGACGCATTGCAGGCCGGAGGGAACAGGATCATCGTCACAGAGGTGATTGAACACTACCGACAACTGCCACTGTGTCACTAACTCTGTGCCTCGCGAGCCAACGACACGTGGCTGTGGGCCACTGCTGACCACTGCCTCCGGCCTACACTGCGGTCCAGTAGGTCACAGCGCCTTGATTTGGCATTCTTGGAGTTCACATCTGTGTACAGGCATCATCGCAGACTGCATCCCCTCCCAGCACCTGTGCCACTGAGCTTGTTCCCGACATTCATGGACACTCACTGGTCGTACATTGGGGGCGTTTGAGTCTATGGACTAGGGGCTAGTTTACATCCTCATGTAGCTGATCCCGAATTGTTGGTGAAAACGAGGGTTGCGCTTTCCACTCCTCCATTTGCTGCTTCCAGATAACATCAGACCTTCCACTGTCCCCCAAAACCCTCCGCAACATACACCTCGGACATTGATGGGGACCCGCTCAGGTCGCATGGCCCATCTGACTGCACCGCAAGTCACCGTCCCATGGCTGGGTGCCTGTGCCGGCCGCAGTGCATCCGGGGCCACTAACTCTGTGCTGGTCAGGCCTCGGACCCCTTCTTCTGAGACATTGAATGGCCTCTGTAGCAATGGTCTTGGGGTCATCAACGCCATGTGTCTGTGGCCCTGCGCTGTCCGCCTCCTCGGTCCCCCACTGTGGGCCACAAGGGCCCACACATGGCATTGAGTCTTGACCGGCCCGGACGTCGCATCACCGCAGGAGGCACACGCCACCACCGCAAGGACCACCTTCAACCGCCATCTGCCAGAGTCGAAAGGGTGGTCCTGACAGACCACCGGAGTTGCCCAGACCTGTCGTGGATGAAATCATCGGCCTGCTGCCCTGCTCAGGACTCCAGGTGCCAGTGACTCAGTGCACCGCAAGCCATTGTCCGTTACTGATTGAGTTTTGTGCTGTTGTGAGGTTGCGCAGCAATGTCACCTCATGCAGTGGGGAAGACCTGGGACCATGAGGAGGAGGATGTGTCAAGTGTGCGGACGGGAGAAGGCACAGACAATGGGAGGGCAGGTGGCAGCAGCCCCAAGGCAGGAATGCAGACTGGTGGCGGTAGTCAAGCTACACACCCGGATCTGATACTGGGTATTGCGCTGTAGACTGCGGACGCAACTGTCACCTCAGGCAGTGTGGGAGACCTGGGACGTTGATGAGGAAGTTGATGCAGGTGTACCACACCTCACTGCATCTGCATCAGGACTAACCCGAAGGGACACAATCCTAGCAATTCCTTCACATGAGCGCGCTCTTCTCTAGTGCCCCTACCTCAGTGCACTGCAACTCACGGAACGTCCAGACTGTATATTGGGGGACCTCTGTCCTTACTCCGGATCCCTCCATGTTGCTCTGCATTTGACTCTGTTATGCTGGTGATTTCTGTTTCCATGACACTGGTGTCCACTTTTCAGGTTGTTGCCAGCACCAAGCACTCCGTGCGGGCTGGCTTATACTCACCCCACACACATCCAGCACAGGCGTCACTGTACGTGTGGCCCTGCCAATAAAGGGGCCGGGCGCACGTGCCCGTAGCCAGTTCAACATGATATGTGCATGTGTCTCTGTGGAGGTAAGGGTCTCCTTTGTGGGGTGTAGGTGGTCCCTGAAGGGTATTGGACACCCACGTATGTGTTCTACTTCACATTCCATGGGTTAGGCAACACCCTCACCTGTTGGGCCACCTCCTTTTGGTGTTCAGCCACCTGGCATTGGGGTGCCATGTGTGGGTGGGTGACGTGTTGTGAGGCAGCCGTGATTGCGGGTGCTTCATGCTGTGTGGTCTGTTGCAGAGTCTGGGTTCTCCTCTGAGTAGCTTGTCTGCCCTGGTCCTGGTGGTGGGTTGTGTGGGATGTCCATGGGCTGTTGTAGGGCGTTGGGGTGGGGGGTGTGGTGTTCGTCTCGGGCATCACTGATGGGTTGTCTGTTCAGACCTGCTGGAGGTGTTGTTTGTCCCTCTGCATTGTGAAGGGGAGGTGCATGTTGGCATTGTGTTGGCGCCTTGTTCTTGTCGACATGCAGACTGTGTGACAATGTACATTGTGACTGTTTGGGCGGTGGTGGCTGTTTGAGTTGGGACAGTGTACATTTGGCCTACATGGCTGATGTGGGATTGTAGGGGTAGATGTGCATCTCACAGTTCCCTGCTCTGTCCAATGTGATTGTTCTGTTTCTGCGCCTGGGTGGACCCAGTTGTGTCCCCTGTTCTGCAGTGTGGGTGTTGCACTTTGTGCCACATTGTCATGGTATGTGCTGTGATTGCTATGTGTGTGTGCTGCAGTGTGCTACGGGGATGGGGGACATGTCCCTGGGTAATTGTGGATGTGCAGTGTGCTACACCTCATTGTGCATGTGTGGCATTGTGCCCATCACCCCCGTCCCCCAGTCCCTGTTGGATCCTCACCCTGTTGTTGTGTCAGGTCCTGTCAAGCTGTGTCCGTACTCCCTACTCCTTGCACCCTCTCCACACTGATGACTGTGGCCTGGCTTTCCTCCTGCTCCTCCTGTGTCACTGGACTGCCACCTCCTGTCGCCGTTGCTGCCTTCCTGTTGGCAGCGGGTTTGTACCTGGTTTAGGTTGTCACGTCCTGGCGGAGCCTCTTGGCCTCCTGGATTGGCCTCATGGGCTCTGCGAATGCATTCCAGGCGGTCTGCTTGTGGGTCATTTGCTGGTAGTGTTCTGTCGCCTCCGTGGCCTTGGTCTTGTTTTCCTGCGGTCTGCACCCCGTCTTCCTCTCCATTTTCTCCTTGGCCTTCCCCGACCCACTTGTTCCTTGCTGGTGGTCTGTGGGGGTTGTGGGGTTCGCGTTGCCCTCTGCGCTGGGTCAGGGTGGATGGATGTTGCTACGTGCTTTGGCTTGTTTCTGGTGTGTTGTGCCTTTGGTTTTTATGGTGCAATTGCCCGCCAGACGCGTGGGAGTTGCAGGCCTGAGGCTGCTTTTCGTACCGCGATTGGCCTCATCACATGATTTCTCGCGTTTCGCATTTTTTGGGTGTGGTGTTGATTTACACGCTGGCATTTGACGCGTTATCTGGTGACTATCGCATGCTACCGCCTTGTTGTGAATTCCACGTTGACACGGGGTTATTTTCCCGTGATAGGCTGCGTTATTGAAAGTTGCGTTACGCTACTCTTGCGGTAGTTATCACACGTTCTTGTGAATATACCCCTAAGTGTTTTAATTGAAAATAGTGGTATTCTTCTGTGGACGGTAGTTTGAAGAGGGTAGCACAAACCTCGAAGGAACGTATCTCTCCCGACTGGAAGAGGTCAGATATCATAAGGCACCCACCCTCCCTACATTTATCAAAGGGACCATCAATGAGCGCCAGAGAGAAAGCGGGGTTGAAGTGAATAAGGGTATAGAGGGATGGAAATGTCGTCAATGGCAGTGTTCTAGTTACACTATCCCACACTTTCAGGGTAGTAGCAGTAGGGATACTCAGATAGGTATTGTTCGGCCTGTCAGATTTCGGCTTCCAGGGCAGGTCCCAGATAGTTCTTCCTGCTATCTGCCTACCCATGTGCAGCAGGAGTTTGTCTGAGGCCTTAAGGGACCATTCCCCCAGGACCCGTAGCTGTGCTGCTCTGTAGTACAAAAGATAATTGGGGAGGGACAGACCACCCTCCAGGAGTGGCCTCATCAAGAGTCATTGGGAAAGGCGTGCCCTCTGGCCCTGCCAAATAAATGTTGTGGTCATCCGCTTGAGCTCTGTGAATAGCTCCTTGTCTAGTGTGATGGGGAGGCCTTTGAAGAGGTATAGAAGGCGGGGTAAAGCATTCATTTTAATAGAGTTCATGCGACCTATCCATGTTATGTAGGCAGAGCTCCACTTTTTAAAGTCGGCCTTGAGTTGTCGCAGCAGGGGGGGGGGATTAGCCTTGTAGACTGCAAAGTTGGGGGTGATATTAATGCCCAGATATGTGATTTCTTTATGTGCCCACCAAAAGGAGGAAGCGCCCTCAATGTCTCGCTGCATTTCCGGGGACATTGTCAAGTTAAGTAAGAAAGACTTAGAGAGGTTGACCTCGAACCCCGACACTCGTTCGAAGTGGGTAAGTTTGGCTTGCACAGCCAGAAGGGAAACACTGGGGTTAGTAATAGGTAATAGGACATTGTCCACAAAGAGCAAGATTTTGTGTTCATCTGAGCCAAAGCTTATGCCACTAATCCCCGGGTTGGACCTTATCCTTGCTGCGAATGGCTCAATACTTAGGGCAAAAAGCATGAGGGAGAAGGGGCAGCCCTGTCTGACGCCTCTAGACAGATCAATAAAATCTGAAGCCACTCCATTCACTAGGACACGGGAACTCGGTGACCCATAGTTAGCTTTCACCAACCCCAAGAAGGCATCGCTGAACCCAAAATGGCGTAGAGTGCTCAATAAGAAGGACCAATCGACGCGGTCGAAGGCCTTCTCTGCATCTAATGAGAGAAGGGCTGCTGGGATACACTTCTTCTGGACTTTATCGATGAGGTGTAATTCTCTGCGGAGGTTGTTATGAGTCTGGTGACCCTTGATAAAACCAGACTGGTCGAGGGGAATGAGATTAGGCAAAATGCCTTCTAATCTGCTGGCCAGTATCTTAGAATAAAGTTTGGCGTCTAAATTTAGTAGTGCTATGGGCCTATATGAGGCACAGAGTTGGGGTCTTTCCCTGCCTTGGGAATTATCGTAATTAAGGCTTCCACCATGGATGGAGAGATGTGCTGACTCGTTGCCATGGTGTTAAAAAGGTCTGTGAGGTGAGGAGTTAGCTCGGGCGCAAATGTACGATAGAACTGGGCAGTCAGTCCGTCAGGAACCGGAGCCTTCTGGCGCTTGAGCCCATCTATTGCCTTCTGTTCCTCCTCCTGTGTAATGGGACAGCTAAGCTCGTCATTGGTGGCCAGAGAGACCTGTGGCAGCACCAGTAAGTCCAGATACTGGGACTGGTCTTGCTACAGCGGGGGATCTGCCGTGTAGAGAGAACAATAGAAATCACAAAAGGCCTGTGCTTTTCCCTCCTCACTAAGGTGTGTGTTCCCCTCGCTGTCGATTATCTGCCTAATGTATTCTTTTTCTTGTTTCATTCTGAGTTGTCGTGCCAGGAGCGATCCTATTTTATCATTGCCCCCATACCCCCGAGATTGAAGGTGCAGAATAGTTTTCTCCGCCCTATTGGTATAGATTGCCCAAAGCTTCCCTCTCAGTGCTGTGACTTTCCGGCAAAGATTGAATGTACGGGGTATGTTTGTGTGACCTCTCTGCCTCTCGCAAGTCCCCCTCCAGAGACACTCCTTCTTTTGACTGGAGCTTTTTCAGGGAGGTGGTCAATGCGATGCATTGTCCCCGTATGACTGCCTTAAAGGCGTCCCAATTATTCAAGTGAGAGGTGTCCGTGGGGACATTGGAGACAAAGAAGTCCTTATTAGACTTCCGTAGATCGTCCTGGAGAAGCCTATCTCAGCATAGGACATTGGGGAAGTACCACCTAGCTAGTTTGGAGCATGGAGCTGGCAAGTTTAGTAGGAATGATAGCGGTGAGTGGTCAGAAAGGCTAATCGGATGTAGCTGGGTGCTCGGGATTGACTGTAAGAGTGATTGGCTGGCAAAAATATAGTCAATCCTGGAGTATGATTTGTGGGAGTGAGAGAAGAAAGAGTAGTTGCATGTTGAGGGAATGAGGCCCCTCCAAACATCCACCAGTCCCATTTGTTGGAGAGAGGATTTTAGCCATTTACTAAAGACTCCCCCGCTGACCTCTGCGAGTGGGAAGTGTCTATTGTGGGGTCCCAAATAAGGTTAAAGTCTCCCATTAAAATAATGTCCCCCCTTGCAAAGCCCTCTAGGGTGGTGAGAAATGTGAGGAGGAAGTCCGACTGCCCAGCATTGGGAGCATAAACCGTTGCTATGGTGCAGGGTCATCCCATCAGCACCCCTCTGACCATCCGGAACCTCCCTGCCTTATCTGATTTGATGTCGTGGAGTTGAAAACGAATTGTAGAGTGAAAAAGCAGGGCTGCCCCATTCTAATTCGTAGCGTTAGAAGAGCGGAAGATTAATGGGTAGTGCTTATGCTTCAATCGGAGGTCTTCTTTTTTAAGATGGATTTCCTGCAAGGCCACCAAGCGTACCTGATGGTCCACCCAGGAATTTTCACAAATGTTGTGGCTTGTTAGGGGAGTTGAGACCCCTTACATTCCATGACATACAGTTGACTGCCATTTAAATATAATCGTACATCTTCCCCATGGGGACATAGGAGCTATCCCGACCACCCCTCCGCAGGCCCCCCAACCCTGACCCCCCCCCACAATGCCCCATTCAAAAGCATCGCATTTTGGCTACACAGTAAAAACCACAACCCTAAACTAAACCGACAACTATTAATTAAGAAGTCCACAAAGCACCCGAAAGGCTTCATGAAGTGCTAACTTCCGGGGCAGGACCATTCCCACTCCCAGAGCCCCGTATAAATGCAAATATGGACACTAATTTCTACGGAACCAGCATAGTACTAGCAGGAATGAGTCAGGGAGAAAGAACCGGGAAGAGGCCTCATTGCAGTGTTCTGAGGGAGAAGCTCTTCCCCCTCTTTGACCCCGGAAACTAAGATTTGTGGGCCCAGCGCCTTCAACACAATGTCTCCTCCTTTTCGCTTTGAAACCTTTACCTGGTCAACCGTGGGGGGAGGGCTGATCTCCATTGTATCGGGCCATGTGTGAAGGTCTCATGTTAACGTTTTGCCGTTTTACAGCCCCTCCTGGGCGTCTGCCAAGGATCCGGCACGCGCCGCTCAGTCCGCTGCTCTGCTTGCATTCTCTCTGCGATCGCCTCCTGATGTTGTGGGGATTTCTCAAGGCCAAGGAGGGCCGCCGCCTCCCCCACCTCAGTAAAGTGGTGTTGCTTGTTGTCGAGAGAGAAGGCTATCCCGAAGGGGTATGTCCACCGGTATTTTATCTGGCGATCTCGTAAGGCAGCTGTAATTGGGCGGAACTGCTGTCAACAGGCCAGTGTGGCCTGGGCAACGTCTTGAAAGAGTTAGCACGTCGCGCCCTGAAAGGTGACTGTATCGCTACTTCTGGCTTTCCTGAGGACCAGTTCCTTGATTTTGAAGGAGCTAAATTTGGCCAGAATATCTCTTGGGCGTCTGTTCTGTCCCTGTTGCTGTGGGCCCACCCTGGGCAGTCGCTCCTGTCGTATCTCAGATGAATCGTCCCCCAAGACGCTGGAGAAGAGACCCACCATGAATGCGTCCAAGTCCGGTCCTTCACTTCCTTCTGCTAGGCCTCTCACCCTTATGTTATCTCTTCGAGAAACATTTTCTAAGTCTTCGCATTTTAGCAGGGCGGTACTCAGCTGGGCGGTTAGACAGTTCATGCCATCTGAGTCAACCTTAGATCTCCTGGCAATTCGCCTCTACATCCAGGGTGCTAGTGCCAACTGAGTCCACGTCTGCCTGTAGTGCGATTAGTTTTGTTCCCATCTAGGCTTTGAAGGCCTCAAACAAAGCTCCAATGTCGGCCTTGATGTCCTCTCTGAGTTCCCTCTTGAACACCTTTAGGGTCGCCAGCAGATCTTCTCTGGTGAGTGCCATCTCTGCAGCCGCTGGGTTTTCCCCCTCTCCCCCCGCTCCAGGCCTGGCTGCACCAAAATAGCTGGAGACCTTGTTGGGCTGAGATTTTTTCGGTGGCATGGGGGCGTGCGCCTTGGTAGAAATCTGATGCAGCGCGTACAATAAAAACTATTCTCCTCCCAGGTCACTTATAGGTCATCCAGGGGCAAACTATATTTCTCATATCCACATGACGATGGGGCCCATAAACATCGCCTAACACACACGCACACTCCTGGATTTCCTTTACACCTTTATGAAATTCTGTACTCCTAGGAGAAGCATGAGAACTAAATGGAGAACACCATTTATGTACTGCTGGAAGGAGCCGGGATATCTTATTACCTTAATTTGTCACTTTCTTTTAGTTATTTCTTAAGATATTCCTGCTCATTGTTTTGTCGATGAATCATTCATGTAAAAAATTAGTTCATAGTGATTAAGACCAGCTGAATCACAATAACCAATTACTGATGTCACAATCATTTAGGAAAATAACCACTGAGTCATTTTGGTTTAAAGAATCTTAAATTTTATATAATTTTAAAAGCATGAGAAAGAATTTAAACTTTATTCAATTATTCATTCTTAAATTCAAATATTTATTAAGCATAATCAATTTATTGCAGAAAGGAAATTTTTGTCATGAAGCCAAAACTCTAATTACCTGCCTACCTTCCTAATTTAGACTAATGATTTCTAACCTAAGTTTAAGAATTAGAAATAACCCGATTCTCATACTCAACTGGAAAATTAAGACAGCAACTTCAGCTCGTCAGCATCAGCTACCTGCAACCCGTCTCATCTAACAGTCTTTCAGCATCTCCCGCTCAGTAAGGGATCGATCAGGACCACCCAGCACTGGAAGCCACCAACACCAACACGACTCTCCAACTCCGCTCCTGACTGTGACTGCAACTCCGACTGACCCCCTCCCACTAAGAGTAGGCCCTCTTATACCCTAATTCTAACTTTGCTAACTAACTGTTGCAACATTAATAACACGCTTTTCTTTCATTGGTCCATGCATGTCATCTTATTCATTCTTTTAATCAAGTTCTCTTGGATCCAAGGGTCCTTGGATCATTTCCTTTCCCATACGCTCAAACATATTTTCATCCGTTTCGATCAGTACATTTGTAACTTTTTTCGATACATTCGAGAACTCCGCAGTCATTGTCCTTTCTCTTAAACTTGTTTCCCACGGGTCTTCTGCTGATCATCACGGCACACTATCAGTTCAATTAGGTCACATCAGCCTTGACCATTTCTCGCATCCTAGCGTCTCAGTAACATCACGAGGTTTAGTTTTTTCTCCGATTTCATCCCGTGTCACATGTCCCCTTGCGCCTGCGCACATCTTCCCACTGGCGGCCATTTTATATCGCCACTCGGTTATACTTTAGAAGCACTAATTTGAGGCAAACAAAACATAATTAAAATAGAGAAAAATAGCCCTTTCGTTTCCCTCCCGTCATCTACGTACCCCAATTAGTTATTACCTAGCAGAAAGCAACATTTAAGCTGTTCCTTACTTACCATCACTATTGTTTTTGCAACGACACGTTTTATTTCTATGAAGCACAAACATGCATTTATTTTTTAATTAGTACGCATTTATTTTTACGTTATAATTAGACACACGGACATACATTAATAGATTATTTAGCACACACATTGGCATGTTACCATTCCCACACATACAGTGTTGATTAATACATTTAAACGAACATTTTATTTAATTAATTATAAAATTTGTTTGGGGTTAAAAAAATTATTTTCCCTGCTCCATCAACTCCCCCTTTGGTGATTTTTAAATCACCACATAAAACCCAAGTTATACTTCTTTTCAGGCAGCATGTCTTTCATCCTTTGCTTTCTGTTATTTACACATCTGTTTCTTCTTCATCTTGCCTTTTAGTCTCCTTATACATGCTTTCTTTCATTTTCTCCAACTCAATTTCACCCATTTCTCTCTCTCTTTCATTATTCTGTTATTTCTTTTTATCTTATTTTGTCTTACTTTTCTTTTTATACATGTTATTACTATTTTCAATACCATGGCTAACAGTATTACTACAGTTGCTATTATTATAACTTTCCCTATCATTATTCTACTCATTCTGGTCAACCAATTTGCTACTGAAGCAAACCCTCTACCAAGTTTTCCCAAAACACTTTCAACCTCCAGTGGAACTAGTTCTTTGTGCAAATTTGTAATATTTGTAATATACTTCTGTATATTTTCACTTTTATCAGGAATGTAAGTACAACAATGTTGGACTTTCAACATTCCACAGACTCGACCCTCTTTTGCCAAAAGAATATCAAGGGCAAGCCGATTTTGCATCACCATAGCTCTCATGGCAACCATTTCGGTATTTACCATTAAGAACCCTCCCGCAGTATCTGTAGACAAACGATCTACTACTGTGGATAATTTCCGAATTTTAAATGCATTCAAAGATATTCCCACTGCTGGTATTAATGCTCCAAAAATATCACCTACAATTTCTGAAAAACTTTCCCTCTTTCTACGTGTAAAGCTATTAATCATCTTGTATGTTCCCTTTTCTTCTCTGTCCATGTGAATTTTTTTGGGAAAGACCAGGCCTACATAGCAAGTTCCATACCAATGGTCCGGTAACCTGTAATAAGCTCTATTCCCACAAATATAATAGATACCTGGAAATATTGGATCTTTTCCACCTTTGAATCCCCAACCTCCCAGAATTTGATAATTGTCATGGCAGATACTGGAACCTACAAAGTAATTGTCATAGACTGTCTTATTTCTCCTAATACACAACTTTCCTGTTTGCGGCCAATCTAATGTCATTGCTGCATTTATCTTTTTCCTTCATGATTTCCTTCCTCAAACGTCCATAGGCGTTTTCCTTCCTCTTTTATTGCTTCTTTTTGAAATTTCAGTCTCCTTTCTTCAACCATTTCTAAAAATACTTTTTCTTCTTTCTTTAACTCACAGGTAAGGTTGTTACTAACTATTTCTTCTAACGTTAATCTTCTATGTTCCAAAAAGAATTCTCCTAAAACTTTTGCTGGTTTTACTTTGTTAAGTTCTGGTACTACTGGAATATTTGCAAAAATCTTATCTATATCAGTATAATAAGATTCTAATCTACCTGTTTTATAAAATAAACTTGCTATTACACTACATGTTATCCCATAAGTTAGAGGTAGGTGATGATAAGTCACACCTTCTGACACTGATGCAGGCAACTGCATACAAACATAACAATCTCTCACATCCATTGTCTCTACATATTCATACAACAATTTTGTAAAAACATTTTTTGAAAAGTCTGTTACTGACTTATCCTTATGTAACTCTGCACTACTTCTTAAAATAACTGGTTCTTTAATATTAGTTTCTTTTTCTGGTTTAGTATCATTTTTTGCTTCTATCACAGCTATACTAATAGGAATTGTGATTGCTAAAACTATCCATATGGTCATTAATAACCCTGTACAAAAGCAGCACATTTTGCACCATCTTTTTATAAACTCACATTTATCTCTTCCATCCCTATTATTTTCCATTTTTCTTTTTTCTATTTGTTAAGTTTCAGAAAATTGTGTCACTACACCTCAGAAATGACTTAGATGCCACTCTGCTCTCAAAAGTCTTTGCTTGGTACTTTCTTTAATTCTCTCCAGAATTCTTTCGTTGTCACATCCGGTGATTTGTCACGTCCAGTAAAATTGTCATGTCCGGCAGAAGCACTATAAGTCTTCACTTCAAGTTTGTTGCATCTCACCTTTTCCCATCCGACTTCTCAGTCTCTGGTTCTCGTGAGTGTTTTCTTCTTCTTTGTAATCTGTTAGTGCAATATACAGCCACTCAGGTGACTTATACTTTGCATTCACTTTCTTTGTCCTTTTGGACTTTTGTAATCTTTTTCCACTTGGTTTTTCTTGTCCCTTTTGACTTGTTACTTCATTTACTTGTTCAGCACTTTCGTCTCCCGCTCTTATTATTCTATATCTCAATTTTCTTATATAGCCGTTGGGCCAATTATCTCCTTTTCTTGGCCTTTTGGCTTCACCTTCTCTTTCTTCTCTTTCTGATTTCCAATTTCTTTTTCTTGATTCAGTTTTTACCTTTTCCTCTTCTCCACTTTCTTCAGTTTCTGTTTCAACTGTTTCACTATTGTCTCTTATTTTAAAACTTATGATCTCGTCATCTCCTACTGGTGGATCTGTCTTCTCCTTCTTGTTTTCCCTTATTACTGTCCCTCCTCGGTGTTCTTCCGATTTGGTGTTTTTCTCCCTTTCTGCTTCTAAATTTCCCTGTTCTTCTGCTTCTCTATCTGTCCCTATTGCTCCTCGGGGTTCTTCTTGATTTTCTAACTTTTTGTGTACTTCTTTCCCTACTTCATCTATTAATATTGTTTCTGAAGGATTTCCACCATAGCTTGTACTTGGTTGTTCATCTAACTCAATTTCTTGCTCAGTTTCTTCTCTAATTGGTTTATAACTGAATCATCAGATTCTGAAGTTGTGTCAGATATTTCCAGATGTCGACTTACAGGTCGATCTTCAAGTTCTGGAATTTCTGAATTTCTTTCTTCTTCTTCTTCTTCTTCCTCTTCTTCTCTAGAGGTGTTTGTCGTTGGGGTTTCCAGATGTCGACTTTCAGGTCGATCTTCAAGTTCTGGCACCCTTTCTCTTATCCTTGTTGTCCCAGCCGTTAAACTTTTATCCCACACTTCCAGACGTCGATTCACATGTCGATCAGTAGGTTCTTGAACTCTGATTGTGTGGCTGGCATGGACCCAGTTTTTCACTCCTGCACACTTGACGGCAGTCGTTGTCACCAGGATTACCTGTCGTGGCTCGTCCCAACGAGGAACTAGACAGTTTCTTCTCCTGTGGACTTTTATGCGGACCCAGTCTCCTGGATTCAAGTCGTGGGCTGGTTTTCTTTCAAGAGTGGTCGCATCCGGTCCAACCTGATGAAACACAGAACGCACCACATCAGCCAGTCCCTTGCAATAATCCAGTATTAGATCATCAGTTATAGTTAATAACTTGTTGACAGGTACGTGTGCTTGTCTCATTGCTCGTCCCATGATCATCACATGAGGACTGAGTCCAGTTTTCTTTTCAGGGATGCTTCTGATGGTCATCAGAACAAGAGGCAGTGCATCCGGCCATTTGAGTCCTGTAGCTTGACACATTTTTCCCAATCTGTTTTTAATTGTTCCATTAATCTGCTCTACTACCCCAGAAGCCTCTGGTCTGTAAGCACAATGTAGTTTTTGTTTAATACTCAATGCTTCACAAATCAATTGGATCAACTCATTTTGAAAATGTGTTCCTCTATCTGTCTCAACCGTGACTGGAAAACCATACCTTGGAATGAATTCTCGCAGCATAAGTTTTGCCACTGTTGTTCCATCATTCCTTCTTGTGGGGTATGCCTCCACCCAACGAGAGAACAAACAGACGACCACTAGAACATATCTTAGTCTATTACTAGGGGGCATCTCGATAAAGTCTATCTGCATCCTAGTGAATGGACCTCCTTCCCGTCCTATTGTTCCTAGACTCACTACTGTTTTTCTTCCTGGGTTAAACTGCTGACAAATAAGATATCTTTGACAAAGACTTTCAGCAATGGCTCTGAATTTTGGGTTATACCAGGTTTGTCTAAAAAGTCTGATCATTGCATCTCTCCCAATATGAGCTTGTCCATGGTACATCCGTGCCATGTCTGCAATCATGCTATCAGGCATAACTGGTCTTTCATCTCTGTATACCCACACACCATTATTTTCCTGTCTTCTACATCCTGCTTTTATCCAGTAATCTTTTTCCTCATCTCTTGCAGTTTCTTGTAACTGCCTTACTTCATCCCATGTCTCGACAGTATTAGTGAAAAGCAAAGGACAAGAGACATGCTCCCTTTCTCTATTTTTGTTCATGGACGCCATGTTCTCTGCACAATATTTAGCGATCTCATCAGCATAATTATTGCCGACCGCTATGTAATCTTCGTTTTTCTTATGCGCTTTGCATTTCACTACAGCTATTTGTTTAGGCAACTGTATCGCCTCAAGCAGTTTTTTAACAAAATCTCCATTTCTGATAGGTGTTCCTGCAGATGTCAAAAATCCTCTTTGTGACCAAATCTGACCGAAGTCATGTACGATGCCGAAACCATATTGGCTATCGGTCACAATCGTGACTCGTACATTTCTTCCTAATTTACATGCTTGAATCAAAGCAATCAGTTCCGCAACTTGTGCAGACCTTATTCCTTTCAGACAAGACGCTTCCATCACAGTTGCCACTGTGCACACTGCGTAAGCTGCGCTTAAAACTCCTTCTTTTGTTCGCAAGCATGAGCCATCCACAAACATGACATAATCAGATTCCTTTAACGGTTCATCTTTTATGTCAGCTCTTGGTTTCGTGCAATATTCCAGCACGTTCAGACAATCATGATCTACTTCGTCCTGTTCAATTATATTTTCTTCATCTGGCAATGATGTAGAAGGATTTACATTCATGCATCTATCTATGGTCACATTTTCAGCACTCAAGATGACTTTTTCGTACTTAGTCAGCCGACTATGTGTCATGTACTGTGTTTTTGTTCTTGTCAAAAGAATTTCTACTGAATGGGGAACATATACTCTCAGTGGATACCCCATCACTATACCTTCACTTTGTTCCAGACTTACACAAGTAGCAGCAACTGCTTTCAGACATCCAGGCAATGCTTTTGCTATAGGATCTAAAACAGCTGAAAAATAAGCGATTGGTCTTTTCATTGTTCCATGTTTTTGTACCAGTACTGAAAATGCACATCCATCTCTTTCACTGCAGTACAACTCAAAGTCCTTCTCATAATCAGGCATGCCTAATGCAGGTGCCTCACACAGTTTCTTTTTCAATTCTTTGAAAGATTTCATTTCTTCTTTGTTTAACTCAAAAGGGTCTTTTACATCTTTCTTGGTCAATTTTTGTAATGGTTTTGCAATCAAAGAGAAACCACTTATCCACTGTCGACAATATCCAACCATTCCCAAAAACATTCTTACCTCTCTTTGAGTCATTGGTGCTCTCATTCCTTGAATCATTCTTACTCTTTCTGTCGCTATTTTTCGCACTCCTTTCTCAATTTTATGCCCTAAATACTGGACTTCTTTCTGACAAAACTGTAATTTTGAAGGAGACACTTTGGGGTCGATTCCGATTCGGGCCGGAAAAAGCACCGACCGACTCGGATCCGGAAAAAATACCGACCGACACGCACCCGTGGCGCCCGACAAGCCAAGTACGATGCAAGGCGCGAAAAATCTGACCGACACGTAACGAAACCAAGCCGACCGACCGAGCCGCACGGAAAACAGCAATCCGGCCGGAAAAACACGCGAATCCAACCGACCGACACGCACCCGGAACAAATCCGACCGAAACGTACACGCTAACTCCAAACCGCTAAGTACGATGCAAGGCGCGAAAACCACGAGCGAGTCGGACGGAGGACAAGCCGTACGACCGACACGCATACAAAACCGAGCCGAAGCAACACAATACACCGCGACCGACGCGTACGCAGCATAGAAAACTGCACAAACACAGCGTGAACGAAACGGAAAACACCGTACGAGACCAATGCAGGGTCCGACTCGGTCACAAGAACGTTTCCAACATACAAACAGCACAAAGGAAAAATCAACCAAAAAAAGGCCAAACATGCAATTACCAAGCCAATAAATACTGGGGGGGTGGGGACAGAGAACAAGGACACACCCACAACTCCACCTATATAAAGGACACAAATCACAACCATGAGCCTTTGCAAATGCCATTCCACTGCCAGCACCCAAGAGAAAGCAACCACACACCCACAGCTCATCCCTCACACAAGCCACACACCATCAGCACACCAACAAATACCTACCTCACATACACCCAGCACAACACACACCCACACACCCTCACCTGCACACCAACACACACATCACCCACCATCACCACCATGCCCCCCAAGAAGAATCCCAAGTTCCTAGATAGTGAATTGGAAGTCATGGTAGACGAGATCCTCAGGGTGGAGCCACAGCTGTTTGGCACTCTGGTCCAACAGACCCCCATGTTGCAGAAAACCAAGATGTGGGAGAGGATCATCAACAGGGTGAACGCCCAATCACCATGTCGGCGCACAAAGACGGACATCCAGAACAGGTGGTATGACGTGCGCAGGAGGGTACGGGACATGCTGAAGAAAGACTACATCAACAGCCAACACACCGGCAGTGGCCCTCCTGCCAAGCCAATATACCTCAGGCCCTGGGAGGAGAAGGTGCGGGCCATCCTTCCGCCAGTGAGCGTATATGGACTAGAGGACATCCCAGAGCCTGGTGAGTATACAACAAATGTACACAATAAACTGCCACAAAACACACACATCACTGTCAAGGGAGAGTCAAACCATGCACTCATAGCAATTACACAGCAACTAGAACAGAATCATCCCAAAATGTGTATGTCAGTCAGATAAACACAACACATGCCATCAAAAAAGTCACATCCAACTGTGCCAACACATGTACAAACACAACCACAACTACAGCTAGGCAGTGGCACAAATAGAACTAACACACACATCCACACATGTAGCCACCACAACAACACCAACACACAGTGAAGACCACTCAAAGGAAGGAATTCTGTGTATGCTGGCCAAGTCAGTGTAGCCAATAGCATCATGGGAGTCGCAGTCACACATATTGCCCGCCCCAAAACTGTCCCATCAACACCACCATGAACCATGCGCACATCACAGGGAGTGGAGAAGGACTCACAAGATGGCTGACACTGGCTACTGCTGTGGGGAGCACAAGGCCCTGCTGGCAACTGTGCACCAACAAACAGCAGGACACCACTGACTGACATCCTGAGAGACAACTTCCACTCCCTGCAATGCAAGCACGTTCCATGGTGGGATATCTGGCTGGCTGGGTGGGAAGGGGGACTTGCAGCACTGACTATAGTCACCAGCACCTCCCCTCACACCCTCCCCAACACAAACTCCACAGTACCCACCTGGTGGAATGCAATGCCCTCCATCCTAACACAAGATCCCACAAAGCACCACCACCCTGGGTTATGTTGTGTGAAGCACAGGGACACTCCTGGGACTCTTAGTCAAACAACTGCCAGGACAACACTCCCAGCCATCCTGTCAGCACAGCCAGCCTAACCCACAGGGAAGCAGAGTCAAAAGGAAGGAAGCATGGGCATGCTGGGAAGGGGGTGGAGGCAATAGCATGATGGGAGTCGTAGTCACAGACATTGCTCAGCCTCACAACTGGCCCATCAACACCACCCTGAACCATGCTCACATCACAGGGAGTGGAGAAGGACTCACAAGATGGCTGACACTGGCTACTGCTGTGGGGAGCACAAGGCCCTGCTGCCAACTGTGCACCAACAAACAGCAGGACACCACTGACTGACATCCTGAGAGACAACTTACACTCCCTGCAATGCAAGCACGTTCCATGGTGGGATATCTGGCTGGCTGGGTGGGAAGGGGGACTTGCAGCACTGACTATAGTCACCAGCACCTCCCCTCACACCCTCCCCAACACAAACTCCACAGTACCCACCTGGTGGAATGCAATGCCCTCCATCCTAACACAAGATCCCACAAAGCACCACCACCCTGGGTTATGTTGTGTGAAGCACAGGGACACTCCTGGGACTCTTAGCCAAACAACTGCCAGGACAACAGTCCCAGCCATCCTGTCAGCACAGCCAGCCCACCCCACAGGGAAGCAGAGTCAAAAGGAAGGAAGCATGGGCATGCTGGGAAGGGGGTGGAGGCAATAGCATGATGGGAGTTGTAGTCACAGACATTGCTCAGCCTCACAACTGGCCCATCAACACCACCCTGAACCATGCTCACATCACAGGGAGTGGAGAAGGACTCACAAGATGGCTGACACTGGCCACTGCTGTGGGGAGCACAAGGCCCTGCTGCCAACTGTGCACCAACAAACAGCAGGACACCACTGACTGACATCCTGAGAGACAACTTACACTCCCTGCAATGCAAGCACGTTCCATGGTGGGATATCTGGCTGGCTGGGTGGGAAGGGGGACTTGCAGCACTGACTATAGTCACCAGCACCTCCCCTCACACCCTCCCCAACACAAACTCCACAGTACCCACCTGGTGGAATGCAATGCCCTCCATCCTAACACAAGATCCCACAAAGCACCACCACCCTGGGTTATGTTGTGTGAAGCACAGGGACACTCCTGGGACTCTTAGCCAAACAACTGCCAGGACAACACTCCCAGCCATCCTGTCAGCACAGCCAGCCCACCCCACAGGGAAGCAGAGTCAAAAGGAAGGAAGCATGGGCATGCTGGGAAGGGGGGTGGAGGCAATAGCATGATGGGAGTCGTAGTCACAGACATTGCTCAGCCTCACAACTGGCCCATCAACACCACCCTGAACCATGCTCACATCACAGGGAGTGGAGAAGGACTCACAAGATGGCTGACACTGGCTACTGCTGTGGGGAGCACAAGGCCCTGCTGCCAACTGTGCACCAACAAACAGCAGGACACCACTGACTGACATCCTGAGAGACAACTTACACTCCCTGCAATGCAAGCACGTTCCATGGTGGGATATCTGGCTGGCTGGGTGGGAAGGGGGACTTGCAGCACTGACTATAGTCACCAGCACCTCCCCTCACACCCTCCCCAACACAAACTCCACAGTACCCACCTGGTGGAATGCAATGCCCTCCATCCTAACACAAGATCCCACAAAGCACCACCACCCTGGGTTATGTTGTGTGAAGCACAGGGACACTCCTGGGACTCTTAGCCAAACAACTGCCAGGACAACACTCCCAGCCATCCTGTCAGCACAGCCAGCCCACCCCACAGGGAAGCAGAGTCAAAAGGAAGGAAGCATGGGCATGCTGGGAAGGGGGTGGAGGCAATAGCATGATGGGAGTTGTAGTCACAGCCCTACATCCCCCACCACATGGCCCAGCAAGCTCACACTCACGCATGCACATCCCACAGAGAGTGGAAAGGCCCATCAAAGATGTCTGACACTGTTGCTGTGTCGTGGGGAGCACAAGGGCATGCTGGGTACTGCACACCAACCAACAGCAGGACACCACTGTCAGCCATCTTGCCATTGCCCTCACACCCACACCCACTGAACTCCACACAAAAGCAAGTAAGTATGGGAATGCTGGCAAGTGGGGTGGAGGCAATGGCATGATGGGAGTCGTAGTCACAGACATAGCTCACCCCCACAACTGTCCCATCAACACCACCCTGAACCATGCTCACATCACAGGGAGTGGAGAAGGACTCACAAGATGGCTGACACTGGCTACTGCTGTGGGGAGCACAAGGCCCTGCTGCCAACTGTGCACCAACAAACAGCAGGACACCACTGACTGACATCCTGAGAGACAACTTACACTCCCTGCAACGCAAGCACGTTCCATGGTGGGATAACTGACTGGCTGGCTGGGTGGGAAGGAGGTCTGGCTGTCAACCAAACACAAGCAATGCAGACCATGTTCACACCCCAGAAAATACATAGAAATGCCCAAATAATGCAGGACAATGTGCCACACCAATATCAACCCCTGACTGTGACGACTTAGGACAATGCAATGTACAGGCCCGCACCCAGAGGCACAGTCACAACTGTCATGTGTGTCAACCACTGATGCCTGCAGAAACATGACATACATTGTTTGTGTCTCCCAAAAACAGGTGATGATGGGGACACAGCAGCAGACGCTGAGGAGTCCCAGTCCCAGGCTCAAGAGGATGCCGAGCTCACTGGCGTCGTACAGCCTCTGTCCTCCTCGGACGATGAAGAACAACCTGGCACATCCGGTGCAAGTCAACATGCAGCACCAGCAGGACCACCAGCTGCAGCACCAGCAGGACCACCAGCTGCACCCCCTGCACCCACCCCTACAACGACTGTCACCACGAATACCATCCCTGCCGACATGGACAGAATAAGGAGCAACACCAGCACAGTGACCCTGGACCAACCTGGGGCCATGGACACCACCACCACCACCAACCCCCAAGGTGGACCAGGGTTATCTGTGCGTGCCACTGCACACACTGCACATGTCAGCAGGGGTGGTGGGAGGGGTGGGAGACAGAGGTCGCTGCTTGCAGACGTTGCTGGTGTGCATGACGACCCACAACTGGTACGCATAGCTGATGCGTACCAGTCCAGCACCGGAGAGCTCAGCCAGGTAGTGGGGCTCCTCAGAGACATTAAACAGCAGCAGGCTGCCCATCATGCCCGCTTGGACTCCCACATGTCCCACGTGGAGTCACACATGTCCCGTGTGGACTCACACATGTCCCGCGTGGAGTCCAAGTGGGATGCACTGCATGAGATGACGGCGGTGCACAGGGACATTTTACAATGCCTCCGCCAGATGAACAGCAACCAGTCCACACCTCCCTGTGTGCCAACAACATCTGGTGCTGAACAAACTGCAACTGCCACAGGGAGGGAGGAGGACTCTGGCGGAGAGTCCCCTGCACCGCAGCAGCCTGCACTTGAGGGCCCCCCCCAAGAAGAGGGGTCGTCCGAGGAGGGAAAAGTGAGAGGCCGATGGCCAAGCGCAACTCCCAGGAAGCCTGAACCTGTTCTGGATGTTCGCCTTTGTGCACAGACTGTTCACCCTGTTGACGGCAACACTACTCCCACACATTGCATGGGGAGTACAAGTTGGACCAATGTGTCAGACAACTGTGGCCCCGATACTGGGGATCCTGTCTACCCGGACTTTCAATTCACCTAGGAACTTGGGATTGCAAGATTCATGTACAGCACAACCCATCCTATGCACTATTAACACAAATGTATCACAATAAACACACTAATACACCATACTTGCCTCTGTCGTGATTCCAACGTGGGTGCTGTTATGGGGATGATGAACTGCAAAATTACACTGTGTATGCGAACCGCAACAGCAAGGACAACACAGGTATGTGAGTACAGGCAACGTGACACACATGAGGGAGACACACCACCAGGGCTACACGACACATACACACCTAGGCCATCTGACTCATTGCCTACACTGATGTTGCCAGGGAAGACGGTGCAATGCACAGACACCACACCCATTCCCAGTTGTAGTCAAGTAGCCCACAGGTGCAGTAAGCAAATGGCAGTCAAATGTGTGACCACAGACAACGCACATCACTAAGTGAAGCACAGGTTTATTACACAGTAGCAACATGCCGTAACCACTACAGATGCAAGGTAACCCCACCTGGTAGCGGGCACACAGTCAACAACTGTAGACGGAAGGAAGTCCATGGGTGTGGCGCACATCACCTGTAGGGACACAACAGCTACCAGCCTGGATGTGCAATCACGTCGTCGGTGGACACAGTTGACCAAACGAATCTGAAAGTACCCTGTGAAGGACAGAAATGACACACAGTCAAAAGCAATGGAGTACAGGACAGAACAGCAAAACTCATGCACAATACATGTTACAAGATACCCACCCAGAACCAAGTTAGCATGTCAACACTGTTGGGGAGTACAGCCCACCTGTAAGCACACATCGCAACACACATCCAGTCAAGTAGCCCATGGACACACTCCAACAGCACCAGAGCACCACCCACACATCATGCCAACTCACATCATTGACATGACACCTCAGGATACTCACATTCAGCTAAAGAAGTTGGTGATGAGCTGTGTGCGGACATCACCATCACCATCATCATCATCATCGTCACTGGCATCGTGGTCCAGGCCAGGATCCTCCACAGGTGGCGGATGTTGGTCATCGTCATCCTGGATGAGAGGCAACTCCTTCCGCACTGCCATGTTGTGGAGCATGCAGCAGACGATGATAATCTTGCACACTTTCGCAGGGGCATATGGGAGGGACCCTCCGGTCTTGTCCAGGCAGCGGAAGCGGCTCTTCAGGAGACCAAAGGTCCGCTCAATCACTCTCCTGGTCCGACCATGTGCCTCATTGTAGCGCATCTGGGCAGGTGTCACAGGGTTCCTGAGGGGTGTCAGCAACCACGGCATGTTGGGGTATCCCGAGTCACCTACGGCCAGACAAGTGCACATTAGCTGACTTGGAAAAGTGGGCGGAATACTACAGATCAGATCACACACAATGGCACAAAGTCAGTACACACCGACAAGCCAGGCACGCTGGTTCTGCATCTGTGCCATCATCCTGGGGATGCGACTACTCCTCATCACAAAGGCATCGTGTGCTGAACCAGGGAAACGGGCACACACGTGTGTGATGGTCATGTCTGCAAGACACACCACCAGTGCATTGACCGAGTGGTAGTGCTTGCGGTTCCTGTAGGCCTGCTCCTGGGCCTGTGGTGGTACCAAAGCCACATGTGTCCCATCAATGGAGCCAATGGCATGCGGCATCCTCCCCAGGGCATAAAAGTCACTCTTCACGTCAGTGAGTCGTCGCAGTCTAGGGAAATAGATGTACCGGTTCAGGAAGAGCAACATTGCCGCCAAAACATCGCGGAGCACACGGCTGAACATGGTCTGTGACATCCCACCAGCAGACGCCACAGTATGTTGGAAGGTACCGGTGGCAAAGAAGTGTAGGGCTGCCATCACCTTCACCTTGGGGGTCAGCGCTGTAGGATACGGCCGGCCAGGCTGCAAATGTGGGGACAACTGCACTGCCAAATCCTCAATCAGCTGCCTGGTGAAGCGGTACCGTCGGATGCTGTCCCGTTCCACCATCGTTGCCAGGTCTGGGAATGGCCGATGGACAGCAGGAGCCCTGCAGTGCAGAGGAGAAGTAAGCAAGATCGTAAGTCACCCCACATATGCGGCATTGAACACACTCAAGATCCCAACATACATCATCATGAGGCACAACTGCATGAAGTGTGCAGTACCGGAAGGACATGTATGGTACATACATGGCCAACATCTGTCAACACGGTCCTACAGGTGGCATCAATTTGTCCCAGGTTGGCCCATTGGATATCATGATGCCGTGTCACAGTCACCCCCCACAGTGACATGTGAGGACAGATGTGCCCCAGGCACCACAGCTCAACGACAGGTACATTCCCAGGGACCCTGTAATGCCACATGGACACTGGCATCACCTGGAGTATCATGTGTACACCACAGCAAAACAAACATGACCCCCACAGGTAGTGGCCACACTTGCCATGGCAGGACAGACATGGACGTCTGTGACACACACGCACAACATCAGAGTCCATGCACACACAACCTGGTTGTGGAGACTGTCTCCCATTGTGCACATGAAATCAGAGACATTGTAAACACTACATGCACAAAGACTGTGGAGGTCCATCACTATTGTGCCACTGGGACACCCTGGCTCAAACATACCGTCCCACATGGGACTCACGGGGTATGTGACATGACATACACAAACACCACTGTGAAATGTGACCATGACACATGCACAGATATGAACAGTTGCACATCACAGTGGTCACGTACACGTAACACCCAGGATCCTGTCCCCATGAACAGGTGCACAGCCTGGGGGTGGCTGCCCACAGGTGACACCCACAGGACAACATGTACACCAACATACACACAATAGGAAATGCAGCCTTACATGCCTTATGATAAGGTTTGGACAGGCTGTCGTGATGTAGGTGTGCCCCTCACTCCCTGGGAGCTATCTGTGTCTGGCATATGTCCATCTGAGACAGGCATGCTGACCTATGCCAGTCACATGTACAGTGATGCGTTGTACTGCAATGGACCGATCGGTGCCTCCGGCCGGCCCATTGCCTTCAATGTGTGCGGGTACGCGTTGTACCCCTGTGCGCGTTGAACTGCAATGGACCGATCGGTGCCTCCGGCCGGCCCATTGCCTTCAATGTGTGTGGGTACGCGTTGTACCCCTGTGCGCGTTGTACCGCAATGGACCGATCGGTGCCTCCGGCCGGCCCATTGCCTTCAATGTGTGCGGGTACGCGTTGTACCCCTGTGCGCGTTGAACTGCAATGGACCGATCGGTGCCTCCGGCCGGCCCATTGCCTTCAATGTGTGCGGGTACGCGTTGTACCCCTGTGCGCGTTGTACCGCAATGGACCGATCGGTGCCTCCGGCCGGCCCATTGCCTTCAATGTGTGCGGGTACGCGTTGTACCCCTGTGCGCGTTGTACCGCAATGGACCGATCGGTGCGCACCCATTGACAATGGGCTTGCCTGGCAACGGACGCGTTTTCGAATTTCGAACGAGTCGGTTGCTGGAAATTCAGTTGGTCACCCACAACAATGTTGCAAAATCATGTATGTCATGAAGTTGAAGATTTGAAGGATGCTGTGGGCGTGTTTAGGTGCTGCTATTCCATGGATTGGCCAGATTCAGAAGATGCAAACGACTTGGACCTATCACTTTGGACACAAGGGACAGTATCTGCCTCTCCAGCACATATATATTGCTGGCTGTTCCCCTGAGAGCCCACTTGCCTGCACTACATGCTCCAAGACGACATCTGCCACTGCACTGCTGCTGTCTCTGCCCCTCTGGACCCTGCAATGGCACGTACTGTGGAGAGAGCCCCAGCCTTCAGCCTTGAAGAGAACCAGGCCCTGCTGGACAGCCTACTTCCACAGTACAGCAAGCTGTATGGGACACCAGGGGAGCAGGTGAGTGTCATGTGCACTGCCTTTCTGAATGTGCATTTTGTCTGACTAGCAAGGCTGAGAGTCTGCACGCCACTGGCTAGCAGGCTCACTGAGTAGTTGTCACCCCCCATAGTGTGTAGTGACTTGCACTGGACAGGTATGGTGCAGTGACAGTGCTTCTGAACAGGGTTTTACTCCCCATGCAATGATACCATGTAGTGACTTCTGGAAAACTGTCCATGGGCAGCCGTGCACTGCCTGTGTACACCATGTGCCCCTGTGATTGCGACATGTATATGCAACTGTGTCATGCACGGATATGTTGCATGTGTAGTAATGGCCTTATCACTTTGTCATCCTGACAGGCTTCTGCCCATCGGAAGCAGGAGATATGGAAGGACATCGTCCGGGCTGTCCGGTCCGTGGGGGTCTACAAGCGCCGGATCCGCAACTGCCAAAAGAGGTGGCAGGACCTTCGGGGCTGGACCCGGAGGATTGCACGGGTCCAGCTGAAGCTGTCGCCTCCTCGCAGGAGGGGCGGAACACGGACCCTGACCCCCCACATGCTCAGGATCCTGGCGGTGGTCTTTCCAGACCTGGATGGGCAGCTGAAGGCCAGAGAGCAGCAAGGAGGGGTGAGTCAAAGACTGCACTGTGAACTCTGTCTAACATGCTATGTGCCCTCCTCGGGCCTGGTTAAACTGCCACAGTACAGCAGTCATGTTGTCCAGGAGCCATGTCCCTCTATTGTGCACTGCCCACTCCTCATCTGATACCCAGGTGTGGCCCTTACATGCAGGGGATTCTGTCACTTAGGACTGTGTCCTTGCAGTTTGCTTGACTCAAGGTGGGAGACAGCATCTGTTTCCCTGACTCTGTGGTGGGCATCATGGGTGGGTCCATTGCTTACACAATGCCTGTATTCTGACATGTATTCAGCGTGTTACTTTGATCTGTGGTCCAATTGCTGAGCTGATCCACCACATGTGGCTGGGGTATCTGGCACACACCCATGCTGCGGGTGGGAACAATGTTTGGGCCCCAGGAGTATGTATATGACGTGTGTCACACATACTTAGCCAGCTGCCTACAGTCCAGGGCTCATCCCTCATTCATGTGGGGCTGGACAGTCATGCCTACTCCAGGCCATACAATACACTCTGTACTCCCACTCCCGTGTATCAGCTGACACATTGTGCGCAGTGATTTGACCCCTCAGGTGTCTGCCTCTGTGTCAGTGTGCTGTGGATTAGTCGCCAGGACTGCTGTGGAGTTTCTTGGTAGGGGCTCAGCATGCCACTGGAGATGTGACCATAGGAGACGATACTTGTGTGACACATAGGTGTCTGATCAGCTGCCCATGCAGACTGGGGCATGTGAATGTGAAGTTCAGGCAGCTGTTCCCCATGCACAGCAGAGTGTGAGGGGCTCAGGTTCAGAGGGTAGTGTCACAGGTCTACCATATGTCCAATAGGTATGACCTGGACAGATGAGGGTTAAGAGGATGTGTTGTGGGGGGGATGTACATGTGCACTTGTGCAGCTCCAGGACTTGCATTCCCCATGACCTACTATTGTGACACAGTGCAGAGTGTTGTTGCCTGGCTGCAAAGTCATACATCACTGAGACAGTGATGTATGACTTTGCAGTCATGCCTCCGCCATGGCATGTGTCTACTGATTGGTGAGCCTGCAGGGGAGTGACATGTGCTACATGCACACCATAGTGGCGCTGGCTATCAGGACATGGGTGCATCATGGTGTCTGTCGCTGGTATGCATCACATGCATTTCCTATTTGACTCTGGGCATCCCTTTCATCCGGAAACCTGTACTGACTCAGTGGCAAGAGCTGTGATGTGTGCATGTCCACATGCCACACCGTGTCCTCTGCACTGTCCAACTACTGTGTACTTGGTGCATGTGTCAACACTGGGGTGTTGCAATCCAACAGACACCAGACAGATGGGTGCAAGGCCATGTGGGATGTGAGTGCCATGCTTGGCATCAGACTGACAATTGGCTTCTCCTGTTCAGTTAGGGCACTTTTAGCAATGTACAACTAATGATGCCAGGGCTTGCTCTGTGATGTGCTGTGCTCACAGTGGTGTGTGCGTTATGTGCAGGTGACTGATGTCTGTCTGTTTCCCCATTGTTTGCAGATACATCCACGGCCACGGAAGGGGACAGCTCCACGGACCAGGAGGAGCCAGAGAGCCAGACTGGGTCAGCAGCCGAGGAGTGGTCGGAGGGACCCAGTGGCACGGAGGGCGAGGGGAGCCACACCGAGGAGTCCTCAGCAGCATCCACCTCAGCTGAGGACCAGAGCAACTCGGAGGATGACTCCCTTGTGGAGGCGGGTGTCAGCAGCCACCACACCCCAGCTAGTGTTGCTGTCCCCGCCACCACCAGCACCACCACCGCCCTCCCATCGGCTCCCATTCCCCAGGTCCATGGAGGCTCCCATGTCCGGGAGCGTGTCTCCTTTGGGCCAGGCACCGCAGCCCCTGCCCCTGTGTCCCCTGCTGCCCTGAGTGAGGAGTCTGTGTACCTCCTTCGCCAGCTCCATGTAGGGCAGACAGCCATGCTGAGTGTCCTCCATGCGCACACCGCGCTGTTGACTCAGCTGGTGTCGTTCATGGAGGGCATCTCATCGGGCATGTCTGACCTACAGAGGGGCAATAGGTCCATGGACTCCTCCCTGACGGCAGCAGTGTCCCTCCTCAAACGGTCCCTCACCCCTCCTGCCTCTGCTCCATCCACACTCCCCAGCACCTTACCCATCCCAAGCACACACACACTGGCACAGGCACACACCAGCACACACACATCCAGCACACTGACACACACGCCAATGACAAAACGCACACGCACGCACATTCAGGGGACTGAAGCCAGACTCACAGGGGATGGGGCCCTGGAACACACACACGCATCCACATGCACTGCGCAGTCCTCAGTTCCCTCTCCCTCCAAAGCACCCTCCCTTGCCTCACCTGCAACCCCAAAGTCACAGCAGCTCGTCCTCTGTGACCTCGGCCTCTTCCCCACCGATGAAGCTGCTCCAGCATCCCGGGGGAAGAGGAAGCCCACCCACACGGAGCAGAGTGCCCCTCGCCCCCGGACACCCTCCCCCAGGCGCAGACGGACTGAGGCCCCCACCCGCAAGTCCCCCGGAGTCCTAAGAGCAAGACCCCACCACCGCTCTGCAGCTCAGGCACAAGGTCTCCGTCCTCCATCCCTCAGGCCCCCACTGCACAGGTGCCCCCACCACACCCTGCCCCAGGTTCCCCCACCCACAGATATACCATCCCCAAGAGGATCAGGCCTTCTCCCCCTGCCACTTGCTCTCCCAGCACCACACCCCCGCTGCGCTTGTCTGTGCCACTGATGTGGTGAGGGTGTCCTCCCCCTCTGTCCAACCCACCTTGCCTGTTCCCCATTCTCCTCCCCTGGAGGTAGGCACTGCAGTGGAGTCCACTACCGCCCTGTCTGACTTGGGCACTGCAGTGGCGGACCTGTCCACTCCATCTGCAGGGTCCACTGCAGTTGTGCCGGCACCCACGACATCTGAGTCATGCCCCCCAGTTGTGCCGGCACACACCATGTCAGACACCTCCACTGCAGTTGTCAGTGGCTCTCCAGCACCCACCACCCCTTCCCTGACTCCCCCTGGTGAGCCCTGATCCTGTCCCTGCGGTGCCTGGCCTGCCCCCCGGTTGCCCCTCCTAGTGGATTGTCCCTGGTTTTGTGCAGGCATGCGTAGGGTGACATCTGCCAGTGTCACCCTGTTTGAACTTTGACAATGGACTGGCCATTGGCCTTTGCTCTATTTTTTCTGGACGTCGTTTTCATTCAACACATATGCTGAATAAAGCAACTTTCTTTTCTCTAGTGCTCATGTTTCAGATGTACATGTTGTTGGTGCTGCTAACCATGCCCTTGCTGCAGTGATGGTGATATCTGGTCTCATGATTATGAAGTGTTACTGTGCAGGAACCCATGTGGTCCAGGGGAATGTGTCCTATCATGTGGTGTATCCATGTCATCCATAGCAGCATCTGAGGGTGTCATGTGTTCAGTATTTGGCAATGGGATTTCCTACTTACATTAGCAATTTCATATCTGTGGCTTCCACCCCTGCACATCTGTTGTGCCTGCCATCGTTGCATTTGTCTACTTCCCTGACCGTGTTGCCATCTCCACTGGACATGCAGGTTTGGGCATCAATGGGGAAGGACTCATCCGTGTAGTCAGTGCAACATTGCTATACAAGTGTGTTGGATCTGTGCTGATGATTCCGTTGGCACATCCATGACCAGGCTGATGTGATGGGAGCCCTCATTTGGTGCTAATTGTTGATTGTGTGACCAAGTGCTCAGCTGACATGATGGGGCCCTACTGAGGCAACATATGGCACAGCTTTCCTCACACAGGAGTGGAGTCCCCTCATGGCAGTGTGTACACGTGTGACATTGCCTGCGCCCAAGGTGTGTGTTGTATGTGCATGTCTGTGTGTTCACTTCCATTTATCTGCGCATGCTGTGATCCCTAGTGTTGTACCTGTTTGTGATGCTTGCTGACTTGAGCTATGTTCCCCCAAAGTCTTCTCCCTGTGTTCTCTGTGATGTGGGTGCATGGCACATTACTGGTCATCAGGGTGTCACCCATAGGTGTGTTTGCTGTCAGGGCTGAGTTTGTGTGCAGACGCAGATGGGTCACAGTCAGGTTTCCCCTTGGCACTTGTTGTTTGCCCCTGTCATGTGATTTTCAGTTCGTGTTATCTTTCAGTGATTGTGACACGTTGTGTGTGTGACTGCTGGCACTCCTCAGGGTCCGGGCTGCAATGTTGGTTGTTGTCTATGTGTGTTCTTTGTGGGTGACCTTGGCTTCTTCATTGGTGTGTGACTGTGGCTGGGATCCCATTGGTTGGTGTGGTATCGCCGTCATGTCCATGTACAGCGTAGTGTGCAGTGTGTCAGACATTCAGGAGTCTTGTTGAGTGGCCATGTGTGATGTGTTTCTGCACCTTGGTTCCCACCCACCACCCTGGAATAGTCATGGGTGCATGTGCAATGTCACCAGTGCATGTGTACTTCACTGCTGCACGTTGTTGGAGGTCGAGGGGTGTGGTCTTGAGTGTGTGCAGATGGGAGTCGTTGCCCAGCTAGTCCCCTGCCTCCATGTTGGCCTTGGCTTACTGGCCATGCTGATTGATTTGTGCTTGTGTAGGTGTGATGGTAGTTTGTTGCTCAGGACACCTGACTGTGGTTCACAGTGTGAACAACATTTAGCTTTGTCATCACAGTGGGATTTTTATTCAGCCCAGGGTCACCACATTGTGGGGGCCCTGGGGGTGGTGCTGTGGTGTGTCTGTGTCTTGCTGTGTCAGTTGTTGTTCCTACGTGCCTGTGTGACATGTGTGTTTTGTGCTCCCTCTCATCTGACAATGCCTGCTTGCCCACATAGGGGATTTGGATCCATGAGTTACCTTAGTGTGGCAGTGTATGCACATCTGTATGATTGGTATTCAGCTCTCCTCATGTGTTGTGTGGTTGCCTGGGGACACTGGCACCCCCACCCCTCACCTGCTGTGTATGATGACAGTGTTGGTCTGCCTGTTTGTGTTTGTGCATCTGCACCACTGCATTGGCATATCTTGGGTGTGCCATTGGCTGTATGTTGTTTGGTGTGTTTCCCCTGCTGTCCCTGGGACTCCTAGGTCATCGGTCAGCACAGTGATCATGGTTTGTGTGTCCCATTGCTGCCATGGTATGGTATCTGTTCACCTCACATCTGCTGTCTCCACAGGATATCTGCATTTGTGTGCCCATTGGTGCAAATATGTGGTTCTGCATTCTGATGGTCACTTCTGTCATTGTGTCATTGATGAATGTTGACGGTGTCAGCCCCCATGGGTGTTGTTTGTCTGCACATGGCCAAAGGAATGTCTCATTTGCACTGCAGTATTTGGCTCACCCAATTTATGTTGCAATGGGACACATACACTACTTTGCCACAGATGAGTTTTTGGTTCTGTGACCAGGAATGATCCATGCAGTTTGGCAGTTGCAGCTCTTTCTTTGTCAACACTTACCTTTTGGTCACTGTGATGATGGGGGTGTAGACCCCATTGCCACAATGGTCAAAATGTGCTTCAGCTATGGACCCCACACTTGCCTTTTGGTCACTGTGATGATGGGGGTTTAGACCCCATTGCCACAATGGTCAAAATGTGCTTCAGCTGTGGACCCCACACTTGCCTTTTGGTCACTGTGATGATGGGGGTTTAGACCCCATTGCCACAATGGTCAAAATGTGCTTCGGCTATGGACCCCACACTTACCTTTTGGTCACTGTGATGATGGGGGTTTAGACCCCATTGCCACAATGGTCAAAATGTGCTTCGGCTATGGACCCCACACTTACCTTTTGGTCACTGTGATGATGGGGGTTTAGGCCCCATTGCCACAATGGTCATGGGCTGCTTGCATTGTGGGTGCCACACACATATATGTGTGGCACATGTGCTAGGGGGTCACATTGTATGTTCAAAGTCATGTTCGGTGTTGTAGGCATTTGACACAGCCTACACACGCTTGTCATGGTGGTGGGGGGATGTCTTTATCTTGCATTCCCTAGGTTGTGGTGTGCTTGTTGTGTCATGCATTGTCCATCCTATGAGTGGGGGTGGTAGTAGTGGTAGGCATCCAGCCCCCCCTGGGTGTGGGTGGTAGTAGTGGTAGGCATCCAGCCCCCCCTGGCTAAGGGTGGTAGTAGTGGTAGGCATCCAGCCCCCCCTGGCTAAGGGTGGTAGTAGTGGTAGGCATCCAGCCCCCCTGGCTAAGGGTGGTAGTAGTGGTAGGCATCCTGCCCCCTGGCTAAGGGTGGTAGTAGTGGTAGGCATCAAGCCCCCCTGGCTAAGGGTGGTAGTAGTGGTAGGCATCCTGCCCCCCTGGCTAAGGGTGGTAGTAGTGGTAGGCATCCTGCCCCCTGGCTAAGGGTGGTAGTAGTGGTAGGCATCCAGCCCCCCTGGCTAAGGGTGGTAGTAGTGGTAGGCATCCTGCCCCCCTGGCTAAGGGTGGTAGTAGTGGTAGGCATCCTGCCCCCCTGGCTAAGGGTGGTAGTAGTGGTAGGCATCCTGCCCCCCTGGCTAAGGGTGGTAGTAGTGGTAGGCATCAAGCCCCCCTGGCTAAGGGTGGTAGTAGTGGTAGGCATCCTGCCCCCCTGGCTAAGGGTGGTAGTAGTGGTAGGCATCCAGCCTCCCTGGCTAAGGGTGGTAGTAGTGGTAGGCATCCTGCCCCCCTGGCTAAGGGTGGTAGTAGTGGTAGGCATCCTGCCCCCCTGGCTAAGGGTGGTAGTAGTGGTAGGCATCCTGCCCCCCTGGCTAAGGGTGGTAGTAGTGGTAGGCATCAAGCCCCCTGGCTAAGGGTGGTAGTAGTGGTAGGCATCCTGCCCCCCTGGCTAAGGGTGGTAGTAGTGGTAGGCATCCTGCCCCCCTGGCTAAGGGTGGTAGTAGTGGTAGGCATCCAGCCCCCCTGGCTAAGGGTGGTAGTAGTGGTAGGCATCCTGCCCCCCTGGCTAAGGGTGGTAGTAGTGGTAGGCATCCAGCCCCCCTGGCTAAGGGTGGTAGTAGTGGTAGGCATCAAGCCCCCTGGCTAAGGGTGGTAGTAGTGGTAGGCATCCTGCCCCCTGGCTAAGGGTGGTAGTAGTGGTAGGCATCCTGCCCCCTGGCTAAGGGTGGTAGTAGTGGTAGGCATCCAGCCCCCCTGGCTAAGGGTGGTAGTAGTGGTAGGCATCCAGCCCCCCTGGCTAAGGGTGGTAGTAGTGGTAGGCATCCTGCCCCCTGGCTAAGGGTGGTAGTAGTGGTAGGCATCCAGCCCCCTGGCTAAGGGTGGTAGTAGTGGTAGGCATCCTGCCCCCTGGCTAAGGGTGGTAGTAGTGGTAGGCATCCTGCCCCCCTGGGTGAGGGTGGTAGTAGTGGTAGGCATCCAGCCCCCCTGGCTAAGGGTGGTAGTAGTGGTAGGCATCAAGCCCCCCTGGCTAAGGGTGGTAGTAGTGGTAGGCATCAAGCCCCCTGGCTAAGGGTGGTAGTAGTGGTAGGCATCCTGCCCCCCTGGCTAAGGGTGGTAGTAGTGGTAGGCATCAAGCCCCCTGGCTAAGGGTGGTAGTAGTGGTAGGCATCCTGCCCCCCTGGCTAAGGGTGGTAGTAATGGTAGGCATCCTGCCCCCTGGCTAAGGGTGGTAGTAGTGGTAGGCATCCAGCCCCCCTGGCTAAGGGTGGTAGTAGTGGTAGGCATCCAGCCCCCCTGGCTAAGGGTGGTAGTAGTGGTAGGCATCCTGCCCCCTGGCTAAGGGTGGTAGTAGTGGTAGGCATCCTGCCCCCCTGGCTAAGGGTGGTAGTAGTGGTAGGCATCAAGCCCCCTGGCTAAGGGTGGTAGTAGTGGTAGGCATCCTGCCCCCCTGGCTAAGGGTGGTAGTAGTGGTAGGCATCCTGCCCCCTGGCTAAGGGTGGTAGTAGTGGTAGGCATCCAGCCCCCCTGGCTAAGGGTGGTAGTAGTGGTAGGCATCCTGCCCCCTGGCTAAGGGTGGTAGTAGTGGTAGGCATCCAGCCCCCTGGCTAAGGGTGGTAGTAGTGGTAGGCATCAAGCCCCCTGGCTAAGGGTGGTAGTAGTGGTAGGCATCCTGCCCCCCTGGCTAAGGGTGGTAGTAGTGGTAGGCATCCTGCCCCCCTGGCTAAGGGTGGTAGTAGTGGTAGGCATCCAGCCCCCCTGGCTAAGGGTGGTAGTAGTGGTAGGCATCCAGCCCCCCTGGCTAAGGGTGGTAGTAGTGGTAGGCATCCTGCCCCCCTGGCTAAGGGTGGTAGTAGTGGTAGGCATCCAGCCCCCCTGGCTAAGGGTGGTAGTAGTGGTAGGCATCCTGCCCCCTGGCTAAGGGTGGTAGTAGTGGTAGGCATCCTGCCCCCCTGGGTGAGGGTGGTAGTAGTGGTAGGCATCCAGCCCCCTGGCTAAGGGTGGTAGTAGTGGTAGGCATCAAGCCCCCTGGCTAAGGGTGGTAGTAGTGGTAGGCATCAAGCCCCCTGGCTAAGGGTGGTAGTAGTGGTAGGCATCCTGCCCCCTGGCTAAGGGTGGTAGTAGTGGTAGGCATCAAGCCCCCCTGGCTAAGGGTGGTAGTAGTGGTAGGCATCCTGCCCCCCTGGCTAAGGGTGGTAGTAATGGTAGGCATCCTGCCCCCTGGCTAAGGGTGGTAGTAGTGGTAGGCATCCAGCCCCCTGGCTAAGGGTGGTAGTAGTGGTAGGCATCCAGCCCCCTGGCTAAGGGTGGTAGTAGTGGTAGGCATCCAGCCCCCCTGGCTAAGGGTGGTAGTAGTGGTAGGCATCCTGCCCCCTGGCTAAGGGTGGTAGTAGTGGTAGGCATCCAGCCCCCTGGCTAAGGGTGGTAGTAGTGGTAGGCATCCAGCCCCCTGGCTAAGGGTGGTAGTAGTGGTAGGCATCAAGCCCCCTGGCTAAGGGTGGTAGTAGTGGTAGGCATCCTGCCCCCCTGGCTAAGGGTGGTAGTAGTGGTAGGCATCAAGCCCCCTGGCTAAGGGTGGTAGTAGTGGTAGGCATCAAGCCCCCCTGGCTAAGGGTGGTAGTAGTGGTAGGCATCCTGCCCCCCGGCTAAGGGTGGTAGTAGTGGTAGGCATCCTGCCCCCCGGCTAAGGGTGGTAGTAGTGGTAGGCATCCAGCCCCCTGGCTAAGGGTGGTAGTAGTGGTAGGCATCCAGCCCCCTGGCTAAGGGTGGTAGTAGTGGTAGGCATCCTGCCCCCCCTGGCTAAGGGTGGTAGTAGTGGTAGGCATCCAGCCCCCCCTGTCTAAGGGTGGTAGTAGTGGTAGGCATCAAGCCCCCCTGGCTAAGGGTGGTAGTAGTGGTAGGCATCCAGCCCCCCTGGGTGAGGGTGGTAGTAGTGGTAGGCATCCAGCCCCCTGGGTGAGGGTGGTAGTGGTGGTAGGCATCCAGCCCCCCTGGGTAGGGGTGGTGGTGCGCATTCAGGCCCCTGTGTGCATATGTGGCATTGGTGATGGCCATCCCGCCCCTATGGTGCTGCTGTTGCTGGTGTAAGTATATTCAGCATCCCCGTGTGTGTGTGTGATGTGTCGTGTACGTGTTGTATGTGTTTTGTGGTTGGTGTCTGGCTTACCTTAGAGCGGAGAAGTGTGGCTCAATGGTTAGAGCGGCAGACCCTGATGCAGAGGTCTAGCCCGGGACCAGGGTTCAATTCCCGCCTTGGCGGTTCTTGGGCTCAATTTCCTCGGACCTGATAATTCTCGCCTCGGTGCCTACTCTAACCATGGGTCCCACTCTGCAACTCTGGGCAATAGCTTGCTTAATCTCCACAACGGCCCCAACAACGCTAGGATGCCTGGCTTCACCCTGGGGGTGCCCAGGAGTGGACACCTCACAGGGAAAGCCAGGAAGGGTTCCACAGCGGTATGTGTACAAGCGCCGAGAGACCCTTATGGGGTGATTCGTGCGCTATACAAGTACCACTACATTTACATTTCCATTTACCTTCTGCGCCGTACGCGTCCGTGCCTGTTCCGGTAGTAGATGTAGAATATTGGTATGATCGGGACGAAGGGATTCATGGTTGGTTCGTGTCGTTCGTCCTTCTCGTTGCCTCGCGTCGTCCCCGTCACTTCGCCTCGTCCTCGTCGGTGCCGTGTCTCGCCTCGTAGCCGTGGATCGTGTTGTGGCGCGAATCGGAGCTTATGTGCGCCTCTCCCGGATGCTTTGACGTGCCGTGCGTAGCGACAGGTTCGGCGCGTACGGGAAGCGCATCGTACTTGTCCGGCCGGACGGGGCTGCATTTTTCCTTCCGTGCGACTCGATTCGGCGTTTCCGGATTCGCCTCGGTCGGAGAACAGGACCTGGTTTGGGTGAGTACGGCTCGGCCGGATTTTTTGCTGTTGTGCTCATCGTACTTGCTCGTTCGGTGTACTGTACGGATCGGTCGGGAAACAGGCTTTCGCATGGCTTTTTTCCCGACCGAATGGTGTTGGGTACGCCTCCGACCGAGATCGGAATCGGCCCCCTTATGTCCTCTTTTCTCTAGATGGTTCAGTAAAGCAATTGTATCACTTACACATGCTTCTTTGGTTTTCGATGCCACCAACAGGTCATCGATATACTGCACCATCACTGATTTTTCTGGCATTTTCAAATCTTCCAGAGATTTCTTTAGAATCTGATTAAAGATTGAGGGGCTTTCTGTATACCCCTGAGGAATTCGGCACCATGCCAAAATACGCTCTCCAAACCGGAACGCAAATAATGGCTGGCTATCTGGATGCAAAGGAATAGAGAAAAATGCATGACACAAATCTATCACAGTGTACCACTCAGCTTCATGTGGAATTTGATATAGAATTACTGCAGGGTTTGGCACTATTGGACAACAGGGTACAACTATTTTGTTGATCTTTCTCAAATCCTGTACTATTCTATATGTTCCATTTGGCTTTTTCAGTCCCATAATAGGTGAATTACATGGACTGCTCATGATTTCTTTTAGAATTCCCTGTTCAATCTTATTTATCACAGGAGTTATTCCTTCAATTATTTCTGGAGTTAATTTGTACTGTGGCGTATTCGGGTAAGTTGTCCCTTCTTTTACTGTCACTTTTACGGGATCAACTTCTTTCATTAATCCAATGTCTTCTCCTGTAAAATCCCACACACTTTCTTTTACTGCACTTTTTAGTTCTTCAGGAAGTTTTTCTGCATCAAATGCAGGAAACAAACCATTCGTTTCAGGTTCTTGATTCATCAAAGTTACTTTATACAAAACATCTTCATCTGAAGTCTGAAAACCGATTCCATCTGGCGTACAATAAATTGTGCAATTCATCTTGCATAAAAGGTCACGACCCAAAAGATTTACAGGACTACAATCGCACACTACAAATTTATGCATTTTGCTAAAGGAACCAATTTTTACTTCCACCAATTCAGTAAGTGGGGTTTTAATCTGCTGATTGGCTACTCCTACTACTTGGATGTATTCACCTGAGAGAGGAAGGTTTGGAATTTCCACTGATCTAACAGTAGAACGGGTAGCTCCAGTATCGACAAGGAATGTTACATTTGCACCATTCACTTCTCCATCCACAAAGGGACCAGACTGATCTACCTCTAGAGTTGCGCCAAGCACGCACTCTTTCCCCTCTCCTGCGCACCGTCAGAATCTTTCATCCGGGTCATCCTCACTCTGACGCAACCAATACTGAGAAATGTTAGCTGCTCGCGGCAACTGTGTTACCTGCTCTCCTCCGTAGAATCCTGTTTCTGTACTGTATCTTTGCTGGTTAACAGTGTTGGGAAGTGGTGGTTGCGGCACCTGACTTTGTTGAACAACTACCTCATTCTGCACCTGTGGAGTTAATGATTGATGTTCCGGATTAGGTTTAGGTGGGAACTTACACTCGTTTCTCCAATGCCCTAATTTTCCGCAATTATGACAGGGCCATTTCTTCTTTGCCTCTTCTAGACTCACTTGACCCTTTCCTTTACCTATGTTTGGTCGCATTTTATTCTGTCCTGATTCATTTCCATTATTATTGTCCAATTGAGCGTCTTGTTTTTCTGCCACTTTCACCTGTGCCCACATTGCCTTCTCTTTCAACTTACGCTGTTTACTCTCTATCTCATCACTACAATACTTAGCATATCTCAGTACCTCATCTACACTTCCATTCTGCCAGTTTATCATGTGTTGCTTAATCATATCACTTATTTCTTGTTTCAGGCCAAACACAAATCGGTATACAAAATGACTCATGTCTTTTTCACTCAATTCCTCATAACCACTATACTGCTTGAAAACCAATAACAATCGCTCATAATATGCATGTACAGACTCCTTACTTTCCTGTGTAGTTCTATCAATTTTTACCCAATCTATCTCTTTAGGAGGAATCTTATTTTTCAAAAAGGTAATCACCTTATCGTACTTCTTCATCACATCAGGACCTGGAGCTCCTGTCTTAGGGTCTCTTGGATATTCTGTAGTTGGCCAGTCAACTGTAATCTTACATTCTGACCACAAATCTGTTGGTACCACTATGTCAAACAATCCATCTAAATCTATCCACAACACTTTTGAGACTTTTACAAACCTCTCTACTTGTCGGTACCACTCAACTGGCTTCTCTCTTAACTTTGGAAAGTCATTGGTAAATGACAGTATGTCCTGCCTAGTCCAGGGAACATGCACGTAACTACCACCTGGAGTTTCTCTCATGGGGTATTCTTTGGCAACAGATTCCTTTTCAGTTATCATAAAGGCCAATGAACCTTTGTCTGTAGTTTTCTCATTCTTCTTTGTCCATCTAACCTTCCATCTGTCCACATCACCCCATTTTCTCAACAACACAATTAACTCCTTTATCTGTGTCAGCCTTCCTGCCGTGTTCAAATTTTCAATATCCTTTTCACAAAAGTCTACTCTGTATGGTTTCTGCAACGTTTTCACTTTTGCAAAGTCTATTCCAATCTCACTGGCCACTTCTTCTAGTTTGTCATGTAAATTCTTTGCCCTCCATGTAATACTTTTGCACAGAAACATTATTTCATCATCCTGATAATTTTTTATCTTTTCGGTACCAATTGTTCCTAAAATTAATTCTTCCATATCGATTTTTAACCTAATTACATCTAATGGTTTTTCTTCTGGTTCTTTTATTTTAAATGCCTTCATCCACTCATTTATTTCATCAGGAGTCGGACCTATGGGTGTATTATTTAGTTCTATCCAATTACCAATCTTTTCAGGGGTTTCTGTTGCAGATTCTGTTACCATATGCATTTTTCTACCATTGCACTCATTTACCGTCAAATTTGTAGGTGGACTTGGTCTGTAAGTACTAGCCAAATTACTTGTACTTGCATTTTGTTCCATCCTTTCTTTTTCTCTCTGAAATTGTGAACTCATGGGAATCACCAAAGATCGTTCATCAATTTTCTGATTCTCAAAAACTGGTATTACTGGACCTATTGTTACAGGCACAGTAACTGCTTCCATATTTTTCGTTAATTCTCTAATCTTTTCAGTTAGTTCTTTTGTTGTCCTTGCCAATTCGCTTGCATTGTCGCTTTCTATTCCTTCATTTTGAGAAGTTCTCATTTGTTCTTGTGACCTATTTACTTCAATTCTCTTTTCCGGACTTTTATTTCGCATAGTCTCTATTAGTGGCGCATTTGGTGTCACCACTGTAGAACTCTGCTGATACGGAGGTGGATTTCTATTTAAAATATCTTCCAGCAACTCGTCATCCGTTTCGCTCTCATGCATATACTTTTCTCTCTCTATATGTTTCTTTTTCTCAGTCCGCTTTTTCTTAGTCCCTTCCTCAACTGTAAAAGCTGGAAACAAACCTCCTGTCATGTTAGCACATCTCCATCGTTTTATTCTGTCCTCATGATTTACTCCCCACAATCTTCCAGGCATAAACTCATGATCTCTCATTCCTCTGAATCTCTCTCGTTCATACATCTCATCTTCCCATTCCGTCAAAGCCTCAAACTGTGTTGGTCTAGGTCTAGGTTCCAATTTACACATTTTTTCTCGCAAATTTCGCAAAACCGCTACACTAAATGAACCATTCTCAGGGAAAGCTAAAGCACCATCATTCTTCGTATATTTTGCCCAGTTTTCCAACCATATGCACGTATGATATCCATATTTCAGCATCATATGTGAAGCTGCTGATTTCGGCGGAGGAATTACTTGTCCCTCTCTAGTCACAACCTTTTTGTCTTTCTTAAAGAAATTCTTCAATTTCGTCGTCCATGACGTTCTCTCCCTTTCATACTCATAATACGGCATGTTTTCTATTTGTTTCTCTTTACGCTAACGCTGTTCTGTGTACGGAACTTCGACCAATTACAGCGCGACTCACACTAACGTACCAATCAGAACAATTCCCACCGTCCGCGAACCAACCAATCCTAGCGCGGCACTTTTCTACGTCACTCCTGCTCTGTGTTCATGTGACTAGCGCACTATCCAATCCTAGCGCGGCACTGTTCCACGTCACTTCTACTCTTTACCCCTCCTTTACAAAATTTATCGGCAATTTTTCTTTTCGCTGTTTTCTTCGTTAGTTACAACAATTAAAAAATTCCATAGTCTGATTCGCTAAACGAAAGTGACAGCTTTGTTCTTTTACACAAGAATCCTGTATTTCCAGTAGGCAGCGCTTACCTCTACCCTACCACAGAATTATTTACTCTCGCCAATAAAGTAGCACTTCCCTCTACCTTACCCTTCTTTCAAGCAAACAATTTACTCGTTTCTCTGGGGATAAGACACATGTGGAGACTAGGCTCCTGAGAATTAAGGCCAAAGTTTCACAAGTAAACGTGATTTGCTATTTCAATTACACACTTTTCGTACAGAAAATCCCTAACATAACACAACCTGCGTTATTACCAAAATGAATTCAGACCATGTACCAAATTCCATGTGACTTCTCTTGCCACACGTGTTCCACTTCCTACATCCCAGAAGCGTGAAAACTCACATATAACATAACGCGACTCAACATATAGTGTTAGTCATCAAAATAATCAATAATCAATAAACAATAATCACTAAACTAATCTATAGAAAACCATAACTCTGCTACCAAGAAATCTGATGCAGCGCGTACAATAAAAACTATTCTCCTCCCAGGTCACTTATAGGTCATCCAGGGGCAAACTATATTTCTCATATCCACATGACGATGGGGCCCATAAACATCGCCTAACACACACGCACACTCCTGGATTTCCTTTACACCTTTATGAAATTCTGTACTCCTAGGAGAAGCATGAGAACTAAATGGAGAACACCATTTATTTACCGCTGGAAGGAGCCGGGATATCTTATTACCTTAATTTGTCACTTTCTTTTAGTTATTTCTTAAGATATTCCTGCTCATTGTTTTGTCGATGAATCATTCATGTAAAAAATTAGTTCATAGTGATTAAGACCAGCTGAATCACAATAACCAATTACTGATGTCACAATCATTTAGGAAAATAACCACTGAGTCATTTTGGTTTAAAGAATCTTAAATTTTATATAATTTTAAAAGCATGAGAAAGAATTTAAACTTTATTCAATTATTCATTCTTAAATTCAAATATTTATTAAGCATAATCAATTTATTGCAGAAAGGAAATTTTTGTCATGAAGCCAAAACTCTAATTACCTGCCTACCTTCCTAATTTAGACTAATGATTTCTAACCTAAGTTTAAGAATTAGAAATAACCTGATTCTCATACTCAACTGGAAAATTAAGACAGCAACAGCAACTTCAGCTCGTCAGCATCATCTACCTGCAACCCGTCTCATCTAACAGTCTTTCTGCATCTCCCGCTCAGTAAGGGATCGATCAGGACCACCCAGCACTGGAAGCCACCAACACCAACACGACTCTCCAACTCCGCTCCTGACTGTGACTGCAACTGCGACTGACCCCCTCCCACTAAGAGTAGGCCCTCTTATACCCTTATTCTAACTTTGCTAACTAACTGTTGCAACATTAATAACACGCTTTTCTTTCATTGGTCCATGCATGTCATCTTATTCATTCTTTTAATCAAGTTCTCTTGGATCCAAGGGTCCTTGGATCATTTCCTTTCCCATACGCTCAAACATATTTTCATCCGTTTCGATCAGTACATTTGTAACTTCTTTCGATACATTCGAGAACTCCGCAGTCATTGTCCTTTCTCTTAAACTTGTTTCCCACGGGTCTTCTGCTGATCATCACGGCACACTATCAGTTCAATTAGGTCACATCAGCCTTGACCATTTCTCGCATCCTAGCGTCTCAGTAACATCACGAGGTTTAGTTTTTTCTCCGATTTCATCCCGTGTCACATGTCCCCTTGCGCCTGCGCACATCTTCCCACTGGCGGCCATTTTATATCGCCACTCGGTTATACTTTAGAAGCACTAATTTGAGGCAAACAAAACATAATTAAAATAGAGAAAAATAGCCCTTTCGTTTCCCTCCCGTCATCTACGTACCCCAATTAGTTATTACCTAGCAGAAAGCAACATTTAAGCTGTTCCTTACTTACCATCACTATTGTTTTTGCAACGACACGTTTTATTTCTATGAAGCACAAACATGCATTTATTTTTTAATTAGTACGCATTTATTTTTACGTTATAATTAGACACACAGACATACATTAATAGATTATTTAGCACACACATTGGCATGTTACCATTCCCACACATACAGTGTTGATTAATACATTTAAACGAACATTTTATTTAATTAATTATAAAATTTGTTAGGGGTTAAAATTTTTTATTTTCCCTGCTCCATCAGTACGCGTTGTGCCGCCCCGATCAATAGGACCCTTTGGCCCGGTCACGGGAGCTGGGGGTGAGGAAGGGTCCTTCTCTGTGTGTGCAGGGCGTCTATTTGCTTGGGCTCTTTGGTATCATTCACTTGACTCCAGGTAGATGCCTCCTTGTGGACTCCTGGCCGAGTCCCAGGCCGCGGCGTGCAGCAGGCGAGATACGCTCTCCACAGCTGATCTCAGTGCTCCCAGGCCCCATCCTCCGACCAGACCTAGCCATCTCCTGCAGTTATATGTGATGCCTGGAGCCTCCGGGGCGCCATCTTAAGGTCAGGCACAGTTTGTCCAGCTTCACTCTTGTCCCTCCCGTCCTTCTCTTCCCTGCTGTGGCCCAGGCTGGAGGTGCAGGGTAAGTTCACAGCCCCCCCGCCCTCCGCTCCTCACCGTCGCTCTCCCACCTGGCCGGATTGCTGCGTCGTGGGCCGTCCTTCCCCACGGCTCGTTGGAACACTTGGGGTGCAGCCAGGCTCCCCGCCGCGCCGGATCAGCTCCGTCTTTGCTGGCGAGACCACCCTCCGAGGGGGAACATCGCCCGGTAGGCTCCACTTAAGCAGCTAATTTCAGGCAGCGGCCCTCCGGGAAGCGTCTCGCCGCTGCCATTAACAGGCCGGCGAGCGCCGTCGCCATTTTGCTTTCTGCTTCTCGGCTCCTCCGCACCAGGCCGGGGTGAAAATCAGCACTCCCTCTGCAGTATCGTGCTCCGGAACGTGTCCCATTGTCACTACGCGCTAGGCACCTGCATCTCAGGGTGTTTTTACCAAGGGCCGCGTGCCGTGGAGACCAGCATAACAGGGCTCTACGGGAGCCGATCGGCCATGATGGTTCTGGTAGCTGTTTTTATTTGTACTGTATAATATTTAGATTTGGCAGCCAGGATACATTTTTGTAACTGCTTAGGCAAGATTGATACTTTTCCCTCTCCTCTCTCTTGTATTCTGAGCATCATTTACGCTCCTGTCTTCAGCATTCCTGTTTGATGGATCTAGGAGAATAATCGAACCAGGGCTGAGACATCTTTGTTTTATTCTTTTTCGGACCCCTAAAAGGAACAATATCATTAAGGGCTGAGCAGATCCAATTATGGTAGTCCTCTGCCGTCTGATCTGGATTGGTCTCATTAATAGAAAATGATTGTGAAAGTTGATAGTCCAGGTCAGAGGCTTGGATTTTGTGCCACACACGATTCGCCTTGTTTGAAGTACTTAATCTTTTGACATCCCTAGATGACCTGACAAAATAAGAAAAATCCTTATTGAAGCAAGCTCATATTTGCTTTTAGAATCATTGGAGAATTGAATCAAAATGAAGGATTTTAACAGACCATTTGGTGCACAAGAAATGCTGTAAAACCATTGGTTTAACTACAAAATTGTAATCCAACTAAGTATAGGTCCCACCTATTATCTTCTGTCTACTATTTTCAATTTGTGTGAATTCAGTGCCATATAGGGGGAGGGCAGAGATTTGTAAGACATATAGGGTGTTCTGCAGCACTACGTTACAAAATCCAAATGTCTGAAGTAGTGCTTAAGGCTAATACCAATGCAATACATCCATGCTGTATGCTTTATCGTCTAGAAATTGCAAAGCCCATTGTTTGGCACAGCTACCCCCAAACAGCACTAGAGCGTCACAATTTTGAACTTTTGCCCATAGAGGAACAATTCACAGGCTGAGTGGGTCCCTCTTCAGCCAAGGATCATTAACTATTTTCCAAATTTATAATGAACTTATAGGGCAAGGTATATTATGGTAATGCTGTCAGTTGTCTTTGAAAACCAACAAGGATCAACACAATATCTTTGGCATACAATAATACATGAACAGATTTAACTATGTTTATACCTTGTAACCTTGTTACCTAGGAACACTTTCAGCCAGTTTTTGAATATCCTTAAGAGTAAATAGTAAAACCTACAACACAAGGTTACCCAGTCCAACCTATCAAAAAATCAGCAAAAAAATAAAAAAGTTCACATAGAGTTTCTGTTTCATGATACTTATGTACTTTTCATTACCAGTTTTAATGCTAAAAAAATGTCAGCTGCACCACACTTGGGTCTGCAACCTGTTGCTCAAGTGGTATTATATTATTTACACCAGCCAAGAAATTCGAGGACATAAAACCAACTCTATCAAATAATTTTCCTACTGCAAATAGAAGGCTATTAAACAGCTGTGATGTGTAGAGTTTTTTATGAATTGGCACAATAATGCATCCGTTCCGTGATTAAGAGATAAAACCAGTCAGAAGACAAACATTGACAGGTACTTTACTGTTATGCCCTATTTATAGGGTATGAAACTCCTTACACTTCCTACTCATTATCTCAACATTGTAAAAGTTTTAATGGTAAGTATAGGTAAGTTTTTTTATAGTATTAAGTGTTATGTATATATATTAGGGAAAGGTTTTAGGGTTTAGTATGTGTATGAGTTTATGGGCGGTATAGACATTTTTAGGGTTTAGGGTAGGCATGGTTTTTTGGGTGGCAAAGTTATTTTTAGAGTTTGGGGTGGGCATGGGTTTTTGAGTGGAAAGGGTATTTTTAGGGTTTCGGTTGGGTATGGGCTTGTGGGTGGTAAGGGATTTTTTAGGGTTTAGGGTGGGTATGGATTTTTGGGTGGCAAGGTTTTGTTTAGGGTTTTAGGGTAGGCATGGGTTTTTGACTGGCAAGGGTATTTTTTGGGTTTAGGGTGGGTATGGATTTCGGGGTGGCAATGGTAATATTAGGGTTTAGGGTGCATATGGGTTTTTGGGTGTTAAGGGTGTATATATATATATATATATGACCAAGGCCACTGCGTTGGCCGAAACGCGTCATGATCGACTGCACCGAGAACTGAATAACAAAACACTGCACTGGCAAATTAAGCTCATCAAGTTGTCCGTTTCTCTTGACGTGCGTATATGCACATAGGAGTGGTAATTGGATATATATATATATATATATCCAAAGCACCGCAGATTGCTCCTTCTGGAATCCTTGGCCCATAGGCAGGTGGTGCGTAATGCCGGAGGAGCTAACCGGCGAAAATCTGCCAAAGTCCAAAGTAATACGCACACTCAGGAAAAGCCAGTTGCAGAATTTAATGTTCACAGGTTACGCGTTTTGACAGACGCTGTCTTTATCACACAGTGAGTAAACAGTGAGGATTCATTACATAGCCTTTTGTAAACATAAAGAACAGACGCCACATGAAAGTCTGTGGTAGTCACAAGTAACTGTGGGGGCTATTTTGGAATGTTATACATGCCATGAAAATAGAGTCATAGTTTACCTTACTGCTAATAATCAGTAAAACAATATTGCTAAAGTCAAAATAACAATGCATATTTGCAGACATTGGTATATTGCAAATAGACAGTTTCATAATGTAACATAAAATATAAAGACCAAATGCGAAGGAAAAGGACTGGAGTGGGATGGCGATCAGTCCAGGCTTGCCTGGCAATAGTAAGAGGAGAAAGTTGTCCAGCTGGAGCATAGACGTGTCCATAGGACTTGGCAAAAAACGCCGCATATTGGGTACTCTAAATCAAAGTGGTAATACTTATAGGATGTCTACAAAGTGCATATATTTGACATCACTGTAGTGGTCATGCACATAGAGGGAGCCAGCTAGAACAAAATTAAATGCGCGTAAAATATATCGAGATATGCCATATTCTAAGTTATCAAAATTGGCAGGCTCAGAGGCATGGGCTTACAGCTGGAATCACCATAGTGGTAATACGCATTGGTTACTCAGAGGCATGAGCTTGCAGACATCATAGTGGTAATGGGCTCACATCTGGAGTCACCATAGTAGTATTGCACATGAGCTAAGATTTGCCCGGTTAGCCATGTAATAAACTAGACTCTGCAAATTATTGAGGATAGCAAACAGATGACCCAGACTGGTTGGGACACAAAGGCAAGAATGCAAACCAAAGCAGGAACATAATGGAAAAAATGAATCTAGTGATAAAGTAAAGGAAATCTTATCTCATTGATGTATGCCCATAGACGGGGAAGAATAGGGTAGGGACCTGTGCTTGAAGTGTCCGTCCTAAGGCAGTGGGTCCCTTCCTTTCCTCCTGTGAAATACAAAGAGAAGAAATATACGAGTTAAAAACCATGATGCTATCACAGGAAGATGTACATAGTATCATGCAATTTAAAAATACTGTAACACATCATAGGAAGACAACAGTAAAGTGGCTCTACAGTTAGTCTAACATCATAGTGACATTTAGCCTTCATGTAAATGTGTGCTAAGTTCCTCATCTAGGTTGTGCCCCCAGGATATTTGGTCTCGAGTTCTAGTATCCATTTAGATTCGCGTTTGCGAAGCTTTGGTACTCTGTTACCACCCCTTGGGCCAGAGTGCACTTGTTCAATAATGAAGAAACTCAAAAGAGAGCTGTTGGAGAGATGATATTTCTGAAAGTGTCTTGCCACCGGGTAATGGATGTCCCTATTGTTAATGGCACGCATATGCTCTAGCACCCTCTTTTCCACCATAAGGGTGGTGCTACCCACGTACCTGAGCTTGCAGGGGCACTCAAGGGCATATATAACAAATGGCGTACTCCATGTCAAGAACTGAGTTATGGGTTTCTTTTTCATTCTCCCTGGTATAGAGAATTCCTTAGTCATAAGGCTATTGCGGCATGCTTTGCAATGTCCGCAGGGATAAAATTATTTGAGATTGTGTTCCCCTTGGTGGTGTGCTTGGGTAATGTCGTTATGAACCAGGATGTCCCTCAAGCTACGGCCTTTCTTGTATGTGATTTTGGGTCGAGTGTGGAGGGTGTTTCCAATAATGGGGTCGCTGATCAGGATGTCCCAGTTACGTGCAAGGATCCTCTGTATTTGTTGTGAGTTCCTATTGTATGTCATGATCACTCTAGTATCCTGTAACTCAGGAGTATTGGTGTCCTTGGTTTCAGTATTGAGTACTTCAAGGGTTTGTGATCTACTGACCTTACTTACTTTTTCTAGGGCTCGTTTTAACACCCACCTTGGGTAACCTCTGGTTTGAAATCTTTTGATCATATTGTCCTGTTCTGCAATAAATGATGCCTCTGTGCTGCAATTCCTTCTTGCTCTCAGCAGTTCTCCAAAGGGAATACTCCACTTGAGATTATCGGGGTGACTGCTGAGAGCATGAAGGAGGGTGTTGCCTGCTGTGGTTTTGCGAAAAAGGCTAGTTTGCATGGTATCATGATGTGCTGTTATTAATACATCTAGGAATTCAATGTGCTCTCTACTCAAGGTGAGTTTGATGTTATAGTTGTTGTCATTCAATTTGTTAATGAATCTGGTGGCTTCTTCTTCTGTGCCATTCCAGATTAAAAAGAGATCATCAATGTAGCGTAGCCACAATCTTACTTTGGAGAAGTCTAAGTTCATAGGACTATCTTCCCGGGATCTCTTCTTCCCAGAAGCCTAGAAACAGATTGGCAAAGCTAGGGGCAAAGCAAGTCCCCATCGCGGTGCCGAGTATCTGTTTGTATAGGGTGCCGTTGAACATGGAAATGTTATTCTTGAGGCACTGACTCATCATGCCAAGTAACATATTGGTATGGTCTAAATACCCTATAGGTTTGTTCTTAAGGAAGTGAAAACATGCTTTAATGCCTTGTGCATGGTCAATTATGGTGTATAGAGAATTGACGTCTAGGGTGACCATCAAAAAACCTTCTTCCCAGAGTATGCCCTCACGTTTAGGAAGAAAATCTTTAGTGTCCCTGACATGTGAGGGAAGAGAGGTAACATAATCACGAAGAAAATGATCAACATATTTTGATACATTCTCAAGTGCACTGCCAATTGACGATACAATGGGTCTGCCGGGTGGCATTATAGGGTGTTTATGGATCTTCGGCAGAAGATACATGATAAGTAGTTTAGGGTAGTCTCTCTTCAGGAAGCAGTATTCTTCCCAGGTAATGATGCCATTACGTTCCCATTCAGTGAGTTTATTCCATATTTCAAAGATGCTTTGATTATAGGTATCACTATTGATTTTGAGGGAAAATCTGGGATCATTCAATTGTCTAAGTGCTTCATTAATGTACATCTCTTTACTCATGAGTACAATATTGCCGCCTTTGTCGGCCGGTCGAATAACAATGTTATTGTCTTCAGCTAGGGATTTGAGAATGTCTTTTTGTTTCGTCGATAGATTGTGGTTGGATGGCATATTCTTCCAATCCTGATGTTTGAGTTTCAAAAGGTCATTAGTGACCATATCATGAAAAGTGTCAATGTTGTCATGGGGGAGAGCAGGGTAGAAAATAGAACAGGATTTGAATTTGGTAGAAGCAGCCAGATCTGTGGGGATGTCAAGATCATTAGAGTCTACGGGGGACTCCAAAGTGAATTCTGATGTCCTTTGTAAGTCATGCATAAGAAGGAGTGTATCAGCATCTCCAACTGGAGGTTGGAGTAGAGATTAGAAGTTGGTTGTAGGCCAGTATCTGTAAATCTGTCATGCCTTTAGGTGTTTTGAGGAGATGCCATTTTTTTTGTTACATTTTTCTGATAAACTTGTATATATCAGTACGGGTATCAGAATAATTAAATTCCTCAGTGGGGCAAAAGGTCAATCCTAGGCATAATGTTTTCTTTTCAAGGAAGGAAAGTGGGCGCTCAGTAAGATTGATAATGGTTCTATTTACCGGATCGTTATCCATTATTGCTTGCCCTTGGAGCTTCCAGCATTGTTTCCCATGTGCTCCTTTGTTCTGTCACTTTTGTTCTTTTTGTTTCTGTCATTTTCTCCTTTATTTGCTCCTCCCCTGCCTTTTCCTCTGCCTCTTCCCCTGCCCCGTTGTCCTCTTCCTCTTCCTTGGGTCGTTTGTACAGGTGTCGTTCTCGGTGTTTGCCGGCCCCTTCTCAGGAGCCGGTATTCATCTAAAAAAGTAGCCGGTTTTGAAGAGACTACTCTCTCAGATGTTGAGCTGGCAGTGGTTACAGAGGTATCAGTGTCAGAGTCACTGACTTCTATGGACGATGGTTCCGTCGTGTCTTGAGTTATGGTCTTAGTCTCAATTGTAGATGGTAAATCCTCATAGAGATAGTCATATTTGTGACTGTATGTGAGTATACGGCCACTCTCATAGTCCACACAGTCCCTGTGGAGCTTTCTCTGTTTACGGATTTTTATGTCCTCTTCATGTTGCTTTAATCTAGGTTTAAGTTCTTCTTTGAATTTTTTGATAGACATCCTATAAGTATTACCACTTTGATTTAGAGTACTCAGTATGCGGCGTTTCTTGCCAAGTCCTATGCACACGTCTATCCTCCAGCTGGACAACTATCTCCTCTTACTATTACTATTGCCAGGCAAGCCTGGACTGATCGCCATCCGGCTCCTTCTTTGGTTTGCATTCTTGCCTTTGAGTCCCAACCAGTCTGGGTCATCTGTTTCCTATCCTCAATAATTTGCGGAGTCTAGTTTATTACATGGCTAACCGGGCAAATCTTAACTCATGTGCAATACCACTATGGTGACTCCAGATGTAAGCCCATTATCACTACGATGTCTGCAAGCTCATGCCTCTGAGTAACCAATGCGTATTACCACTATGGTGATTCCAGCTGTAAGCCCATGCCTCTGAGCCTGCCAATTTTGATAACTTAGAATATGGCATATCTCGATATATTTTAGGCGCATTTAATTTTGTTCTAGCCGGCTCACTCTATGTGCATGACCACTACAGTGATGTCAAATATATGCACTTTGTAGACATCCTATAAGTATTACCACTTTGATTTAGAGTACCCAGTATGCGGCGTTTTTTGCCAAGTCCTATGCACACGTCTATGCTCCAGCTGGACAACTTTCTCCTCTTACTATTGCCAGGCAAGCCTGGACTGATCGCCATCCCACTCCAGTCCTTTTCCTTCGCATTTGGTCTTTATATTTTATGTTGCATTATGAAACTGTTGATTTGCAATATACCAATGTCTGCAAATATGCATTGTTATTTTGACTTTAGCAATATTGTTTTACTGATTATTAGCAGTAAGGTAAACTATGACTCTATTTTCATGGCATGTATAACATTCCAAAATGGCCCCCACAGTTACTTGTGACTACCACAGACTTTCATGTGGAGTCTGTTCTTTATGTTTACACAGGCTATGTAATGAAACCTCACTGTTTACTCACTGTGTGAGCAAGACAGCTTGTCTGTCGAAACGCGTAACCTGTGGACATTAAATTCTGCAACTGGCTTTTCCAGAGTGTGCGTATTACTTTGGACTTTCTGTGGCATATATATGTATATATATATATATTACCAAGGACAAGGAATCCAAAAATGAAGATCACTCGAGCCCACACGATCAAGGTTTGCAGGAAATTTATTTTCAAAGTTGCAGACAAGGACGACGCGTTTCGACCACATCCGTCATTATATATATATATATTTATTTATACATTCGCTTCACAACTCCCATCATGAGCTCCGAACTGATGGCGGTTGCTATAAAATAAATATAACATTTGGAGTTATACTTACCTGGTAAGTTTTCACCATGCATATGCCTTTACCATTCATGCCTTAACAATGCAAATTTAATTGTAAAGGCATGCATGGTAAAGACATATGCTTGGTAAAGTCTTGCGTGTTAAAGACTTGCATGGTAGTTTCACGGTCGTTGTAATGACTGGGCTGTAAAGCCATTCATGGTAATGGCTTGCGTGGTTCTGTCATACATCCCTCTTACAAATCGCCGCTGTGTACCGAATCAGTTCAGTGGGCCTAACTGGCTCCATGTAGCCGACCTTTGCTCCATCACAGTGCAGCTGAACTTGTGACCTTGTCCCGGTCTATCGCAACCTGATAACCACAGTTTGCGTTTTGTGCTTGTTGGTGGTATATTCACTTAAATCTTTAAAATTGCATATCTCCAGGTCTTCTGTTCAGATTTTTGTCATTTGGATCTTAAATTATTTATTACATTTTACCCTATTCTTCTAAATAGGTGGGGGATCTTACTTGTGCTGTGTTTCACTTTATTACTGCTTGAAGTGTATTACTTTACACATTGCCTGTAATTTAAGCCTGACTGCTCTGTGCCAAGGTACTAGAGGGTTGAGCACAGATTAATTTAGTATTTGCTTGTGACTTCATCCTGACAAGGATTGGGGTTGCTGCTTGAGTAGGGTTTCACCCTCCTCAACCAGTAACCCAATTTCTTACACGACCCTTCCAAAATGTCTTTGAAACTCTCCTACATTACGTCTTTCATGGTTGGATATGTTTTGCTGAATACAAGGTTTTCTGAATTGCCTCTTCTGTCACATTTGGTAGCTTTATTTTTTCACTTGTCTATTTCTATTCGGTGTTTTCCTAATTTGGTTCCATTAAGCCATTATTCTCTTTATTTAAGACTTCAACACTCCCTTCCCTCACACTGCTTGTAACTGTCATATCACATCCTCCTGCAAGTTCTCCTTTCCTTAACACAGTTGTGCTATCCTGCAGCCACGCCTCCTCATTTATCCTTGATCTTTATTGCATACTGACTCTATTGAAATGCAAAATTCGAGGCTGATGCCCCAAGCTTGGTGAATGTTAAAGTTCCATTGCTGTTGTTTGTGGATGACACTCTGTTAATTTCAAAAACGCCGAGTGGCCTCCAAAAACGTTTGGCTAGCTTTAGCGATTTTTGTGTGGAGCGTGGCTTGCAGATTAATGTTGACTAGACTAAATGTATGACTTTTAGTCATTGCAAAAAATTTAAGGGAAAGCTACCCCTTGGTAGTGAGTTTTTGGAACAGGTAGACTCTTTTACATACCTAGGGGTCAAACTTACATCAAACTTATCCTGGGGCCAACAGATTGATGTTGCTATGCTAAACATAGACAAAGAGCTGGAGTAATTTTAAAATAACTGCAAGCTAGCTAGACTAGGCCCATTGCCCCTGCTCTGAAAATCTATGAAGCCCAGGCGCTAGGTGCTGCACTGTATGAGGCTGAGCTGTGGCGGTATGGTGATATTAAGGGGTTGGCAAAATCTGAGTATAAATTTGCTAGAGAGCTGACTGCGCTCCCAGTGAGTACCCCGTTATTACCCTTACTTAGGGATCTGGGCATGAAAAAGGTAACCCTGAAGGCCCAGTTGCGTCCCTTATTATACTGACGTAGGATTTGGGTTACACCGGAGCTAGCGCATTATGCAGTGGCATTGATCGAGTTGATTAAATTGGATAAATCAAAGAAAGTACCCTGGCTGATCTCAGTAAATCAGTCATTGAAGGCGATTGGCCTTGGTGAGCTTTGTCTGCACCCGGAGATTGGAAAAATCCCATCAAAGGATGCTATGAAAAAATATTATTGGGCCTATGTCCTGCAGAAGGAAGAGGGGAGAGCTAGGAATGCCTCACTTACTAGCGAATTTTTAAATTTTAAGTTTGCCCACAGGTATGAGCAGTACTGGGATTTGATAACTGTCCAGCTTGACAGAAAGCTCTATCACCAATTTAGAGTGGGCACAATCCCTGTAAAGGCATTTACAGTGAAATGAAAGGGCGTCGACAGGGTGGATTGCCCATTCTGTGATGGACAAAAAGAGACTATTCCGTATGTGTTATTTGTTTGTCCATTGTATGCTAAGCTCCACTCTGCTTGGATTGCACCAGTTTGTAGGCAGCTAAGCACTGCTAGCTACCTTGTAGCACTAAGACTTTTACGTACGGATCCATCTTTGTTGTACGTATGTACCATTGCCAAATTCTTGGGCCTGATGTAGGCAAAAAGGAGGGCCACCATTGCTGCTAATAATGCTAAAGGTTCCTAAAGGTTTTAATCGACTGTGTAGATTTTTTATCATGATTTTTAACTACATTTTATAGGGTATATCATTTGTGATGGGTTTCATTTTAAGTGAATAGTGATTGTTGCCTGAAATGGACTTAAATAGGCTGTTTAATACGACTACTTGTTAGTACTGTGGCATTGTGTGTTTGAAATATGTTTATTTATTGTCTACTTTTATGGATATGTCGAAATAAAGCTATTTATGATGATTATAGTAATGCTAAATAATCTGGTCCCTAATACATTTGTCATGTAAGTTCAACATTTACATACAATAGGTAAATTCTTTAAGCAGACAATGTAATCATTAACAGTTTCCTCCCTTCCTATTTTCATGTGAAATAATTTGTATCTGTTAATAGCCACACACACATTAAAAGTATAATGTGCATCCAAACTATCTAGCATTTCAAGATTTCATATTTTTCTCCACAACATCTCATTTGCCTTAAGGAATGTAGTTAAAATCTGTCTGACACACCTGCCCTAATCAATGTAATAAAACTGCATTTTTCCTTTTATGGTGATAATTCTTCCTCATCACAGGTAGGTGGACAATTCTTACAATATGTTTTCCTCTCACTCTAATCCATCTCCGGTTCTCTGGGGGTAAACTGCAATATTTGGTGTGAAGAATGTGCCATTATTGCACACAAATATATCTCGCCAATATGAGTGGAATAGTTTAAAATATCTTCTCCACGACGAAATTACCAAGGAGTACAACAAAATGTCCCTTCTATTTTCTGTCTACTTCAATAGTGGTGCTCTCACTACAGCCATTTTCCTTTGTTTATTCAGTGCCTCTCTAGGTCACTCACTCTCCTCCAAATGATGATGATTTTACCATATTTTTAGCCAGCCCACCAATGAGCAACAGTTTCTCCTTAGGCCCCTCCTATTCAGGAAAGTCAAAACGAGGACTCTGGCTCACTGCTCAGACACTGCTCTTGCAGTGAAGACTGCTGAAATTCCCTGTTGCTGAACTTATAGTGAACTCCTATATGTTCGCACAGCACCCTCTTTTTAAACCCACACCAATGCAGATTCATGTGCCACATTCTAACAGCTACTGCAAGCTCTTTTTACATATACACACAATGTGCCTGGCACCTCTCCTCAAGCCTGAGACTCTGTTTCTCTTTACCCAGTACGCATATACTTTTTAGCACAACCACTGTTTGCTTAGGAAAGGCACAAAAAGGAATAGATTACATATTTTTAGGTCTCGCGCCTAGCGTTGCAGTGCGCAGCAGCGCTCGCGCAGTGCGAGACCTCTTGTACGGGCTTCAGAAAGCTAACCACACGCTCGTGTGTGTGGTTAGCTTTCTGAAGCCTGGCATTGGCTGTAGCGTGCGTTTAAAAAAAAAAAAACGGCACGCGATTAGGCAAAGGCGGGCGCATGTCCAGCCTTTGCTCCGCCCATTCCCGTCCGTGTCTAGGACGCGCATCAGCGTGCGTCCCAGACGACAGGCTCCCTCGCCCCCCCGCTCCTCTGTGGTGCGCGCGCACCACTGGTTTTCATTTCTGGTGGACAAATCCCGCAAGATAAAGCAATTATAAGCCACAAACACTTCCAACAGCGCCGCTTAGTTTTCTGGCCGCATTTTAAGCTTTGCCAAGTTGATAAATCATGAAGAAAGCAGGTTACATACCTTTATTCCTGTTTTTTCAAATTTGTGTGGGCATGAAGGCGGGGAACGAAGAGCATCTTCACTCGTCGTCACCCTGGGACACAAACAATACGGATTTCAGAATCTGGCTAACGAGTGTGCTCGGGCAAAACAGAAGAAAATAATTGCCAGTGAGAGCTTTGAAATACCCACGCGCAGACCCGTGGCCTTTTAGGTTTATTCATAAAAGGCGGGCTCGAACCTCGCACCTCTCACAAGTCCCTGGAAGTCTTCGCTGTTTAGTTGCCTCGTGCCAAGAGATAAAAGTGCTCGTGAGCTGCCCGCGTGCGTTGCCGAACCTGTTCAGAGGGAAGTGCGCGGAGGATTGTGTTTTTGCGGATAATGAGGTCTGGGTCCCTGATCCTGCCTCTCTGTTCCAGAAGATAACAATCCTGCGCCGCTTCTCCAAACCCGGCGTCTTTGAAAGGTGTCGTTTTCAGGGGGAAAAAAAAAGGTTTACGCACCTGTGATTGTTCCGACACAAAAAGGACTTTGGGAAAGAAAAAAATATCTTCCACAATTATATCTGTTTTTTGGGTGCAACAGGCCTGAAAGGGCAATCGCGTGCCGGTAGCGAGCTCAATGATGCCGCCTCCTTATAAAGTGACTTTATATTACAAGCTCCAACTCCCCAAAACGGGAACCTTTTCGGATCCCTTTTCCTTCTACTCTCCCCCCACCCCCCAAAGGAGCTTTATCATGGCATACAAATAAATCACCTGTACCACCAGTGGCGTAGCAAAGATGCCACGGGCCCTAATGCAAGCAAAGCAAATGGGTCCCAATCGCTAGGTAATGTAAACAAACACATATACTTTGAGTGCAGTGAGTCCCTCAACCCGGGCCTCTGTGGCACGGCACCTGCTGCTTTGCTGATAGCTTTGCTTCTTACCAACCGGGCTGCATTTTAAATCGAAGAGGTTTTTTATCTGATAACCTGCAAATTGTGGAGGGTTGTTGGAGGGCATGAGCAACGTAGGGGCAGTCAAGAGGGGCGGAGTCAGTGACACTCAACCATATTCCCTGGCATATTTGTTATTTTTACAAACTCTTTCCAAAAATTATTGACAAAAGGGATTAATGCTACAGTAAAGCTGTTCTAGTTTCCTTTATTGGCTACCAAGAGGCCCTAGTTTACAAGCTCTGCTACATTCAGTCCCTTCTCTTAACGTAAATGTCCAAGCACAGTCCTGGTTCTGTCATAAAAGCGTAAGACATGTCAGCAGGAGCAGCTGTGTGACACAAAATGATGGAACCCCCTGCAGAATGTGTTGAGGCCAGTGATAAATCTGAGCCGGGTGTTGCTTGTGGAAGCCACCAGCACTCATTTTATGGGGAGCAGCACTTATTTTCCTGCATTAGACCTTTTCAGAGAGCAAGAGTGCTGAAAAATACACAGAGGAAAGACGAAGTAAGAGAAAGACAGAAACAAGCATTTGCAATGCAATAGGTCTCGCATTTACACGAGGATAAGGCTGGCGGGCTTCCAGTACTCTCAGACAGTGCACACGGAGTTCACTTGTTGGCACTAGTAGGTCCATGGTTTGCAGCTGCGGCTACCAATATTTAAGACAACTACACTTTCATGGCAAAACCCTGCTAGTCACTTGTACAAACCGTCACAGACTCACTGAAAGTCGCCAGAACTCACAGACACTCTGCCTTGAATTCTGACACATTCACAACCAAGACTGCTTGTAAGACTCCTAAACTCACTAAAAGTAACTAAGTCCCTGCTGAAGGAATCACTCTGAAACTCTGCGACAATAAAACGCTCCCAAACTACACCTTGCCAAAAAAATGCATTCACAAAAAACACTAGATGAGTAACTAACACATTGCTTTCCTTGGGGAATTCCCACTTACCTCACCACCACATGAGCCTTCACGTTTACTGAAACACTCACAGACACAGCCGCTGCCAAACTGTGACATCCACGGCATTCAATGCAAATACAGAAAACAGTTTAAAAAGTTAAAAATATGAATATATCGTCGCACTGCACTTCTGTAGTGTCCAAGTGCCGCAAATAAAAAGTGTTTCTTTTACTGAAGTTAGTTAATCAATTTTCCGACTTCAGAAGGAAGAAAGGCTCAGATGGCCTTGTGGGGATTCAAACATGTGACCTTCATATCACTGCATGTTTCAGTGGCGATAGTTTAACTTACTACACTATCTGTAACCTGAAATAAATGCATTGTGCGAAGATGTAATGAGCTAAAACATCAAAAAAGAACCAGCAGGAGTCTTGCTTTCAAGAGACCCTGATGGTGCACATGTAGCATGCTCTTTCCAGCTGCAATTCATCCATTGCACGAAGCATTAAAAAAATACCGCTCTGTGAAGGGTGAATCATTTGACAAAGCCAATAGGTCCTCTCTATGTGAGAACTGTTGGCTTTGCCAAAGTTTCTTAGCCATGTTGCAACATGGCTAAAAGTAAAGAAAACAAGCATTTGCAATGCAATAGGTCTCGCATTTGCTAGAGTTTGAGCTATTGGCATTATTAATGACAATGCCTTTTATTAATGTGTTTTGAAAACATGCAAGCGGTGCGTAAATACGCACTTTGTACTTCTAGTCGTTGTTTACGAGAAGCAAGGCTGCCAGTAACCACGCCTCTTTTACTGCCAGCCTTGCTTCTCGTAAGCAACGACTAGAAGTACAAAGTGCGTGTTTACGCACCGCTTGCAGGTTTTCAAAACATAAATAAAAGGCATTGTCATTTACAATGACAATAGCTCAAACTCTTGTAAATGCGAGACCTATTGCATTGCAAATGCTTGTTTCATTTGCGGTGCTTGACATTGTGAGAAAGTATACTGCTATTTCGCGCAAAGCAGTACAGCAGCCAAAGTTGCAGTGCTCCGTTGCAAGAAATGGAGAGAGCAGGACAGTACCATATTTACAAAGATATGACACTTCTGTTCTCTTCCCAAGCGCTAGTACACAATCAGGCTGCCCAGCAGCATACACACATCTTTGCACCATATTACAAAGATGTAATTACGAATCTAGCATAGGTTTTGTACTGGAAAAGTACTCTTACAGTAAAGAACACTATGCTTAGACTAACTCTAAAACTGTTCCTACTTTCTATGCTTGCTGTATAGTGCATCATATATGCAAAGTTTGAAAAGTTTGGAGAAATAAGACATTTCTCCTACTTTTCACCTGTCTCGAGGCTTATTATTAGTAAATAGGGTTTTGTGTCAACCATGATGGTAGCGTGGGATGCGTGGTAATGCCTGTGCACCACAAATGGGATATCCCCTTCACACAAAGTAAAGCACACCAGCGTAAAGTGCTTGTTTGCGTTACTTTTAGGTAACTTTCCAGTGCAAAGCAAGGTATGGGCTGGAAAGTAAGTAACTGGTGATCTTTGTGGTCAGTTCGAATGGGTGGCCTCGACTGAGGGTTTATTCAGTATTCTCGTCGCCAAGTGAAACATACAAGTTGGATGTTGTTCATTAAGTCATTTATTTATAGCAGCCTTTAGACTTCCACCTCGACTCACACCTTAGTTCAGCTTTTGAGCTGGAACCCCTTAAAGCAACATTCTGCATTACAACATTAGATTCTACACAATATGATAACCATAGCCATTTCAACCAATAAGAAAACAGGACATCAACTCTTGGCACGAGAAAGCACCGGCTCACCACATAGTAAAGCGTTTGTGTGACCCCTGAAGTTGGTATGGATAGGCCCATCAAAAATTCTCTGGCATTTAAATGAATTTAAATATAAAAAGAAATGTTTTGCTTACATTTAATTAAAATACCATCTAAACAGGTGTGTTCCTAAACGTCGCTCTCTCTCTGCATGTGGTAAGGTCCGTACTTCATATGTTTTGAGTTAGATGTAAATGGTACCATGAGGGTAGAGTTTATATGCCAAAAAGTTTGTCTTTCACAGATAGAACGATACAAAAGGGGATGATGGACGGAACGTTTGAGCCAATCAAACACTCACCCCCAGTCAACTGATCTGGGTTTAATCCATCATCATTCTTTAGCTCACTCCACCACTCCAGTTCAGACATGGCCATATGCAAATCAGTCTGACCCTGTGCTCATGGGAACAGTCCAGCCCGAACTGCCAAGCCATGTCTTCCTGGACCGGAAACAAGCATCCTAGGACCGGTTTCTGGCATTCCAGCCGTCATCAGCCAGGCTTGCTTGAATCCAGTGGCAAAGTGAGCAAGGGACCCACGTCTGGGCATACTCGCCAACTTAGGGCTGAACAAAGCGATACAAAAGGGGATGATGGACCGAACGTTTGAGCCAATCAAACACTCACCCCAGTCAACTGATCTGGGTTTAATCCATCATCATTCTTTAGCTCACTCCACCACCCCAGTTCAGACATGGCCATATGCAAATCAGTCTGACCCTGTGCCTCATGGGAACAGTCCAGCCCGAACTGCCAAGCCATGTCTTCCCTGGTGGAGTGAGCTAAAGAATGATGATGGATTAAACCCAGATCAGTTGACTGGGGGTGAGTGTTTGATTTGCTCTAACGCTCCATCCATCATCCCCTTTGGTATCACTTTATTTGCCCTAAGTTGGCAGGGTATGCCCAGACGTGGGTCCCTTGCTCACTTTGCCACTGGATTCAAGATAGCCTGGCTGATGAGGGTTTTGAACCCGAAACCGGACCCAGGATGCTTGTTTCCGGTCCAGGGAAGACATGGCTTGGCAGTTCGGGCTGGACTGTTCCCATGAGGCACAGGGTCAGACTGATTTGCATATGGCCATGTCTGAACTGGGGTGGTGGAGTGAGCTAAAGAATGATGATGGATTAAACCCAGATCGGTTGACTGGGGTGAGTGTTTGATTGGCTCAAACGCTCCGTCCATCATCCCCTTTGTATCGCTTTGTTCGCCCTAAGTTGGCGGGGGTATGCCCAGACGTGGGTCCCTTGCTCACTTTGCCACTGGATTCAAGCAAGCCTGGCTGATGACGGCTGGAATGCCAGAAACCGGTCCTAGGATGCTTGTTTCCGGTCCAGGGAAGACATGTCTTGGCAGTTCGGGCTGGACTGTTCCCATGAGGCACAGGGTCAGACTGATTTGCATATGGCCATGTCTGAACTGGGGTGGTGGAGTGAGCTAAAGAATGATGATGGATTAAACCCAGATCGGTTGACTGGGGGTGAGTGTTTGATTGGCTCAAACGTTCCGTCCATCATCCCCTTTGTATCGCTTTGTTCGCCCTAAGTTGGCGGGGGTATGCCCAGACGTGGGTCCCTTGCTCACTTTGCCACTGGATTCAAGCAAGCCTGGCTGATGACGGCTGGAATGCCAGAAACCGGTCCTAGGATGCTTGTTTCCGGTCCAGGGAAGACATGTCTTGGCAGTTCGGGCTGGACTGTTCCCATGAGGCACAGGGTCAGACTGATTTGCATATGGCCATGTCTGAACTGGGGTGGTGGAGTGAGCTAAAGAATGATGATGGATTAAACCCAGATCGGTTGACTGGGGGTGAGTGTTTGATTGGCTCAAACGTTCCGTCCATCATCCCCTTTTGTATCGCTTTCACAGATAGAAGGCATTGTTTTACATTACTATGGGCCTGATTATGAGTGGATCAGTTAATTTCGACCAGCTCGTAAGTCTCTGTTTACGCACAAGTTGGAATTACGAGTTTGATTTTAGTTAACGCATCTGATAATTATCAGATGCGTTAAAATCGGATGTGTTAAATAACTCAACCTTCGTTAGAGTTTCGCAGTTCAAACCTGCCAAAATTTAACCGGAGAAAAGCATACAGCATTTACTGTGTCATGCCGATTTTGGTGCGTTAAACACCAAAAGCTGCATGTTATTCCTCACAAACTTGTAATAGGTGCTATTTATCACACCTGATAAATAACTTGCCTCGTTGTATCATTATTTATCAGGTGAGATAAATAGCATCCAACTCATAATCAAGGCCTAGGTATCTTCAATACCCCCAGCCATTGTGTTTTTCTTTTATCCTCAAATATACCAGCTAAGGCCTTGTAGCATTACAAATCATTACAAGAATTACAGAAATCGAACTTCAGCCATAAATATGTTTATGACAGAATAAAGACTAGGGGTTATATTTACTAGAGAAGTGGCGGAGCGTGGCGTTAGCCACCTTGGCTTAACGCCACGCTCTGCCACTTCTGAAACGCAGGGCTGCACCGTATTTACAACAATATGGTGCAGCCATGCGTTTCCCCCTGTGCTGGCGCTAAATTTAGCAGCCTAGCACCTACACAGGCCCCCTTGCACCATAGTGCAAGGATGTCTGCGTTGAGGGGAGGATTGTTTATGTGCAGGAAGGTGTCCCTTCCTGCACATAAACAACCTTTAAATGGAGTTTTGAAACTTCTATGTGTGCTGCTTAACGCAGCACACATAGAAGTTGCAAAGTTTCATTTTTTTATTGATTGTTTATGTGCAGGAAGGGCCACCTTCCTGCACATAAACAATCAAAGGCCTTTTGCTGTTTCTATGTGTGCTGCACAACGCAGCACACATGGAAACAGCAAAAACGAGGAGAAATTAAACATTTCTCCTCATTACGCCTGTTTAAGACCAGGTTTTCCCTGGTCTTAATTTTGGCACTGCCCCATATTTACGCCACACTTATAAATATGGGTCAGCGTCAAAATCAATGGGTGTTGCGGTGGAACACGCACCGTAACACCCATTGCCCACCCCTTTCACGCTAAGTATAGCGTGAAAGGGGGCCTAATTTACAAGGCAATTCAATATAATGGGAAACCCAATCTACCCTTGAGGGCTTGGGCAATTCAAATAAACGGGTAAACAACGCCTTCAAGGGATTTGTTTGAAATACTCTGTTCTATTGCTTTTGATAAATATTTTTAGCTGCAAGAATTGTTGATAAACTTGCCACAGAAATGTTATTCAAACATCTTTTATCTAAAAAATAATAATTTTGTTCCTTGTAAAAACATAAGGACCAATGAATCAATCACGGAACAATGAATATTCAAAACATGGGTATATATATAAAACAAATTTTTATCTTTTGAAATTTATCAAGGGTACTACACAGTTATATAAACAATGTAACACAAGGAAAATAGATACAATTGTATGATCCTTCAATGCCACTATTGTAAACACTTCTTCTCATTGTACATTATTTTCCAGAAGAGAGTGTGAGTGTCGACGTTCGGTCTCTATGCATTTGTCCATGAGACCATCTTCAGGACTACCATAAATATAACAAATGACCCCTGAATGATGTTTCAAAGATTCAAGAATTACATTGACACACATATGTCAAATCAATCGTCGTTCTGTAACTTTTGTTTAAGGTGAATAATCATCAAGAGATACAGGTAAATGATATAGGTAAATGAATCTCTGGTGCTTTATTGGACGGTGTAAATAAATTTCCAGTCCTCAGCCACTCTCAGTTGAAAGAGTTTATTCTGTTAGATTTGTAGCGCAGCTAAAGTTCAGCCGTCAGCAGTTGGATTATTATCAGACTGCTGACTGCTGAACTTTGGCTGCGCTACAAAATCTAACAGAATAAACTCTTTCAACTGAGAAGTGGCTGAGGACTGGAAATGTATTTACACCGTCCAATAAAGCACCAGAGTTCATTTACCTATATCTCTTGATGATTATTCACCTTAAACAAAAGTTACAGAACAACGATTAATTTGACATATGTGTGTCAATTGTAATTCTTGAATCTTTGGAAACATCATTCAGGGGTCATTTGTTATATTTATGGTAGTCCTGAAGATGGTCTCATGGACAAATGCATAGAGACCGAAACGTCGACACTCACACTCTCTTCTGGAAAATAATGTACAATGAGAAGAAGTGTTTACAATAGTGGCATTGAAGGATCATACAATTGTATCTATTTTCCTCGTGTTACATTGTTTATATAACTGTGTAGTACCCTTGATAAATTTCAAAAGATAATAATTTACAAGGCAGCATTAAGCCACATTAAGTGGCTTGATGCTGCCTTGTAAATAAGGCGAAGCACATATCCCCAAAGGAACGTCACTAAAAGTGACGTTCCTGTGGCGATAGGGGCTTGCAAATATGCCACTAGGAGCTCTGATGAAACTGCACACTTCTGTGTTCCTTACTCAAGCAGATTTCTCCAACAAAATCCTGGAGAAAGGTGCCTGGGAAAAGTCCCCAAACAGAGGGAAAACAATTTAGAATCAGTGCGCAATCACTGATTCCAGCGTTTACACTCCCTTCCTCAGGGTTAAACTTGCAAGAGCTGTAATACTCCACCCTGCATGTTTTCTTTAAACACAGAAAGCATTATGTATTTTTTCATTAATGCTTTCAGCATCCTTGGCACGTGGAAATTAAGTGCCTGATTACGATCTTGGCAGATGGATACTCCGCCACAAATGTGACGGATAATCTGGCAACCGTATTTCAAGTTCCATAGGATATAATGGAATTGTAATTTGGCGGACGGGATTTCCGTCACGTTTGTGATGGAGTAACCCTGTCTGCCAAGAGCGTAATCAGGCCCTAAGACTTATTTGATTGTTGGGTAGCTTGTGAACATTACCCAGACTTCAGGAAAATTCCCAGCTACCACAAATTTAAGCAGATCTGAATATTTCAATCTTTTATTGACTTTCTGTTGATGAAACTAAGTCCTGAATGTGTGCACTAAGTACAATAATGTGACTGCTAAAAGTCAGGCAAAGCGATGTACTGTGAAGCTTTGTTGCTTGGAACACACTGCCCCTTGCCTTACGCAACATCCAGGACCCAGCAGTATTTAAGAAAATTTTGAAAACACACCTTTTCGCTTAAACAGACACCTTCACCCTTTCTGGCATCGCGCCGGGAAACTCGTGAGTATCCGTGCGCGCTATAAATCAAAATAACATAACACATAACATAGCATAAAAGACAAAAATCAAGGAAAATAAATGGTAGTATTATTAAAACTGCTCCAAAGGGGTGTTTTCAGTGCTTGAAAAGCAGACATTTGCAAAAGAATTTAACATCTACTATGAAATACAGGCTATAGTTTGCAAAAGAATTTAACATCTACTATGAAATACAGACTATAGTTTGAGTAAAAACCCTACATAGGGCATGATTCTAAACAGTAAGGCTCGAATTGCATAATTTTCAAATAGAGACTTTTCAAATCATAGTGTTCATGCTGAAGTGCAGCTCTTTCTACAGATTAAACAAAGAAAACCTCATAGTTTTGAACTATGGGGGATATTCTCAAGAACGCGTGTTAACTATCGCCAAAATCGCTTAACGCAACTTCTCACATCGCAGTCCATCGCGGGAAAATAACACCGTGTTAACGCAGCATTCACAACCCGGCGGCACCATGCGATAGCCTCACGATAACGCGACAAATGCCCGCGTTAAAATCAACGCGACGCCGAAAAAATGCGAAACCCCAATGCGAAAAAAGTTGCGACGTCCCAAATCGTGAAACAAAACCAGCGATAACCAGCGACAGGCCTGCGATTCCCACGCGACATGCGGCAAAATGCACCATAAAAGCAGAGAAAAAAAAAGATTAAAAAATGTAACTGTGTACCACCATGGACTCACCCCGACCGAGTGCACAGGACAACGCGAACCCCACAAGCCCCACAGACGACCAGCCAGGAACCTCGGGGCCGGGGAAGGGCAAGGAGAAGAGGAAGAGGGAGACGGGGTTCAGTCCGCAGGAAAACCAGATCATCGTCACGGAGGTGACAGAACACAACCAACAACTGTACGTCACCTCCACTGTGTCATCAGCAACACAAACGGAAACATGGCAGTACATCGTGAACAACGTGAATGCAGTCGGAGTGTTGAGGAGGACAATGGAAGAGGACAAGAGGCGCTGGAATGATGTGAAGGGCAAAACCAAGCAGAAACACTACGCCAACATGAAAGCAGCAATGCAGATTGGAGGTGGGGGACCAGTGGCACACCAGGAGCTGGATGACAGTGAGAAAATGGTGGCCACAGTCATCAGTCGGGATTCGGTGCCAGGAGTTGGGGATCGGGACACTGCACAACATGACCTGACACAACATCAACAGGGTGAGTACCGACCAGGGACTGGGGGGACAGGGGGGAGATGGGCAGAATGGCACACATGCACAATTAAGTACAGCACACTGCACACCCACAATGACTCTGGAACATGTCCCTGATCCCCGTGCCACACAGCAGCACACATACAGAAACTCAGGGAATGTGTGTTGCATTGAATTTATTTGCACATGCTGTGCCTGTGATCATTTTGCACTGTCTCATGATTGCCAAGGACTGAAACAATGTGACGTCCTCATGTGAAGAAATTGTCAATGATGTTGTTACTACGGGCTATTCCTGCTGCAGCTGCAGTGGGGTCTGGTCCACCTGCCTCATCTTCCTCATCATCGTCAGGTGCATCTGGCACTCGTAACTATAGTGCATTGGTGCGTACACATATGTTGTGCAACACACAACATGCAACGATCATCTTGCACATGATGTCTGGGCTGTACAGGAGCCTTCCACCTGTGATGTCCAGGCACCTGAAACGTGACTTCAACATGCCAAATGTGCGTTCCACGATGCCCCTGGTGCATGCGTGGGCCGCATTGTACTGCCTCTGGGCGTGTGTGTTCGGAGCTCGGAGGGGTGTCATCATCCAAGGGCAGAGTGCATATCCTTGATCACCTGTGACAGTGCAGAGAGACATGAGTCAATAGTTGGTTCTGCATGATGTGTTGGCAGGCTCACTAGTTCATTGGCATGTGATATGTGTGTCATAGTGATTCCGGTTTGACATGCACTGCTAGTAGCAAATGAGCGCCATCAATGTGTATTACATAGCCTCACTGCTGCTCCTCCCTCCCCCCGAGCCTATTTCCTCGTGTGCGCTGCGCGCTTGCATCACCTGCACTCCTACAGCACACCATTGTCATGCCTGTCTGCGCATGTCCACAAGCCTGACAACGACACTGTGATGTTGTGCGTTGAAGGTGGGCGGCCACGTGTGTGTAGGCCTATGGTAAGGATAGGGCGGACACCGATGTGGAGTTCATGGCTGGCCGAAGTCGCGATGCAGTGGAGGCAAGACCTTTGGCTTATGCTGCAGTAATAGCGATACACACACAACAGTTGGCATGTATGATCCCGGACCCCGAGCGGGCTTGCGCTCATTCATTAATCCCTTCGTCCGAGCCCGCACTCGGGGGCATGTTACATTGCAACATTGTCCATTGCGGGACTGGTGGCGCCGACACCACAACAAAGACACACGCATTAGGTACTAAATTGGCAAGCCCAACACTTAACCACGCCCAGAGCCCCAGGGTGATTATCCACACCCCTACGCTGGACTGCCGTACGCCAACCCACTCCTGCAACGCCTACAGGGGGGTACGACACAGCTACATGTCCCAGGTCTACCCCACTGCCTCAGGTGACATGGTTGCATCTGCTGTACACAGCACAATGCAATGTGGTAGGACCCGGGGCCCTCATGCACACACAATGACCACACGGACACACTTAGATAGTCTGTGGAACTGGCTACGGGCACGTGCGCCCGGCCCCTTTATTGCCAGGGTCACATGTCTAGTGATGCCTGTGCTGGATGGGTGTGGGGTGAGTGTAAGCCAGCCCTCAGGGAGTGGTTGGTGCTGGCAACAACTACAACAGTGATCAGACAATCAGAAGTCCAAAGTTCAAACAGCAAGGGTCCACGACTTGAGCTGCACAGAGTTAGTGGCCACAGATGCACTGCGGCCGGCACAGGCACACCACCACGGGACGGTGACTACCGGTGCACTGAGGTAGGGCCACGAGAGCTGAGCGGGTTCTCGTCGATGTCCAAGGTGAATGTCGCAGAGGGTTTTGGGGGACAGTGGAAGGTGTTCTTCCAGGGCATGATACAGAGGGCAGTACCAAGCAGACACATGCAATATGGAGGAGATGAATGGTACAGACTCATGTTCAACACCAAGTCATTACCAGCCACATGATGATGAAGACAACCCCCAGGCCATTGACTGAGATGCCACCAAAGTTCAACCAGAGGGTGTCCATGAATTTCGGGGCACAGAGTTAGTGGCACCAGAGCTGAAAGGGGATGCAGTCCGCGATGAGGCCTGTACAATGGTATAAACTCTGCCATAAATAGATCAAGGCTCAGTTCCAAATGTGTAACCTACTTGACCGCAGCGTAGGCCCGAGGCAGCGGTCAGCGCGGGCCAACCGCTGTTCAGGCAGACCCTCCTGGTACTCTCACACACGACGTTGGAATGCCATGTGGCGATGATTTGTGGTTGACGGAGGTAGTGGCACCAGAGCTGAGCGTGTGTGCAGCCTGCGACGATGCCGTGTCCTGCCTGGTACGGATTTTATTGGATTTGTGTGAGGCCTGCTAGACCGCAGTGAAGGCAGTACACAGGTGACCCCGCGGTGCTGGGCCACAGTGTAGGCCGAAGGCAGTAGTCAGCATGGGCCCACAGAAACGTGTCGTTGGAATGCTATGCACAGAGTCAGTGGCACCACATCGTAGGGAGTACGGTGATATATAATCTGCAATTAGCGTATGTACTCTGCCATTGTATAATCAAGACTCAGTTCCAAATGTGTGACCTACTGGACTGCAGTGTAGGCCGGAGGCAGCGGTGGAGTATGTCAATGAGAAAGGAGTAATGGGGGCCTGTGTCGCGGAGGCCGTGATGGTCTGAGGAGGCTGCCATGGTCGCAGGCCTCGGGCTTGGAGCTTGCACCGGCATGTGGTGGGCCCTCTTTGACACACGCCGGTGTCGGCAGGTGAGCAGTGCAGCCTGGGTGCGCTGGGGCGGGCATGACGCGTTTTGGACCAGCAGCCTGGGGTGCAGCAGGCACACAGGATCGCAGGCACCGTCGCTCACGGCGTCGGCCTCGTGGCGGGGTGAGAGGCGCCGCCCTGGCAGACACGTTGGCCACTCCGGAAGAGAACCACGCCCAGAGCAACAGGCTTTTTATTCACACCCCTACGCTGGCCTGGCATACGCCGGGCCAGCCCACTCCGCGCATGCTTACAGGGGGGACGTAACAAGCTACATTTCCGCATTGTGCCCCGCTGGCTGCGGTTACATTGTTGCGTCCACTGTCCAGTACACTCCAGACACCAGCAGTGTATGTCGACATGGAAGTGTCTGTGGTCTGCATACTGCGGTCTGTCCAGCACATCCACTCCACACTTGGCATTGTGTACATTCTTATTCATGGGTCACTTGCCTCCTTCGCACCTGCCGGGTTCCCACCGCTCCCCACATTCTGCTATTGTGTGGTTGAGGTGCCATGCCATTGATGGCTTGTGTAGATGGCTAGCCCAGGTTGCCACAGTAAGTTGTGTTGTCGTGTTTGGAATGTGGGGATGTTGGTTGTCATGTTGTATGTGATTTTGTAACGTGTGCATTCCCAGAGTTGTGAGTTGTCTGATTGTGGTGTTGAGGTGTGTGGTGTGTTCAGTTGGTACTTACCGACGAGCAGTGCATTCCCATAGGTGGCATCCTGAAAGCGCTGGCTGATGATGGACTGTCGGAAGATGAAGGAATCATGCACACTGCCTGGGTAGTTGGCGACCACATTGGTGAAGAGTCCCCGGTGGTCCACTATTGCCTGCACATTGATGGAATGCATGTGTTTCCTGTTGCGGTAATTGTGTGCAGTGGGGGCAGGGGGCACGAGGAGTACATGTGTGCAGTCGATTGCCCCCAAGATGTGCGGGAAGCCAGCTATGGCGTAGAAGCCTTGCTTGATCTCCAGCTGTTCCTGCGCAGTGTGTGGGAAGTAAAGTTGCTGGGGTACCAAGCTGATGATGGCATCCAGGACAGGTGTGAGGAACTTTGACACGGCTGGCTGTGAGACTCCTCTGACTCTGGCAGTTGTTGGTTGGAAGGTCCCAGAGGCTAACAGGTGCAGCACGGCCAGCAGCTTTGTCTGCGGAGGGATGTTGGTTCTCCGCTGTGTTGGTACCGTCAGCCTGTGGGCAATGTGGGTCAGGATGCGGAGGATGGTTGTCCTTTTGAGCCTGTAGTGGGCAATGGCATCCTCTGGTGTTGAGTGTCTGAGGCTGGTGCGTTTTAGGAACGTCCGCTGTCTTCTTCTGCGCTGCCTAGGTGGTAGTCCGGGGGGGTGGTCCGGGGGGGGGTCCTGGGATTAGTGTGGGGTGAGTGTGGAAGCCAGCCCTCAAGGAGTGGCTGGTGGAAACAACATATTTAAAAACACTAGAATGTGTCCCACAGGACACTACAAGTATCAGCACAGCTGAGCATCGCTACGAAAAGGCATGTGCTTCCTGCCCCTTTACAATCGCGTCATTGTGCAATAGCCAATTTTTATTGTCAGCACCCCATCGAGCAGAGATGCACCAATCAGCATGGAGAAATAATCGAGACACAGTCGCAATGGAGGAAATAATATTTTCAAACGGACTGGGTAACAAAGGAGGTAAGTACTTTACATGTAATCGTTTTTAATGCTGTTATCTTAAGCGACTTCAAGTAGTGTATTATAAGTAGGCATAACTAAGGCACTGCCTTTAACAAATAAATAACATTATCTTTACTGGCCTGCATGTGCTGAATTGTCTAGAGCAAGGTTTCAAGTAATTTCAGATTTAAATAACCGACTATTACTATGTGCGCACGAAAGTATGTGTTTGTTAGAAGGAGATGAGTGTAGTGTTTCATTTTATTGGATCTTATTGGTTATCAAATAACAATTATTTAGAACTTGGGTTATGTGTTGTACAATGTATGGTAATTTGGCGTTGAACCTTGGTTGGGCCATGACACAAGGACCTGTGGCAGAGAAGGTCTCCTTGATTATACCAGAATAAAGCTTTGGATTTAGTGTCATGGTGTGGAAGAGTCTCCACTGCTTTACATTAATGTAAAACAAAAATACGTATAGGCGGTCCTTCCTCTGTGCGGCAGCGAGAGGCCTGTGATCAGCAAATTGCACATGGTCGTGACTATTGCATTGTTTGGCGCCATCAGCATTACATACTATTCTGAATGTACAAACTGCGCTGAAAGAATCAACCTGCGATGGCGTGTGCGTTTGTAATGTTGACCGTGTTGACCCTATAGTCATGCTTGATTTTGAAAATGCCCTAATTCCAATTCCCAGTTTGGTAAAACTCGGGGGGAAACATATAGCATTAGGTAAATGCTGATTCTCCGGGGTGAGATATTTACCAGGTGTGGGAAATGACTCTGATTCCTAGTTTGCCAGGAGAAAATGAGAACTTACATGCAGAAAGAGGTACTGATCGCACCCGCAAGTCTGCATCTTTTAGAGTTTTTGCTCACAAATTCCTCTTCCCAGTTTCTGCTATCTTGACCTCTCGAAACTTAACAAGGGAAAATGGCGGGAGGGCGCAGTTTGCTGCAAAACTCAGGCACAAAGTCCTATTTGTGCAGCGATCCCAATTCACCACCCACTCGGACTCAGGGCCTACATCTGATTGGAATGAAGGGAAGCAGAGAAGCGCTCTGAAAGGAAGATTTTTTTTGTTTCATTAAATCTAATTGTATTTACAATGCACCTTCACCACCCCTCCAATGTTCAGAGTGGGCTCATTGCACTACATCGAATAACACCTCCAAAGCTCTAATTAGGCTGCTATTACCTTGGCATGATTCTATGCTAGTAGAAATAAAGTGCTATTAAAAATGTAATCACAATATGTACCTTCTATTATACGCCACACTCTGCACGCTGCCCTCCCTCACCCCCAAGGCAGCGAGGAGCGAAGCGCGGCTAATGGTACAGCCCGCAGTATTGTCGGACAGGCTTGCGCGCTAACAGGGGGCCGTGGCACCTCCTGCTGCCACCACTAATTTGGCTCTTTTCTCTTCATTTGTCTGAATGATACATTCCTGGCACCGACATGAATCCCATCCCCTTCTGACGACGTGATCAATCATACAGCATGTCATGCTGCATTGCTATGTGACACCTAGCAACGCGCATCCTCTTCCCTACCAAGCCCGCTTGGCATGCCACAATTTTTCTTTCACTTGTAGCCCTGATGCGCAGCCTTGCCAGAGCAGATAGATGGCACCCCTGTAGGGATGTGCATCCAACCTGGCATTTGGAGTCTGTTTAATATTGGGAATAAACAGTTTTCTTGCAAAACATTTGGTACATTAGTGTCACATTCGTGACTTTGCGTTGTCCTTGCGGAAATGTGCTTGCCATCTTCCAATACCGAATTGTCTGTTTCAGTGAAGTTGATAGGTTGTTCAGGTGGAGGAGCATTTGCCCTTTGAACAGTAAGGCTGAAGGACTCTGAACTGATTGTCATTCTGGCCAGTTTATTTCTACTCCATGAACAGGGGAAAATAGAGACCTTTATGACTACAAATTCATTGTTACTCACAAAACAGAAATGTGCAGTTACTCATAAAATTGCACTGGTAGGGCGTACTGAGGAATGAGTACATCTTCTTTGTGGACAGCAGTGCTAGTAGTTTGAAGGTATTCACAAAACCTTTGCAAATAGTCTCTCAGCCTGATAACAATCAGAAATTTAGTTCAGTTAAAGACAGAAGAAAAAACATTTGCAGAGCTGGAAAGTGCAGGCTGCTACTACTGTATTGCTAGTGATTTAGGAGATCTAGGAAACCAGGTCTCTTCATGAGTAATAACAATGATTTTCCTTTGGAGTAGTATGTGACACTGTAAGAGTAAGCTAAGGCAAATACTAGTTCCGATATTATGTTTAGAGAGATCAATACCAGTTGCGGCCGATAAGTACAGCGTAGAGGGGGGCACACACACACATGAATATTCACACCCATCCATTCACATACAGACATGCACACTCACCCATTCACATACAGACACGCACGCTCACCCATTCACATACAGACATGCACACTCACCCATTCACATACAGACACGCACGCTCACCCATTCACATACAGACACGCCCGCTCACCCATTCACATACAGACACGCACGCTCACCCATTCACATACAGACACGCACGCTCACCCATTCACATACAGACATGCACACTCACCCATTCACATACAGACACGCCCGCTCACCCATTCACATACAGACACGCCCGCTCACCCATTCACATACAGACACGCACGCTCACCCATTCACATACAGACATGCACACTCACCTATTCACATACAGACACGCACACTCACCTATTCACATACAGACACGCACGCTCACCCATTCACATTCACATACAGACACGCACGCTCACCCATTCACATACAGACACGCACGCTCACCCATTCAAATACAGACACGCAGCTCACCCATTCACATACAGACACGCACACTCACCCATTCACAAGACTCACACACAAATACACATTTCATACATCCATGCACACACCAAACAGCCAAGAAAAACACTGCACTTACCTGTGGCAGCTCTTGGGTAGGGAAGCCTCGGAGGTGCCAGGAGGGTTGGAACTGATGCCTCCCCTCATTGGATGACCTAGGACACCAATTAGGGGAGGCAGCAGTCCCTACCTCATCACAGAGTAGGATGGAGTCAGAGAGACTGCTGACCCCACCCACTCTGTGACGAGGTGTCGGTAAGAGACTATTACTGATGCTTACCCTCGTCATGAGGGGGAGGTCCTTGAGGACCTTTGCTGAGCTAAGGAGGTCACGCCCACAGGAGCTGTGACATCCTCAGCCCTGTTGATCAGTACCCTGAGATATATGGCTAAATATGTGAGATAAAGGGGGAGGAATGAATTTTGATACAAATTCACCTTTCTTCATGCTTTCCCCCAGATTTATTGCCTTGTTTTGGAGAAGTGTTGCTGGCGTTTTCATTCAATAGCTCTGAGACTGGCATTCAGTCTCCAATTGTGTGCGGTCTGACCCATAAACACAAGGAAAATTGGCTAAATGTAAGTGGATTAATTAACTTTTACATAAGGCCACACTAAACTGGGACAGGAAATACACCAGTGGTATAAAAGGTAAATGTGAGGAGGGTGGTGTGGCCAAGCCGAGGATGGAGTAGAAAGCAGGCCTGCATGGCTCCTCTCCGCCTCGGTCCACCAAAGTGTAAAAGCACAACACATTTGAGCCTCTCTTCTTTCTTGAGGCCCCCAGCTGATGGAGAACACCGTCACTGGCATACTGGCCAAAAGTTGAGCACTGAAATGACATTCCTCGCCTTCATTGTTTTCCCTCAAGTGAGGGGACGAGCATAGCTGCAATCTTTAGAGTGAAGCACAACCATAACTCATCACAGCAGCCACCCGGAGGCTCCGTTGTGTGCAAAGAGCTGCAAGCTGGGGCGTTCTGCTGTAAGACGGCTTCTGACCACTGATTCATTGGGCCCTGCATTCCAGAGCCATAGCAGTTGTGCAGAGGAGCGGGCAAAAGCATCTATTATTTGGAGAGCATCCGTATGAGTCACTCGGCCCTACTCTACCAAGATGCTCCTTTTTTTGTCTGGCTCGGCCTTCGTCTCCTTCGGGGAGAGCTTTGAGGATGATTAAGTCAACTGCTTCCATTCTTCACTGCTATATTAAGATCATGCCCCATGACGTGTGGGAGATTGTGACCCATCAACAATGGTGATCAGCTCATCCACTCCCACCAATAATATAAGCCTTGACGTACAGCATGGCCAATAGGCCAGCAGCAATGCACAATCCAAAATCTCGCACTCGTGGACACACCAAGGAGGCTTCACTTCTCGCTAGTCGAGCAACAGCAGGGGTACAGAGTCTGGTCACTTTATGCTTTCCTCGCCTACTTCTTACCTGCTACAGCAATATAACCTCTGAGATGCGATGCCCTCTGGGAAGGACATGACATCTACTCTGCCTTCCGGGGTGGAGGCGCACAATAAGGATGGCTGCGACAGCCATTTTGGAAATGGGAACAAGATCCTGAACAGGTGTGCTACACACTAGAAACCCCTGAGGCAACAGGAGCTACTGACCCTAAAGCTTGACCTAAAACCATACTCTGCCTAATTGCCGGGCTCTGCATTCCTTGCCATCATCTTCCATACCAATAGGGGATCTTCTGACCACTGGATCCCCCCTCTCCCATACTTGGCTCGTGAGGTTTTTTTCTTGGCCTTGGTCTTTATTAGACCACCCTGAGCAACCAAGATCTTTCATAACAGCATTCAACTTTTGAAGACCAGAACTTAAGGTTGACGCTTTATCTCAAATATAAAAGGGTCTGCTGCTAAACCACAGAACCCCCATCATCAACAGGAGGCCTGAATACCAAACCATATTTTGATAACAAAGGCACCTGTTAGAACTGTCAACCTTATAGTGGTCTTGCCCCAAACGTTTTTCCTTCACCCCTCCAATTTTTCCTGGCTTTAGGACTCTGCACACTTTACCACTGCTAACCAGTGCTAAAGTGCTTGTGCCCTCTCACTAAAACATGGTAAAATTGGCTTATATCCAATTTTTACATTTAATCTACTTGTCAGTCCCTAGTAAAATGGCACTACATGTACCCAGGGCCTGTATAATAAATGCTGCTAATGGGCTTGCAGCACTTATTGTGCCACCCACTTAAGAAGCCCTTTAAACATGTCTCAGGCCTGCCATTGCAGCCTGGATGTGCAGTTTTAAACATCCATTTCAACCTGAAAAAAAGCATTTTACCAGGTCAAAACCTTCCTTTTTAATACATATAAGTTACCCCTAAGGTAGGCCCTGGACAGCCCAGAGAGTAGTGTGCAGTGTATTTCGAAAGTAGGACATTTATTTTTAAGTTTTACATGTCCTGGTAGTAAAAGAAATATGAATATGCTGTATCCTGCTTTCACACAAGGGGCTGCATACCCCCTGTAGTTAGTTTGGAGCCACCGCAGAAGTGGTAGGAAACCTGTGCACTTTGAAGAAAAACCTCTGGAAGCTTCTCCCACCTCAAAGGAGGCACCTGGTATAAATATTGGACCTCAGACACCAACTCTTCACTACACTATTGGACCTGTGGGGACTCTGCCAGGAAGCAGGACTGCTGTGCTACTGAAAGGACTGCCACTCTTCTGGACTCCTGCTCTGAAGAACTGCAGCCATGCTATGCTGTCCAGCTGCCTGCTGCCGTCTTGCCTGGGTGAGACGGACTGGACCTGCATCTGTTGAACCCAGGACCCCTGAGTGACTCCAAGGGATAGTTGGCTGGCCTTCTAACTAGAGCCGCAGGGACAGAAGACTCCATCAACCTTGAACCCAGCACTTGGACTCTGCCATCTGCAAGTCGTACCCTGCAAAGAGGTGCCACCCCAGTCCTGGACCTTTGGAAGCGGAACTGAAGGTGCTCTGCCAGCCCACCTGTTTATCCAGCAGAAGCAATGCATCTCCTCTGCTGCGCAGCGCAACCCCAAGAAGAACAAAAGCATTGCCTCTGCTGCACGGGCTTACATGATGCAAGGACTTCACATTGCAGCCTAGCAGCCCCATCAGAACCGCCGCTGTGTGACACATTCCTGATGCAGGACGTCGCCTTGCAAGCCTTCGTCAACAGGATCCTCAACGTCAATGTAGGACCTCACATCACAGCCTCACAGCCCCTCGGAACCGACGCATCACTCGGCTGTGCGATGTATACTCGATGCGGGACTGCATAACTCTGGACAACCAGGATTTATGGTACTCTTGGTCAGTGGACCTAACTGAGTCCCTGTAGCCATCCCAGGCTCCATTGCAGTTGGCCTGAACTTGCAACTTTGTCCCAGTCCAGCGCAATCAGATGTCCACAGTTGGCGCTTTGTGCTTTTTGGCGTTATTTTCACTCAAATCTTTAAATTGCATATGTCTGGTTCTACTGATTGGATTTTTGTTGTTTTGTTCTTTTCTATTTATTAAAATCTACTCTATTCTTCTAAACTGGTGTGGGATCTTTTTGTGGTGTGTTTTCATTTTATTACTGTTTGAAGTGTCGCACAAATGATTTACACATTGCCTCTATGTTGGGTTGAGCATAGGTTAATTTGGAGTCTGCTTCTGACTTCACCCTGATAAGAATTGTGGTTGCTGCTTGAGTAAGGTTTTACCCCGCCTCAACCAGTAACACATTTCTTACAACACCCACCTCTATCTAGTTGGGGTGATCAAAGACTGGGTATATACAGCTAAAGTACGCTGTGGTTGTGAACACGTTAAACCAGTTGGACTTTCCAGCACATTCCCCTACCATAGCCGCCCTCTCCAGGCTAAATTGATGACCTTGCACAACTTTGGAACCCAGCACAACCACCCAATTGAACACAACATAGTCAGGTCCTTTTTGAGGTGTATGCCTCAAAAAGAGGAATGTAGTGCCAGCATGTGGATCCGAACTATAATGGGTGAGGAGTCATGAACAGAAGATGCCCCCCTTTGGGGAGCAGTTGCACCAAGGCAATGCCATTAACCAAGGAATACATGCAATGATTTGTGACTAAAATTTGATCTTGAAGAAACTTGCTCAAAACAGACTTTAAAATGTGCCTTCAGGAAATCTGTAGAGATATCAACGGATTAGGGAACTGTGTTGATGATCCTTAACACTAACTCACCAAACATTTGAACAGAAGACCAAGACATGCTGTGGCAGAGAGTACAGACACTGAAAGAACAGCATTCTGACCTGCAAATGAAAAAAGAAGATTTGGAGAATCACAACAGGCGCAACAACACATGCATTAAGGGCCTCCCCCAGGGTACTGAGGATGGCGATATCATGGGCTTTGTCAAAGACCACCTCAAGGGAACTAGAGATGACCCAGAAGCACCCTCACCTAGAATTAATCATGCCAAAAGATTGTTCCCTAGCATAAATCAGTCAGACAGTGTCCCAGATATCCTCATTTTTGAGGATAAGGAAGCAGTTAATGCAACTCCACAGGGACAATTGAGATCTTATCTTCTGAGGGACCATCATCCAACTCTTTCAGGACCTTTCCCTGATCCCTCTCAGGAAACTGAGAGATTGTAAATCAATCAAAGAATTTCTTAAAGAATCCAATATTAAATATCAATGGGGGCACCTATTCAGCATCATGTTCAGATGGAATGGGAAACAACCATATGTACGCTCACTCTCAGATGCAAAAGCGATGTTTAGTCTATCCTAGGAAGCAGAAGAGGAGAGCCAGTCTCAGTGACACATACCAGAAAGTATCAATCTTTGCCTGGAATAGCGATTTGTATGCTGCCACTACAGGGCCCAATGAGGCAGAAATCACTGAGGTTGCCAAGACTGATGTTGTATCCCACCTCTTAAAATGAAACAAGAATAACCCCAGGGAGTGACTTCCTCATCGGGTTCCTAGGCTCGCAGGGACATCTAAGGGACTCAGGATCACTTTTCCCCTCCAAGTGGGGCCGATAGGCAGGCCAAGGATGGGCGATTGAGCTGAGAAACTCATCTATGCAATACCTGACTCCGTCTGCCTCATGTCCTATATAGTTCACCTTCCCACCTGCTTTGGTCAGCACTCAAATGTATACCTCCTGCTTTTTTTTTTCCACAGAGGATTGCACCTCTTGTTGGGACCAATGACATAACCCACTTGGGATGGGGTGTTCTGGTTAGACCCAGTTGGCCTGTTTGTATCATTTATATTGTATCTTTTATTTGATTGGTCTCTTCTATTTTAACTTGTTTTTCCGGGGGTGAATGGAATTTCCTGGGACAACTTGGAATCACTGCTTATCGTTTCTTTCCCACAAATAGCTCCCTTAAACCTGCCCATCACTCCCAAATGACAATGACCGCCTACCAAACATTTACACTTCTCTCTCTGAATGCATGTTGTTAGACCTGGTATCCTTGGCATGGTTTTCCCCATAGCTTTTTGCCTTCAACCCTCCTGGTATGATGACTTTGTTTTGCTGGATTTTGGACTCTGCACACCTTACCACTGCTTGTGCTCTCTCCTTTAATTCTAGTAGAATTGGCTTATACTCAATTGTCATATTTAATTTACTTCTAAGTCCCTAGTAAAGTGGCACTAACTGTTCCCAGAACCTGTAAATTAAATGATATCAGTGGGCCTGCAGCACTGATTGTGCCATTCACTAAAGTAGCCCTTTAAACATGTCTCAGGTCTGCCATAGAAGCCTGTTTGTGCACTTTTACACTGCCATTTTGACATGGCAAAAATAAATCTTTTGCCAGGCCCAAACATTCCTTTTTAATACATATAAGTCACCCATAGGATAGGCCCTGGACAGCCCTTAGGGCAGGGTGCAGTGTATTTAAAAAGTAGGACATGTACTTTTAAGTTTTATATGTCCTGGTAGTGAAATACTCTTAAATTCGTTTTTCACTGCTGCAAGACCTGCCTTTCGCATAGGATAACATTGAGTCACCTTATTACATTTAATAGGCTGTAATGTCCAAATGGGAATAGGTATCCAGGTCATGTCTGGTGTATTCGGAATTGAAATGAAAAATCCTCTCTTACAGTAAAGTCGGATTTAAAACTACAATTTTGAAAATGCCACTTTAAAAAAGTTGGCATTTTCCTGCTTTAGCCATTTAGTGCCTACAGCCTGTCTCTGGATCACGTGACTGGTTGTAGCTGTGTTAAGAACCCTCTTTCATGTTCCAGCGTGTCTTTAAAACGGACTTTCCACAAAACTAGAAATGTTCTTACTAAGAAATACCCACATTGGAAAAGGCTAAGTCCCTGTTGGAAATCCTCATTAAGATTCATTTTGCAGAAGTTGAAGTTTCCAGGTGGTAGAAATTTAGAGATGACCGTCACACTATTTAAATCAGGTTCTCGGTCTAGTTGTTCTGACGAGAGACCAAAGAGCAGTGTAATTGCGCCTGCGCGAGTATCGCGCGGCGCACTTCAACTGTAGTTTACCGACGAGAAGGAGTGTCTCATCTGCGGGCCTCCTCAGCTATCGCCTCAGAGAGTTGGCGCCTGTCTTATCTTAACGCATGCTCATTGAACTGAAGATTTAGAATCAAGGAGAGCGGTGTCTCAGAAAAGAACCCTTTTTGTAAATTGACTTTTGTTCCTCAGTGTCATTCAGCTTCAGAGATCGAATCGTCACGGAAGACTAGTGTTCTAGTCAGCAGTTCCTCAGATATTTGACAGCTCCGTGGAATCCATCGTCGTGGGAGAACAGTGTCTCAGCATAGGAGGGAACGCTTCAGTGAAGAGAAGTATTTTCCTCAAATTCAAGTAAGCGTATTTAGTTTGGGAAAATTCTAACTTGGATGCGCTCAAGTCAGTCGGCGCAAGGTAATTCATCAATGCATTGAAATGACTGTATAAAATAAATATTCTTCATCTAAGGGAATATTTCATTAAAAAAAAAGACAAGAAGAAACAAGTTATTTCATCCATCGATATTAACTCAAATATAAATTTATTCAGTTGTCAAGCTGTATTCAGCCTATCAATCGCATGCAATAATATCAACCAACAGACTAAAAACGGTGTCATCTTAAATAAAGGCTGTTGCTACGAATATTAAAAATCCATCTACAGTGATAAGAAATACTGGAAAAAATCCTACAGTGAAAATACATATATAAAAAGCGATCAAAAGATCTATTAATTAGAGAGGGGCTATTCCTCAGCATTAAACAGGTAAAGAGGATTCAGATAGAGATTAGATAGAATAGAGAGTGTGAGATTAGGAGAGAGTAATTGTTTGTGCTTTATTTCCAGGTTCATTAAGAAGATTCGTAGAAGAAGGACCAGAAGGCTGAGGCAGTCTCTCTTTCTCATTCCAATTCCCCTTTCCCCCGGGCTGGAGTTTGTGACAGCTAAAATATCTGTCGCAGGCAGCAGTTTGAGGGATTTGGGGTTTAGTCTTCTGCTTCAGAGGAGATCGCAAACTCTGGTATTTGACAAGCTGACAGTTGGGATTTGTGTATTCCTCCTGCACAGCCATACACAGTAGAGGGGTTAGGTGTGCCTGGATGGGTCATCCCTGGCAGGATAAGAGGGCGGAGCTGGGTGCAGCACTACTTACACTTGAATAGGCTGTTTCCTGGCTCTACACAAAGGGCTGCATACCCCCTGTAGTTATTCTGGAGCCAAGGCAGGTGAGGCAGGAAACCTGTGCACTTCAAAGGGAAACCTCTAAAAGCTTCTGCCATTTCAAAGGAGGCACCTGGTATAAAAATTTGACCTCAGACACAAACACTTCAGTACACTTCAGGACCTGTGGTGACTCTGCCAGGAAGAAGGACTGCTACCCTGCTGGACTGCTACCCTGCTGGACTGCACTCTACTGGACTACTGCCTTACTGTGCTGCTGCTGTGATCACCTGATGCCTGCTGCCCACCTGAGTGAGAGGGACTGGACCTGCATCTCTTGACCAGAGAACCCCAGAGTGACTCGCAGGGCTAGTTGGCTGACCTCCTGACTTGTGCCTCAGGGACATACCTGGCTTCTCACCATCTGACCCAGCACCCAGAGAGTAAGCCCCTAACCCCAGGTGGTGCCCCTCAGGTCACGGACCCTTGATGTGGCCTCAGTGGAGGTGAATGCAGTTTTGTCACTCTTTGCGACCACAAACGGGTCTGTTGGTACCAAGACCTTGTCGCAAACACTGCCCGCCAACGCGAAGTTCCATCAACCCAACCCTTCACACTACAGCATCGACCACTCCCGTGGAGCATCATTCTGAAACTCCGACCTCATTATCCACAATGACCACATGATCTTCGCACTATAGCGATGACCATCCACGTCACCCAGCTTGCACTTTGTGCTGCAGTGACGTCATTCTGCAACGCTTCCCTGCTTCTCTTGGCCCCCTCCAGAAGTAACTTTTTAGCTGGACTTACCTGGCCCCTGTATCTGACCTGCACTCCATCGCAGTGGGCCTGAACTTGTGACTTTCTCCTGGTCTCAAACAACCAGATAGCTGTTAGTGGCATTTGTGCTTTTAGGCCCTATTTTCACTGAAATCTTCAAAATTGCATGTCTCCAGTTGTACTGATTGGATTCTTGTCATTTTGGTGTTGATTTATGCATTAAATTCTGCTCAATTTTTCAAAAATGGTTTGGCATTTTTCTTGTGTTCTGTTTTCACTTTATCACTGTTTGAAGTGCTACATAAAAACTTTACACATTGCCTCTAAGTTAAACTTCACCGCTCTGTGGCAAGCTCCTAGAAGGTTGAGCACTGGTTAATTTGGGGTTTGCTTGTGCTTCAACCTGACAAGGTCTGTGTTTGCTGCTTCCATAAGGTTTCACCCTCCTTAGCTAGTAACCCAATTTCTCACACATGTGATCTGAACCCCCTTAACAAGTGACATCAGGTCTTGAGATATTTGCTTCAACATGATATTGATATGATAATTCTCTAACAAAAAGCATTTGCTTAAAAAGACCATCAGTGCATGCACAGCCTAAATATCCTTATAAATATTTTGCTTCCTCTTCTAATAAAACTGCAGGAGTTGCCATTTTGTGCAAACCCCACATAGCACAGAAGCCTCTGTTAACACATATGCAGCAGGCCGACACATCAAACAGAAAATTTAAAAGAGTAAGACATCTCTCATGATGCTTATCCTCAACTCTCCCAATACCTCTCAAGACTCCTATAGTTTCACCTTTATGAGACCACAACTACAGGATTTCCAGGGGACATTATTGTGTACTTCAACTTGTCACAGGAACCAGATAGGGATCAGAACATGAATGCATAGTCAAGTCAAGTCAGAGGAACTTGTTAAGCGCACATATCACCATAGGGTCTCATGGCGCTAACGAGGACTCCGTAGAGACTGACAATTAGGTATGCAGGGTTATGGATGGTCAAATAGCCAGGTTTTCAATTCCTTACGAAAGGACTTATGGTCCGCGATGGAAAGAAGATGAGGCGGCAGCTTGTTCCAGCAAGCAGGAGCAAGAAAGAAGAAGGATCGACCGCCGTTTCTAGCGGTGCGGACTCTGCGGGGGTGAGGAGACATTTAGAACTGGATCTGAGCGTCCTACTTGGTTGATACCAGCTAAGTTTCTTAGCCAAGTAACTTGGCCCAATTCCGTACATACTCTTATGCACAAGACAAAGAATTTTAAAACGGCATCGTTACTTAATAGGAAGCCAGTGAAGGGACTTCAGACTTGGCACAGATGGAGCTCTTGCTGGGAGATTTAATATCAATCTAGCCGCAGTATTCTGCAAAACTTGAAGCTTAGAATAGAGCTCTTCATTTATAGAGGCCAGCAGGGCATTACCATAGTCGATGCGACTCATAATAAGGCCCTGGACCAACGGTTTCCTGGATTCAATGGGAATCCATTGAAAGATTTTGTGTAATTTACGCAGTATGCCGTAACAAATACCGATTACATGGCTAATATGGCTTTTCATCGACAGCTGATTGTCAATGATCACTCCGAGATTCCGCACTGCAGATTTGGGGGATGGACACGGGCCCAGCTTCTGCGGCCACCAGTCACTGGACCAATATTCACCCGCCTTGCCAAAGAGGATGACCTCTGTCTTACTTCCATTTAGTTGTAAGTGGTTGGTACACATCCACTTATCAACATGGGTCATGCACTTTTTAAAACAGGCCTTTATGTCGAGGGGGTCAGGGCCTAAGGTGATTAATAGCTGTGTGTCGTCAGCGTATGACACCACATCAAAGCCGTAGGACCAGGGAACAAGAGTGATGTTGGCGCTCCTCAAAAAGGAGATCACTGAATTGGGGCCACATGAGGCTTAAAGTCACCTACAACCTAATTTCGGAGATTATTCTTTTTTCTCTCATGTCCACTCTACCTATTACCGTATAGATTATGTCTTCATCACTCATTCACTCCTCTGCACATTCTCGGACTTGGCTGCACTTTCTGACATATCCACATCTGACCATGCCCACCTGGAACTCACTTGGAGATAGAGGCCTTGCTCGCCTCATCCCCCTTGCTGACTCCTGAAGCCTCAAGTGATGAGAGACCCAGAGATCATGGCCACCATCTTGGATGCAATCAATGAATACTTTACACTAAATGCATCCCTGAGATCTTCACATATTTGATATTGGATGCATTCAAGGCGACCATCAGTGGTACTATTACCACCATTGAAATAGACAGTGCTTGGGAGACATATCTCCTACTTCTGAGATTAGGAAACTCAAGAAATTGGATAAACAGAACCTTAGTAAATGCACCCAAAGCAAGTTAGCCATTGAAAAATCACAAAGAGCGCTCACTACTCCCCCTGGGTCAGCGCTTCTACGATAAAGGGGATAAGGTGGACACCTTATTAGCTGATATAATCAGACTACATAAGACCAAATCATAAATTCCACAAGTTAAAATGACTTCAAGCACCTGGACCTCTAAGGAAAATGAAACATGGGATACAATCAGCAAATTCTACCAGACCCTCTACAACCAGGCCACTAAAAATACAGCTGGACTATTTACACAAATGTGATTGGACCTCTATGACTCCCCACAATACAGAAAAGTTTGAAGCTCCCCTAGACTCCATGGAACAGAAACAAGTGCTCAAATTGATGTCTACATGGCAGTCCCCAGGCTTTGATGGTGTCACACTAGAATTTTACAAAACCTTTCTCTCTCTTCTACAAGACCACTTAATCTACCTATTGAACACCTTTTCCCAGCAAACTAGCCTTACCCCCTTAATGTGTAAAGCATAGATCGCTCTTTTCCCCAAACCGGGCAAGGACCCATCTAACTGCACGTTTTATCGCCTGATTGCCCTTTGACACAAAACTCTATACTAAAATACTAGTGGTGCAACTACACCCTCTTCTCCCCAGACTAATTGATCCTGACCTAGTTGGCTTCATTCGCAATTGTCAGAGAGAAAATATCATCTGGAGCCTTGCTCACCACGTTGATAAAGCTCATAGACGCAACTTTCCAGCCCTGCTAATATCTCTCTATGCTGAGAATGCATTTGACTGGGAGAGCTGGGCCTTTCTTAGAGTGGTGTTAAACAGGATTTGATTGCGTCATGTTATGACTACCACTTTGATTTGCATGATTACAATACCTGATTACAAGTCTCACATCAAAAATATGAATTCTTATAGTCATGAGAAACAATTAGCATTAGTATATGGAGGCAGGAAAGAGGTGCAGTTCCTTGAACGCCAGACAAATGAGTACAAGAACAATATTAGGGCACTGTTTCTCAAAGGAGGTGTCTGTGTGTACTGAATGTTGGTGGGATCCATTGAAATAATAGAGGAAGAAGAGTGACACTGAAAGGACAAGCCTGCACTATGGAATTAATTAGTCAAATTTTAAAAAACACGAGAAGCAAAGAGACCAAATGGTCAAAACATAGTTTGTGGCTCTCCTATGTTCTTTCAGCTTAGGTTATTTACTATTGTTCTAGAGCATAGCAGTCAAGTGGTCCCCTGTCATAAGTGACATGCGCAGTCAGTTATGGCTTTTTGGCAACAACACTGCATACTGATATCTTTGAACCCAAACTTACAATGTTGAAACTAAAACTCGAGGTCCCTGAATGCAACTTACTATTGGCGAAAAATTCAGGACTGGCTAAAATGTCACATAGGAAACTGGTCACTTGCCAGCTATCTTAGCCCAACTGTTTCATAGGTATAATAGACCAAGCACACCTGCACAGCTCTGGACAGTAACTTATGCCACTGATCCAGGTAAGAACTGCATAACCCTGATCAAAGAAAATCAATGAGCAGACCTCTTCTGAACAAGCCTTAAATGAACATTTAGCTGAGGTCTGTATTTCTGTGAGCATTGTGGCCTCAGGATTGATATGGAAGGGTTGTTGGGTTTCCGCATTCCATGCATGAACACAGTTTTTTTCTTTGCATTTTGGAACCTGTGTTTCTGTTTATTCTTTATAAATTCAGGAGTACAAGTACCAGATATCCACATTTAAAAAACTGGACTAAATGAGTTACTCTCTCAAGGAATCAGTAAACTTGATACCTCTGATATTGGCCTGCCCATGTACATTAACTTAATTCGCCGCTTCTGCTACAGAAGTGAGCCTATATTTATTTCCCATTTCCAGTTAAATGCTGTTTGATGATCCCCATCCACAGTGTCCTTGTGGTGAAGAGAGAGCAATCTCAACATCCCTTGGATTTTCTCCAACCCCCTTAAACTTACTTTTTCACCATTCATTGATATCAGTTAGTCAAAGCCATGGCTGCAGTGCCATCCTGTACCATGTGCATTGTACTTAGTCAGTCATTGGTTTTAGTCAAAACTTTGCATGTGAAGTTTGTTGAGCCCATACGATAATTTCTAAAAGTGATACTACAAATCCAAGAATGCAAATGGCTTAAAATACGAGAACAGGCTAAAGGTGTCACTCATGAAATGGGGTCACCAAGTAGTGCTGCTAAACTGTTCTCATTGCAACATACACCACAAATACAAAAATGGAGGTGCAGAGTATTAAATAACTTGAAGACATCTTGTTTAGTTAAAAGAGTCTGGGCCAGCTTTCGTTACTCAGGAAAAGCAAACACGATATACAAAATTCTTATTTCTGGTCTCTTTTTAAAATAAAGTGCATAGCATTTCACTCCCCCGTGATTAATCAAGAGTTCAAACCGCTCAGCACCTCTCAGAGTTTCTGTCTTGCTGTAGGCTGCATTTCATCCCGTGCTCAATTAAGTCCAACCTGCCACAAGTGACAGCAGCTGATTGATGCTCCCTCTCCTCTGCAACCCATGGTTGTTAAAGGCCACTTAACTGCTCAGTTATACAGCTTGAAAGGCAAAGTGGTTTGTGTGCTGATTTAGGCATGCTATTTTCAATATTTTTTTCATGTTTCATTTCCTTGTCTTCCCTTCTAAACTTAATAAGTCCAGAGATGTATTCAGCACAGCACAGCTTTTCAAATACACAGCTGAAGAGCATACTTAACGAATAACCAAAGGCTAGTCAGAACACTTTTATTTTATCTTTGTAGGGAATAGCTCTACATAAGAACTAATTCTTCCATTTTTTATTGGTAATCTAATTACTCTGATTCTTCTTCCACATCTCCCAATACCTATACATATATGTGGCATCTGTCCGTCACCTATGTTGCTTGCACTGACGAAAATACCAGAACATTGTATAAAAGACTAGGAGAGTGGAACCTTCCGGTCACGAAGTTCTAGAATGTAGAGTAAGGAGCATCCCTGCTCCAGAATTGGCAGTTGGTATGCTGGGGCTGAGCTGTATGGAATGCTGATGCTGATGCTTCTCTTCACTCTCTGGTCTGCTTATTGAGTAACCCTCTCAAATTGCATTGGACACTGGTGACGAGGATGAGATACGTCCAGGTACACCTCAAAACACACTCGATGCAGCAGGAAAAGGGAGTGCGGCCACTCTCAGGAACTACCATGGTCACATGACTGAGTCTGGGATCATTGTGTCAAATGGAATCTGGTACTCGGTTAGCACATTTGCAGATGGTCATTGGCTGTGAACCTGAGCAGCGATTAAGTGGCTACTGGCGACTGTCACTGTGGAGACTTAACAGTCGTTCTAACATGACCCCTGTTCACCAAAAGAGTTATTGACTTGGGAGAAAACTGTGTGCCAGAGCGATGTGGTGATTTTAACCTCCTTCAAGCGTGTTGACATTTTGAGAGAGAGTTAACTATCTGATGCCACTCTCCGCTCCCGACGTTGGTGTGAAAGGACCTGCAACTTTCTGACTAGGGTGCACACTGTAAAGGAGGAATCCCTTTCAGTTCCACTGACTAACTTAAGTGACTATGAACTGATGTTAACGTGATTGACACCGTGCACAAGCAGCTATGAACTGGTGTGAGCATAAGAGTGTACACCATCGTTAACTCATTTCGATCGCAGCCTTACCAGGAGACTTTGGCACCCAAGAACCTGCAGTAGGACCTCTCACCTTCCTTAAATTTGCCTTCTTGGGTGCAATCAGCATTCCTGTTTACGTGGGGCTCTGTGGGAGCCCGGATGGAGGAGCATCTTCAAGGAGTCTTGGGAAAACTTTCTTTGTTACCCCACCTACTCCCAGCAGTTGCCGTGTTTTGTCCCAAGCCTGCAAGGAGCCCTCACCTCATTGATTCTGGGCTACAGAGCCTCCTGGAGGCAGTTGAGGAGTGGGCTGTGGGATATTTTATGTGACATCAGAAATAAGAAATGAGTATGCAGAGTGTTACTCCTCCACCATTCTTTTTAGCGTCCCCTGGGGATCCACCAATGAAATGGAACAAATAGAAAAAGTCTTTCGAAATTATTCCATTGTTTGTGGGCCCAATTTGGGTCCAGAGAGGAAGAGTACACTATTGCAACATTGTCTAGGAGCAGAGGGACAATAAATCCTAGAGCATCTACTTGATCTGAGTACTAATGAATCCAGGGGTTTAAATAAGTTTGAATAAGCATTAAGAAATTAGATAATCTTTTCCATCCTAGGATCAATACAATCATGGAACATTATCATTTTGGGAAGCGCTCACAAAAGGAAGGAGAAGCAGTAGAGGAATTTGTGTTTGAGTTGTGTAAATTGGCAGCCTCATGTAAGTTTGAAACAACAAATGATGAATGCATCAGGGACCAATTTTTGTTGAATTGCAAAATTAAAAGGATTTGGGATCAACATTTGCTAAAGATGATCCTCCCTTTGGGGATGTGTTGATTGTGGCAAAACAAGTAGAGCACACGATGAGATATGTGAAAGACACTAAGCAAGACACGAATAGTAAGGGAAATGTACAAATGGCTGAGCATGGGAAAAATGAGATACAAGCAGTTAAGGGAACTCCTATGACAAAGAGCAGGAGTATCGGCGACTTCAAGGGGCAATGCTACAGATGTGGGAGGGTTGGCCACATGCCGAACAGTAAGGAATGCCCAGCAATAAAAGCCATATGTAAAAAGTGTGTGAGGAAAAGACATTTTATAGTGCTGTAGAAGTAGCTCTGGTAGCATGAAACTTGAGAAATAAGGTGTGTCTGAGGTTTGCAAAGAAATTGTACTGCGGATGACTGATGGAGGGTCTCGTAACCCCATAGATGTGGGAAGGATAGAAGACCTTGAGACTGAGGTCATGTTTGATTCATGCTTTAGAATAACACAATCTCAGAGGAGGTATTTAATAGACTGTTCAAGAAAACGATGCAGCAACACAAAATGGATATATACCCGGAAGGGGTATGGTGGCCAGCCAGTAAAGATGATAGGATACTTAGTGGAAAAGATCGAGTACAAAAGCAGATATACAGTATGCCAAGTTTATGTTTCAAAGTAAAGGAGATAACATTTTAGAATGACCAGCACAGAAAAACATAGGAGTTTATCTGAATCCCATTGCTGAACTTCAAATACTGATCCAGAATGTTAACAAGGATGTAGAGGTGGGTCTGATTTTGAGAAAGAATATGCTGAAGGATTCACAGAAAAGTTAGAATGACTCAATCAATATGTGCACAGGATAAAATTGAAAGAGAAATTCGTTCTAGTGTGAGCTAAAGTACTTAGTCTTCCCTTAAGCGTACAGAATGCAGTGAGAGAAGAGTTAGAAAAATTGTGCTAGCTGGATGTGATAGAACCTGTGGAAGCAACTGAATGGTTGACACTCATTGCAGTGGTGAGAAAAGCAGACGGCAAGATTCACCTGTGTGTTGACCTTAGGGCCCTCAACAAAGAGGTAGTTGTTGACAAGTTCCCTTTGCCAAACATAACAGAGATGGTCACTACTGTAGCAAAACTCTTCTCAACATTAGATTTTACATCCGCCTATTACCAGATCCCCCTACACCCTGATTTTCAAGAGCTCACTGCTTTCATCACGCCCGTGGGGGCATTCAACTTTAAATGCACGCCATTCGGTCTGGTAACAGTGGCATCAGTCTTTCAGAAAGCCATGCCTAATATCAAGTCTGGAATCCCTGGGGTGTTCTGTTATCAGGACGATGTGCTGATATTCAGGAATTCTCAGGCACAACATAATGAACGACTGAGGCAGGTTTTGGACAGGTTCAAAGAGTATGGTCTTACTGTAAGGAAAGACAAATGTAAACTTCAATGTACTGTAATAAACTACCTTGGGCATAAATTCACTTCTGAAGGGGAACAACCCAAAGCAGATATGGTGAACACCATAATGAAATTAGTGGCCCCAAAACCAAAGATAAGATGATATCCTTTTTAGGAATTATAGAATTTTATTGTAAATTCATCAGCAACTTTGCCAGCTAAACGTGCCATATGTGCAAATTGTTGAAATTCATCAGCAACTTTGCTAACTGAACGTGCCATGTGTGCAAATTGTTGAAAAATAGGGTGACCTTTGAGTTGGATGTGCATTGCAAGAGAGAATTAAAAAATTTAAAGATGTTAAGAATGCCCTGACCACTGCACCAGACTTGAAAACATTTGTTCCAAGGAATAAAATCACCATTGCAACAGTTGCCAGTTCAAAAGGCTAGGGGCTGTACTTATACAAGAAAGTGAAAAAGGTGGGGAAACTATTGCATTTGCCTCAAGAGCACTTAGGCAATCTGAGGTCAACCATTCTGTAATTGAAAAAGAAGCATTTGCAGCATACTAGGCACTAAACAAATTCAAGAACTTTATATGGGGGACTGTGTTCAAGTTAAGTACAGACCACATGCCACTCAAGGAGGTTCTTACATTTCCATTTGAATTAAAAGATGGGTCATTAATCTATAAGAATATCCACTGGACACAAAATATATCCCTGGTACACGTAACCTTGCAGTAGATTGCTTGTTCGAGTTGGTTGATGACACTGAAAAGGAAGACAAAGTCTGTGACAACTAAAATGAGGCTATAGAATTGCGCAAAAAAAATGTGTGTGTGATCACCAAAGGGGTGGCTGAGGAGGAAAATTGGAAAAAAGAGTTACAAACAGATCCCATTCTAAGTAAAGTATGAGATTTGTTAATCCAGTGGCAGGATGGTGTAGAAAAGCATGAAGAGCGGCTGAGGCCATGTTGGATGGTCAGAGAAGAATTATCAGAAGTAGATGGATGCCTCTTCAGAAGCACAGAATTTACACCTCCTGAAACCCTCAGAAGAAAAATGGATGACATAGCACACAAATGCTATCTGGGGATCACCAAAACCATGCAAGATTGAGGTTAGACTTCTGGTAGCCTGAGATGGATGTACTGATGGAAGAAGAGATAAGGAATTGCATAGCCTGCTCCACTAGTGATAAGGTTGCAAAATTTCACACTCCACCCATGCATTGTCGCACCCTACCTGAAGGTCCTAGGAGAAGTGTGGCTCAATGGTTAGAGCGGCAGACCCTGATGCAGAGATCTGGCCCGGGACCAGGGTTCAATTCCCGCCTCGGCGGGTCTTGGGCTCAATTTCCTCGGACCTGATAATTCTCGCCTCGGTGCCTATTCTAATCATGGGTCCCACTCTGCAACTCTGGGCAATAGCTTGCTTAATCTCCACAATGGCCCCACCAGCGCTGGGATGCCTGGCTTCACCTTGGGGGTGCCCAGGAGTGGACATCTCACAGGGAATAGCCAGGAAGGGTTCCACAGCGGTATGCGTATAGCGCCAGGACGCCTCTGTTGGGGGCAGCAGTGCGCTTTACAAGTACGAATTTCATTTCATTAGGCTGCTGAAGGGAGAGATGAATTCCCCATACATTCTAGTTTTAGTCGACTTGTAATCAAGATGGCCAGAAACCAAATTTGTCTCTGACATCAGTTCAACCTCAGTTATAAACTTCCTGGTAGGTGTCTTCTCACGGCAGAAGACACCTACATGCATTTGTCTGAGAATGGTGTCCAGTTTTGCTCTCGAGAAATGAAGGAATATATGAAATGTAATGGTATAACACACAAACTTGGTGCCTTGTATCACCCAGAAACCAATGGGACAGTAGAAAGATTTAACAAAACACTTAAAGAGGGCATTCAGCTGGCAAGAGCTGATGGGTTAAGCTGGAAAGAGGAAGTATGGAGCTAATAGAGGCTTATCGCTTAACTCCTCATCAGTCAACAGGTATGACTCCCTTCAAGTTGTTAAAGAGTAGGAAGCCCAATTCTAGACTGGTACCTGGGTGGGTGAAATGGCACAAAGGCTGGGTGAGGGTTGATGCAGACCAGCAGTGGAGAAAAAGGGAGTTAGAGTTGCAGGCAGACCACAAGGAGAGTTTTGAGAAACTGCAAAAGACCAAGGGTCCTATTAGCAATAACCGGCGATAATTATCGCTAAGCGCAGTTAGCGCTTGGATAATTATCGCCGGCTATCGCAGGTTTCTATCGCGGAGATAGCGTGCTATCAGCAACGCTTATCTCCTAAGCGATAGAAACCCTGGAGAACAGTGTGAATATCGCTTGAAAACAAGCGATATTCACACTGTGACCAGTGTTAGCTAGGTGATAGGGCGAGGGGGATTTAGCCATGTAATCCACCTCCCATTGGATTACATGGCTAAGTCAGGTCTGGACCAGGCATTAACAAACCAGCGCTAAACGTGTTTAGCGCTGGTTCAGCTAATCACCTCCCCTGCCTCGCTAATAGGCGATAGCGAGCTTAGCCACTGTTTCCAGTCGCTTTTAGGTTGGGAACGCCTACTTTGCATGCCATTAGGGATAAATATCGCTGGCATGCAAAGCGGCACCCAACCCAGTCGCTATCGCCTAGAAGCTGTCGCTAACAGCAGTTAGCGACAGCTTGCTAATAGGGCGTTAGAATTATCACCGCTTTAGCGGGAAAAAGTCCCGCTAAAGCGGCGATAGAGCCCTTGATAATATGCCCCCAAGGTTATTGAGTTTAAAGTTGGTGATCGGGTAAGAGTGAAAGCTCCAACTGGCAACATACAGTAGTCAAACTTTACTGAACCCATGAAAGTCATAAATCTCTTTCGCAATGTGGTCAAGACACAGGGTGGTAGAATATGGAATCTGGGGAGGGTAGTGAAACATCACTGGCCTGGACACAATGGGGAGATACGTTAAAACAACAGTTAAGCAAGGTCAGAAAATGGGCATACGAATGACAGTCCAGTGATACAAAAAGGGGAAAACACTGTGGGCCGAGTCACATCAAGTGGATTGATGACTTGCCCCCGAGTTTCTTAAACGATTACTTAGTCAAGTAATACAATAACAGTTGTTACATTGTTAACTTCACCTTATCTTTGGACGTGTAATGTGATACTTATGTCTAATTTTAACCCAGTGAAGTCATGAATGAAAATCCATTACTAACTTATTTTTATATTTTGCTTGTCTTTTTCAAATATGTTATTCACTGTTATGTGTTTCCAGTCTTTCTGGAATGGGAATCTGAGGAAATTATCTTTTGTGAAAAAATGGTGACGTGTGGTATCTGTCCATCATCCATGCTTGCACTGTAGAAAATACCAGAGCATTGTAGAGTAGACTAGAACAGTGGAACCTTGCAATCACAATGTTCTAGAATGTAGAGTTAGGAGCCTGCTGGCTCCCGAATAGGCAGTTGGTATGCTGTGGCTGAGGTGTATGGAATAAACCTGATTCTTCTCTTCATGCTCTGGTCTGCTTATTGAGTAACCCTCTTATCTCACATTGGACAATATATCATGAAGGGCAAAGCAAAACAACACATTGTATGAAGGGCAGAACCAAGAAGCCAAAATTAAATACGAGTATCAATGCCAAAGCAAGCCGACAAGCACTTGCAGTCCAAAAGCTGAAGGCACAACATCTGTACCCAGAAGAAAAGGTCCCAAAAGGTGAGATGTTCACAAGAACTAATCTATATGAGGCATAAGAAGAACCAAGATGTCAAGGCGGATTCCAGTTAAGAAGCACATCACGCACAACTAGTGAAAAAATAGAGAAAGCCAGAAGGGTCTATAAGGCAGTAGTTAGAAGACTGGGGATTGACCACCCAGCAGAGCAGAGGAGTGGGCGAAAGCACCCGTTATTTGGAGAACAGCACTGGGCACCATCCCAGCAGTGTCCCGAGGCCTATTAGTCACTCGGATCGCAGATAAAGCAAAAATTAGAGCATAGGGGAGAATACACTACAGCTTAACCCTGGGGGCCAAGGGGTCAAGGGTGGCAACACCTAATTAGTATGTCAGGAAGTACCCGAGCCAGGCACCAAAATGCAAAGCTAAGGGGAAAGCCAGAAGCAGGAACAACAGATGTCCACAAAGCTGCATATCAGTGCACAATCCCATATAAGAGGAAATCACATGCATATGGATGAAGCACAAAGCTCACAGAAGGGCCCAGTTAATAGCACAGCCATAGAAAGGCCAGAACCTGGCAAGCTACAAAAGAAGACAAGCCCAGATGATGCAAACATGAGCAAAGTGAACCAAGTTGCACATATGGCCACAGGAGCAAAGACAAGGCCAGTCGAGGGCAGGATAACCCAAAAGGGAAAAAAACACCAGAGAACCTGAAACAAGAAAATATACAGCCCCGGCCAAGACAAGTTTCAGCATTTGTCCAAACCAGACCCCATACTGTAGAAGCATAGAGGGAGATGCACCAACAGCCAGAGCACAACTGCAGCAGACCAAATTCTAACCAGTGGTAATCCAGCAAACAGAATCCACACCACCATCGATCAGAGCTAGAACTCCAACAAGAAATGGCACACCAACCAAAGGAGGCATCCCCTGGGCACTCTACACCCTAACGTCCATAGCCCCACAGGTAGCCAAGTCTATAGAATGCCAGTGAAGCCATCGGGCCTCTGGTCAGACCCAACAGAAGACCAATAGAGAAGGCTCCCTTTTGTAGCAAGATGTTCTGCAGACCAGAAAGGGCAGAACTAACACAGAATGCATCAACTCTTCATCCGCAGCACACTCTAAGAGCAGTGAAGAGGCCTACATAAGATTCATTGCCTCAGGCCTGGGGCAACCCATAATAATACCTTGTGTTTTTATCTTTCTCCTCCAAATCCTCTTTCCATCACTAACAAGTGCAGTTATTTGTTTCATTCAGGGATATCTATCAGTAAGTAGGTGCATGGGTATATGCAGTCCTGTGTAGTCTGAAACAAACAGTGTAGTGTGCTTGCATGCCATTTCTGAACATGACATCTGAGGAGGACTCTAGCAGAATTGGAGGCAGGAAACACCCCACAGGAAAAACCTGGTGTAAAGAACATAGGGCAAGCCATTGCACCAAAGACCATTAGAGCACCCAGCAGGACAAAAATGACCCTTCATTGGAAAAGGACCATGTCCCAATATAAAGCACTAGAAGGAACTGACTACCTTCCCATATGCTAAAACAAAATGTAGGTGGGTATGGCCTACTTAACAAAAGCTGCAACCCTATCTGAAGTGTCAAATGACAAACCAGGAAGTCCACAGAACTCCCACCACCACAGCTCCTAGACGCCAATACAAATATGATGTTTTCAAAGAACAAGGGGTCAGCAACCACACTTCCCAAGTCCAAACAAAGTGAGGGAAGGACACTCACAGGAGACTATAGGGCACAAGGAAACACAAAGAAAGTGGGGCACATCTGCCAATCTTCAGAAACAGATTACCCAATCATGCAATCCTTAGCATGATAGGGGCAGTCTCGATGAGACCACCTCCAAAACCCAAGTTCAACAAATCATTAGTAATAGGGTTGAAATGGTTGAGAAGGTAGAATCATCCCCCAGTACTGAAACATGGGAGCCAAACAAACGTGCAAAACCAAAAGGGAAAAAGGACCCAATCCTGACAAGGAGTGAGCAGAGATCCCAATAGAAGGTAAATCCACGTCCTGCTTCACCCCAGAACACATAGCCCCAGCCCCTGTGCCAGGCATGTCCATAGCAGAAAGCGTCAGAAACAGCCCAACATGAGAACTCACCCAAACCAAAACGGGTATGGGCAAACATCAGCCTGGAACTAAAAGAGGTGCAAGGTCAGAAGTGCAGAACACCTAGAGCATGTGCAACCCAAACCCAACGAGGAACAAACAACATGGAGTAGCTCACCAGTGAACCTCACATCAAACAAATAATGGGATGACTGGAAGAGGAATAGGGTGGAACAGGGAAGCAAAGTTTCAGAGAGATAACCATCAACCCATAGCAGAATGCACAAAAGGAAGACTAATCAAACTCCCCATCACAAGTAAAAATGAAAAAATGGGCCAGGAAGTGTCAACTCATAACAGAGCAATCACAGTCCAGGCACACAAAACACACAGGGAGAAATCCTACAACAACCCAAATACCAATCAAAAATGTGAATGGGAGAAAAAAGTATATAGGCCACGGAAGGGAACTAAAAAAGCTTTACCCTACAAGCAATCCAGCAATGTACACAAAGAACACTGGGTATGCTTGGTAGATCACAAGGGCCAGTCTCATGCCAACCTTGAACCTCATAAATAGAAGTGGAGAGGGAAGACAGAATATTCCAGACATTTTCTTTTTTTAACTGTATTTATTGAATTTTCAAGAAAAAATATAGCCGTGGCATTACAATATTCTGACACACTGCTCAGCGCATACAGTTGGACGTTAGTCCATAGATAAAGCATCAGTAACCAGTACAAAAATACCTAAAGATGGAAACAAAGAAGTCCCATAGTGCACGGTTGAAAACAAAATGATCAAAAAAACATTAAAGTCATCTAAAAGAATCCGTTCAATCTGAGTGAAAGAAAAGAAAACAGAGCAGTAAGATGCAGCATAGATCACCATGCCAGTGTAGTGTGCACAAACTATTACTTTGTGGATAATCTCTAAACATCTTGAGGTAGTACATGAGATCTCGCCCAAGTAGAAGAAATATAGCACTGACTAAAAGAAACTATAATCATTGCAGTGTACTGTTCCCCTCCATCAGTTCAATCTGCTCATCAAGATCTGAGGGGTTACAGACCCCCACCTCATGCAGAACATGAGATAGCCTGCCTTGACCCAGGGCTATGGACTTCTAGGTTTTCCAATAAGTACAAAAGGGAGCCCATATTTTTTAAACTTCTCCATTCAGTCTAGTAGGAAGGCTGCTCATTTTTTCATAGCATATATATTCCAAACCTTATTCCACCAGACCATCAGTGGTAGAGCCTCAGGTGTCTTCCAGTATTGGGCGATGGGTCAGCCTGGCGGCTATAAGCAAGTGAGTAAGAAGTTTGCCCAGTTGAGTGGAGGTGGGATATTCAGTCATCTCCTCTGTCTGCCAGTACAAGTGTGAGGGAATTCAGAATCAATCTGAATGTAGTGACATCATGAATCATGGTAATATCAGCTGCCAATAGGATGGTATTACATCTCAGTTCCACCACCCGTGTAACATCGTACCCCGTTCTGAGGTGCATCGCAAACATTGGGGAGAGGATCCAAACATGGCCTGAAATCTGACAGGCGTCAATACCACTGGACCAATATTTTATAACCATTTCCTTTATATTGAGTTCAGATCGAAGCAGATACGGCCCTCTCCCAGATCACTACCCAAGTAGCCTCGTCCAACTGTGGACCCACATCCTCCTCCCACTTTACTGCATATTATGGTTTAAAGGATATGCTTGGGGTCTCTAAGAGTCTTTAAAAGCGTGTAATTCCTTTTTTTGTCACTCCTTCCTTGATAAGGACTCAAATGGTGTGATGTCCCTGGTTGCTAATTTGTGTCTCTCAGGTGCCGTTGCCTAATGTTGCAGCTGCAGTAGCCAGAAGACATCACTTCTCAGTAATAGTAGACAAAGGGGGATATTCTCAAGAACGTGCGATAATCATTGCCAAAATAGGTTAACGCAAGTTTTCATATCGCCGTCTATCGCGGGAAAATAACTCTGTGTTAACGTGGCATTCTCAACACGGCGGTAACATGCGATAGTACCTCGATAACGCTGCAAATGTCCGCGATAACACTACCGGGACGGCGATAAAAATCTCAACCCGAACGTGAAAAAAGTTGGGATGTGCCCAACCGCGATAAAAAATCCAGTGATAAGCAGCGCCAGGCCTGCAATAAAAAGCACAATAAAAGCGGCAACACAAAACACAAACAAAACACAAACAACTGCGAAGCACCATGGAGGTAGCCGGAGCAAGCACAGAGGACAACCAGAACCCCACAAGCCCCACGGAGGACCAGCCTGGGACCTCGGGGTCAGGGAAGGGCAAGGAGAAGAAGAAGAGGAAGAGGAAGACGCGGTTCAGTCCGCAGGAAAACAGGATCCTGATCACGGAGGTGATAGAACACCATCAACAACTGTTCTTCACCTCCACTGTGTCATTGGCAACAAAAAATGGAATATGGCAGTCTATCCTGGACAAGGCGAATGCAGTCGGAGTGCTGAGGAGGACAATGGACGAGGTCAAGAGGCGCTGGAATGATGTGAAGCGCAAGACCAAGCAGAAACTCGCAGACAACCAGAAGGCAGCAATGCAGACTGGAGGTGGGAGTCCAGCGCCACAGGAGGAGCTGGATGAGATGGAGGAAATGGTGACCACAGTCATCAGTGTGGAGATGGTGGCAGGAGTTGGGGGACCGGACACTGCTCAACATAACCCGACACAACAGCAACAGGGTGAGTAACCACCAGGGACTGGGGGACGGGGGTAGATGGGCACAATGGCACACATGCACAATTAAGTAGAGCACATCTGCAGACAACCATGCCCAAGAGTCACAACACCAACCAAGAGCCCAATTTACCCAAGTCTGCAACATCACAGCACTGCATAAGCACAGAAGTGAAAGCCACACCGCCTGAAAGGGATAAGGGCCAGCCAAATCAGAGCTGAAGGGGCAACTCACCTACAATGCAGCACATACACATAAGATTCAGAGCACCGCAACATGTACAACAATGTTGAACAAACAGCAACACCAGCACAACAGAACAGAGGACACAACTGCTGCCGCTTGTGTGTGGAAAATGGGCATTCGCATGTGGCATAGCAGGAAACTGTGAGATGATAATGTACTAGTACAACCCCACATCCCTGATGGTGTAGTAATGCATGTATGGTCGTGACCCAGATAGGCAGTGAGACACACATTGTCATACAAATCAACACTCATCACAGTTGAATACAAGTGAAGGTGCGTAGACTTTATTAGCATATGCGTGTCAGTACGGCCAAGATAAGTGCCACAACATGCAGACCAATGCAGCAGTATGTCAGAACGTGGAACGTTGCCAAGCGCCGCTGTCCACTCCGGGGGAGTGCCGCACCATTCACAGGTGTGTGTTTACCCGTGTTGTCGTCCACTCATGTATTCGGAGTCCAGGCGAATGCAGCCATGTCCACTGTCGTCGTGGCAGATGTGACCAGAACCCCAAGTTCCAACAAGGTGTCGGGACATGTGTAATGTGTTCCAAACTGTTGTGTCTGCAGGTACGTAGTTACACGTCCATGAAAGCTAGTGCAGCTTCGTAGGCAATCATTTCCAACATGAGGTCGTTGTCGACTTCATCGAACAGGACGGCGAGGCTAACCATTAGCAGGTCTGGACAGATGTGCTGCGTCCACGCCCTTTCATCAATTAGCACTACAGCCCAATAGGGGAGCGGCTCAATTTGGTCACTGCACACGAGGAGTTCTGCAATCTCCCAGGTCCAGCTGCCAGCATGTATGCCAAGCATCCAGGCATCCCATAGACGAGTGTCACGGTGACACTCATGGTCGTGGGCCAACAGGGGGCGCACACTAACCCTGGGCGTAGTTCGCGTAGTGGCGCTACGCGTAGCTACGCAAAGTGCACTTCGCACTACGCACGCTACGCGTAGCTACGCGAACTGCGTAGTGCGGTAGGGAAATGCTGTTCGCACTGATTGCACAGTGCCGGATGCTTGTCCGCACTGTGCAATCATTGCAAACGGCATCTTGCACAGTGCAAGCGGTCATTTTCTGCCGCTCGAGTAGATTTGTACTCGAGCGGCAGCTTTCTCAACGCGGACTGGTAGTTTCTCATCGCGAGCGGTCGCGAGCATACACGACCACTCGCAATGAGAAACCTGACCTCCCCGCATTGAGAATCTCGCCGGGAGTTTTATTTTCCACGCTCGCGATCGGCAACTTGATGTTGCTGATCGCGAACGAGGAAAAAGTCTCGCCGGGATGTTGATTTTGCTCGCTCGCGGTCGCCAACTTGACAATTGAGGACCGCGAGCAAGCAAAAAATGCCCGCTACGCTACGCGTTTTTGCACTGTTCTACGTGCAATTCGCGTAGCGCGTAGTAGCGCAAACTACGCAAACTCCGCGAGCGTAGCGTAGTTTTCTGCCCAGGCCTAGTGCACACACATGTCAAAATCCAGTTCAGCTACCGTCCTGTTGGATAGGCAGACATCCATGGACCACTCGAATATGCACGAGCGACAATGCAACACAGGCTGCACGCATGTGATGTTGGCAAGGCGGAAGCTTAGCCGGTAACTGATCCGCAGCACTACCAATGGCAGTGCCCCCAGTAAATGCAGCATACGTGCACGGTACAGTTCCACGTGACAGGGGTTGTGCATGTGTCTGGGGTGTTCTGCCATTGCGTTAGTGGCCCTGGTTGAAGCGGCACTGTTCTGACTTGCGCCAGTTCTGTGGATGAAATGCCACAGCTCGGATCAATGAGTTGTTGAAGTGTGCAACGGTTGTACGCCTGGGATGGTGTGGGAGTAAGTGTGAAGGCCATTCCATGCAAGATAACTTCAAGCAAGGACTTCTGTGTGTGGGGTGTGTATACGTTGGTCTTTCGTCGGGCTGTGCGTAGTGTGGGAGTCATCATCAGCTGCTATAGTATCTGTCAGGAGGTGCCGGGCACATGCAATTCCGAGGTCGGAGGTGCAGATGTGCTTCCGCCTGATAGTTCAGACAAAGGAGCTTTCATCACTAATGTTAGTTTCTCATCTGCTTGCATTCAGGAAATGTGAAGTGGCTTGTTGGGGGTGGGGTGGGATGTGTGCGACTTTGGGATTCATGTTTGGCATGTCATGCATGTGGCAAATGAGCGGCATCACTGTGTGTTACGTTGCCTCACAGCTGCTCCTCCCTCCCCCGAGCCTATTTACTTGTGTGCGCTGCGCGGTTGCATCTCTTGCACTCCTATGGCACACCATTGTCATGCCTGTCTGCGCATGTCCACAAGCCTGACAACGACACTGTGATGTTGGCAGTTGGAGGTGGGCAGCCACGTGAGTGTAGGCCTGTGGGAAGGATAGGGCGGACACAGATGTAGAGTTCATGCCTGGCTGAACTCGCGCTGCGATTAAGGCTAGGCATTTGGCTCATGCTGCGGCAATACAGATACACACAACACTTGGCATGTATGAACCAAGACCCCGAGCGGTCTTGCGCTCCTTCATTTCCCCGTTCATGCGAGCCCGCCCTCCGGGTGCATGCTACATTGCAACATTGTCGATTGCGGACTGAGTGGCGCCGACACTACAACAGTGACACACTCATTAGATACTTCCTTGTCCAGGTCAGACCTGAACCACGCCCAGAGCCCCAGGCAAATCCTTCACACCCCTACGCTGGCTTGGCGTATACCGGCCCAGCCCACTCAGCTTACGCATACAGGGGGGACGACAAAGCTACGTGTCCAAGGTCTTACCCCCTGCCTGATGTGACATGGTTGCGTCCGCTGTCCACAGCACAATGTAATGTGGTAGGGCCCTGGCCCATCATGCATACATAATGACCACACGGACCCACTTAGATAGATAGTGGAACTGGCTACGGGCACGTGCGCCCGGCCCCTTTTTATTACCAGGGTCACATGTCCAGTGACGCCTGTGCTGGATGGGTGTGGGGTGAGTGTAAGCCAGCCCTCAGGGAGTGGTTGGTGCTGGCAACAACTAGAACAGTGATCATTGGATCACACACACAGATTCAATCATAAAGGGTCCATGAGTTATGGTGCACTGAGTTAGTGGCACCTGAAGAGCTGAGCAGGGTATCAAGCTGATGATGGCATCCAAGTCAGGTGTGAGCAACTTAGATAGGCTGGCTGTGAGACTCCTCCGACTCTGGCAGTTGTTGGTTGGAGGTGGTCCTGGCGGTGGTGGCGGGTGTGCAGCCAGTGATGATGGCGTGTCCTTGCAGGTCAGGATTGGATTTGATTTGCGAGCCCTACTGACCGCAGTGTGGGCCGGAGGCAGCGGTCAGAAAGGGCACACAGCCACGTGACGATGACTTGAGCTGCACAGAGTTAGTGGCACCTGAAGCGCTCGGGCGGGTGCGCGGCCTGTGCTGATGCGTCGTCCGGGCGGGCCGCACTGGAAGCAATGTCTGTTGCCTACTGGACTCTGCCATAAATGAATCAAGACTCAATTTGAATTGTGAGCCCTGCTGACCGCAGTGTAGGCCGGAGGCAACGGTCAGAGAGGGCACACAGCCACGTGACGATGACTTGAGCTGCACAGAGTTAGTGGCACCTGAAGCGGTCGGCGGGTGCGCGGCCTGCGCTGATGCATCGTCCGGGCGGGCCGCACTGAAAGCAATGTCTGTTGCCTACTGGACTCTGCCATAAATGAATCAAGACTCAATTTGAATTGTGAGCCCTGCTGACCGCATTGTAGGCCGGAGGCAGTGGTCAGAAAGGGCACACAGCCACTTGACGATGACTTGTGGTGCACTGAGTTAGTGGCACCTGAAGCGCTCGACGGGTGCGCGGCCTGCGCTGATGCGTTGTCCGGGCGGGCCGCACTGGAAGCAATGTCTGTTGCCTACTGGACTCTGCCATAAATTAATCAAGACTCAATTTGAATTGTGAGCCCTGCTGACCGCAGTGTAGGCTGGGGGCAGCAGTCAGAAAGGGCACACAGCCACGTGACGATGACTTGTGGTGCACTGAGTTAGTGGCACCTGAAGCGCTCGGCGGGTGCGCGGCCTGCGCTGATGCGTCGTCCGGGCGGGCCGCACTGGAAGCAATGACTGTTGCCTACTGGACTCTGCCATAAATGAATCAAGACTCAATTTGAATTGTGAGCCCTGCTGACCGCAGTGTAGGCCGGAGGCAGCAGTCAGAAAGGGCACACAGCCACGTGACGATGACTTGTAGTGCACTGAGTTAGTGGCACCTGAAGCGCTCAGCAGGTGCACAGCCAACGATGATGCGTCGTCCGGGCGGGCCGCACTGGGAGCAATGTTTTTTTGCCTACTGAATTCTGCCTCAATATTGGCATGTGGCGTCGACTTGTGGTGCACAGGGTCAGTGGCACCTGGAGCGCTCAGCAGGTGCACAGCCAACGATGATGCGTCATCCGGGCGGGCCGCACTGGGAGCAATGTTTTTTTTGCCTACTGAATTCTGCCTCAATATTGGCACATGGCGTCGACTTGTGTTGCACCGGGTCAGTGGCACCTGGAGCGCTCAGCAGGTGCACAGCCAACGATGATGCGTCGTCCGGGCGGGCCGCACTGGGGGCAATGTCTGTTGACTAGTGGTTTCCTCCATTAACAGAGATGTGGCACAATTTGAATTGTGGGACCTGCTGACCGCAGTGTAGGACTAAGGCAGTATCCGGCACACACATGACTCCGTGTTGCTGTGCCGCTGGATGCGCTGGGGGCCTGTGTCGCGGAGTCTGGAGGTCACGGCGGCGGACTCGTGGCAGGGTGAGGTGCGCCACCCTGGCAGACGCGTTGCCCATCACGGAAGAGAACCACGCCCAGAGCCCCGGCCTTTTTATCTGCACTCCTATGCTGGAGTGGCGTACGCCGGCCCAGCCCACTGCGCTTACGCTTACAGGGGGGGACGGCACAGCTACATGTCCAAGGTCTTCCCCACTGCCTGCAGTAACATGTTTGCGTCCACTGTCCACAACACTACAAACCCCAGCAGTATATGTCCACATGGACATGTCTGTGCTCTGCATTCTGTGGTCTGTTCAGCACATCACCGCCACACTTGGCATTGTGTACATTCTTCTTCATGGGTGAGTCGCCTCCTTCACACATACTTGGTTCCCACCTCTCCCCACATTCTGCACTTGTGTGGCTGTGGGGCCATGCCGTTTTCGGAAGGTCCGCTGTCTTGTCCTACGCTGCCTCAGTGGTAGTCCGGATAGGGGTCCGGAGGGGGGGGTTCCTGGGGGTGGTGGCGGTGGGTGTTGTGGCCCTCTTGGGTCTCCGAGCTGCATGTTCATTGGCTCCATGGCATCTGTGGGTCGTCAGATGTGGCTCTGGGCTGGGCTCCCTTTCATACTGCAGGTTGTTGTCCTGCTTAGCACCAGCAGAAGGCAGGTGTTAAATCCCTGCAGCTAACGCGCCTTATCGCCTGTTCTTGGTTCGCATCGCAGATCTGGCTGGTCGTTGAGAATATCGCGAAGTGGTGTTTTCGTGTGCTTTTGCACGGGAACGCCTACTCTGCATATCATTAGCTTTAGTTGTCGCATTCATCCGTGGCGATGTTTTTAGCGGCAGCTATCGCTGGTAAACTGGCGATATCGGCAGTTTGCACCAGCTTGAGAATAGGGCAATAAATCTATTACCACTTTTGCGGCGCTAAAGTGCCGATAAATCAGCGATAAGTCCTTGAGAATATGCCCCAAAGTGTACTAATTTAATTTTTGTGGTACTTTACATATATATGTTTAACACACAAAACTTTTAGAAAAAACTCACAATCACTGGATGATGTCATCAGTGATGTCATTTGAGATATCATCAGTGATGACACTGACCATGTCATGAGTGATGTACTATGTACTATGTGAGGTCATAAGCAGTGCATTCCGGGGAGTAATTTATAGTTAGCTCAGGTAACTATAACTGCTGAATTTCACTGGTTTTGTAGGAGTGAAATCTGAGCCTTACTATAATGTTCCTGTAACCTTTGTTTTTTTTCAGTGCATTTCTAAGGTTTTTTTTAATTATATTTCCTAGCTATAATGTCCCTGTAACATTTGGTTCTTGCAGTGAATTTCTAAGGTTTTTCTAAATTCTATTTCCTAACTATACCATCCCTGTTATCTTTGGTTTTTTCAGTGACTTTCTACATTTTTTAAAATTCTATTTCCTAACTAAAACTTCCTTGTAACATTTTGATTTTTAAGTGAATTTGTAAGGTTTTTTTAATTTCATTTCCTAACTGTAACTAGGGGTGGGCAGAAAACTCCGCTCCGCCAGCGTAGCGGATAAAGCCAGCCACCCCCGCTCCCCGGCCCGGTCCCTGCTTCTGAAAGCAGCCAGGCCGGGAGAGCCTCCCGGGCCCTGGTGGACCCCGTCCCCAGCGCCCGGACCCTCGGCTGGCTTGCAGTACGGGGGCTCCCGCACCCGGGGCCCGCCCGGACGGAGCACGAGCCCGGGCCCCGTCCCAGCTTCCGAACCCTAGCCAGGCCGGGAGAGCCTCCCGGGCCCAGGTGGACACCCTTCCCCAGCGCCCGGACCCTCGGCTGGCTTGCAGGACGGGGGGCTCCCGCAGCCTGGGACCCTGGGATGCAGCACGAGCCCCGGGCCCGGTCCCAGCTTCCGAACTCCTAGCCAGGCCGGGAGAGCCTCCCGGGCCCTTTGGACCCCCGACACCAGCGCCCGGACCCTGGGCTGGCTTCCAGGATGGGGGCTCCCGCAGCCTGGGACCCTGGGATGCAGCACGAGCCCCGGGCCCGGTCCCAGCTTCCGAACCCTAGCCAGGCTGGGGAGAGCCTCCCCGGGCCCCGGTGGACCACCCCGTCCCCAGCGCCCAGACCCTCGGCTGGCTTGCAGGACGGGAGGCTCCCGCACACCAGGGCCTGCCGGATGGAGCTCAAGCCCCAGGCCCGGTTCCAGTCCCTGCTTCCGAACCCTAGGCCAGGACAGGGAGAGCCTCCCTGGGCCTCGGGTGGAACGACTCCTGTCCCCAGCCACCGGACACTCGGCCTGCTTGACGGACGGGGGTCCCCCGCACCCCAGGGCCTGCCGGACGGAGCTCAAGCCCCAGTTCCCAGTCCCAGTCCCAGTCCCAGCTTCCGAACACTATGCGAGGCCTGGGAGAGCCTCCCCGGGCCCCGATGGACCCCGTGCCCAGTGCCCGGACCCTGGGCTGGCTTGCAGGATGGGGGGCTCCTGCACCCCAGGGCCAGCCGGACGGAGCTCAAGCCCCGGGCCCGGTACCAGCCCCAGCTTCCGAACCCTAGGCCAGGACAGGGAGAGCCTCCCCGGGCCCCGGTGGACCCAGGTCCCCAGCACCCGGACCCTCGGCTGGCTTGCAGGATGGGGGGCTCCCGCACCCCATGGCCTGCCGGACGGAGCTCAAGCCCCGGGCCCGGTCCCTGCTTCCAACACCCAGCCAGGCCGGGGGGAGCCTCCCCGGGCCCCGATGGACCCTCTGTCCCCAGCACCCAGACCCTGGGCCGGCTTGCAGGACGGGGGGGCTCCAGCACCCCATGGCCTGCCGGACAGAGCTCAAGCCCTGGGCCCGGTCCCTGCTTCCGAACCCTAGCCAGGCCGGATAGAGCCTCCCTTGGCCCCGATGAACGCCCAGACCCTCGGCTGGCTTGCATGACGGTGGGGCTCCCACACCCCAGGGCCCGCCGGACGGAGCTCAAGCTAGGCAAGTGTTGTCCGGGCCCAGCCCATCTGGTCGACGGCTGTGAACCTCCGTCCGGGAGGGGTGTCCCGGAGTACCCTATCCCTAGTAATCCGGAGGAAAAACACCCCTTTCTTGTAATCCGTGCGCACAGGGTGACAGAGGGGACCCAAGGCGCGAACGTACCCGACCTCCTGGAGCCCTGGCTGGGATCGGGGAGGCAAATGAGCCCTCATCGGGACTTCCAGGCCGGCCCGGCCATCTGGGCGCCCCATTGGAAATCATTGCGTGCGACCAGATGGCCGAGGGGATAGGTGCGACCAGATGGCTGGGACCGAAAGGACGCCCATCCGCCCGCCCCGAGCCTTCGCGGTAGGGCTCCCGCCTGCCCTTGCAGGGCTTGGGGGCTCCGCTTCCCG
>CAWUFW010013947.1:380000-442462 GCA_963921515.1 Calotriton arnoldi
AGCACCCGACCCGGGGCCCGGAGCAGCCCCTGGACCCAGCCGGGGCCCCTGGACCCAGCTGGGCCTACCGGGCCCAGAGGCGCAGCGGACGCCACCCCGGGCCCTCCAGACCCAGTCCCGGGCACCCTGCCACGCGGCAGGACCGAGGACGGAGCCCGGGGTGGGGAGGCCACCCTCCCCGGGGCCCTCAGGGGCCCTGGAAGGAGTTCCTGAACCCAGCCAAGCGAGGGGGGCTCCCCGGGCACGACGGAACCCCGTCTCGGACCTTTCGCATAGCGGCAGGCCGGGGGATGGGGCCCAGGGCTGGAGCACCCGACCCGGGGCCCAGAGGGGCCCCTGGACCCAGCCGGGGATCCCGGGCCCAGAGGTGCAGGGGAAGCCTCCCGGGCCCACGGGACCCCGTCCCGGGCACCCCTGCCACACGGCAGAACCGAGAGACAGAGCCTGGGGTGGGGAGGCCACCCTCCCCGGGACCCTCAGGGGCCCCGGACGGAGCTCCTGAACCCAGCCAAGCGAGGGGGGCTCCCCGGGCATGACGGAACCCCGTCTCAGACCTTTGGCGAAGCGGCAGGCTGGGGGACGGGGCCCAGGGCTGTAGCACCCGACCCGGGGCCCGGAGGGGCCCCTGGACCCAGCCAGGGCTCCCAGGCCCGGAGGCAAAGGGGAAGCCTCCCCGGGCATGCGGGACCCCTCCCGGGCACCCTGCCATGCAGCAGGACTGAGGACAGAGCCCGGGGTGGGGAGGCCACCCTCCACGGGGCTGCAGGGAGCCCCTGAACCCAGCCGAGCAAGGGGAGGCACCCCGGGCACGATGGAACCCCGTCCCGGGCCTTTGGCAGGGCAGCAGGCAGGGGGATGGGGCCCAGGGCTGGAACACCCGAGCCCCTGGAGCCAGCCCAGCAGGGAGAGGCTCCCCGGGCCCGCCGGACCACATCCAGGGCAGCCTGCCACGTGGCAGGCCCAGGGACGGACCCAGGGCTGGGGCGGCATCCTGGCCCGTCCAACTGCTGGCTGAGGACCGCTAGGCCGAGAGGGGTCCCAGAGTACCTTGTCCCTAGTAATCCGGAGGAAGGCTACCCCCCTTTCTGGTAACCTGTGCGCACCGCAAGACTGAGGGGACCCTATGCGCGGATGCGCCCGACCTCCTGGAGCCCTCGCTGGGATCGGGAAGGCAAATGAGCCCTCATCGGGAATTCCAGGGCGGCCCGGCCATCTGGTCACCCCATTGGAAAGCATTGCGCGCGACCAGATGGCCGAGAGGAAAACGCTACCTGATGGCCAGGCCCGTAGGAGGCCAATCTGCCCGCCCCGAGCCTTCGCCGGAGGGCTCCCACCTCTCCATACAGGGCTGGGCCTCGCACAGTGGGTATGCTGGCTTAGCATCCCTGCTGCTCCCAGGGCAAGCAGACTCAGAGAAAAAGGACCATCGGGCCCCTGGGGGTCCCGGCGGGCAGGCCCATGTGCTGCCTTCCCCCGTCTCAGCATCACCGGACGTCACGGGGGTCTGACTGAGCAAACTCGGAGAAAAAGGACCATCGGGAAGGGGCTGAGAGGCAGGTGCATACCCGGGCCCCTGGGGGCCCCGGCGGGTGGGCCCGGGTGCTGCCTTCCCCCGTCTCAGCATCCCCGGACCTCACGGGGGGTCTGACTGAGCAAACTCAGAGAAAAAGGACCATCGGGAAGGGGGCTGAGAGGCAGGTGCGTACCCGGGCCCGGGAGCCCTGGCAGGCGGGCCCGGGTGCTGCTCTTCCCCGTCTCAGCATCCCCGGACCTCACGTGGGTCTGACTGAGCAAACTCGGAGAAAAGGACCATCGGGAAGGGGCTGAGAGGCAGGTGCATACCCGGGCCCCTGGGGGCCCCGGCGGGCGGGCCCGGGTACTGCCTTCCCCCGTCTCAGCATCCCCGGACCTCACGGAGGTCTGCGTGAACAAACTCGGAGAAAAAGGACCATCGGGAAGGGGCTGAGAGGCAGGTACGTACCCGGGCCCCTGGGGGCCCCGGCGGGCGGGCCCAGGTGCTGCCTTCCCTGTCTCAGCATCCCCGGACCTCACGGGGGTCTGACTGAGCAAACTTGGAGAAAAAGGACCATCAGGAAGGGGCTGAGAGGCAGGTGCGTAACCGGGCCCGTGGGGGCCCCGGCGGGTAGGCCCGGGTGCTGCCTTCCCCCGTCTCAGCATCCCCGGACCTCATGTGGGTCTGACTGAGCAAACTCGGAGAAAAAGGACCATCGGGAAGGGGCTGAGAGGCAGGTGCGTACCCGGGCCCCTGGGGGCACCGGCGGGTGGGCCCGGTTGCTGCCTTCCCCGTCTCAGCATCCCGGACCTCACGGAGGTCTGCCTGAACAAACTCGGAGAAAAAGGACCATCGGGAAGGGGCTGAGAGGCAGGTGCATACCCGGGCCCTGGGGCCCCGGCGGGCTGGCCCGGGTGCTGCCTTCCCCGTCTCAGCATCACCGGACCTCACGGAGGTCTGCCTGAACAAACTCGGAGAAAAGGACCATCAGGAAAGGGCTGAGAGGCAGGTGCGCATCCGGGCCCCTGGGGCCCCGGCGGGTGGGCCCGGGTGCTGCCTTCCTCCGTCTCAGCATCCCCGGACCTCACGGAGGTCTGCCTGAACAAACTCGGAGAAAAAGGACCATCGGGAAGGGGCTGAGAGGCAGGTACGTACCCGGGCCCCTGGGGGCCCCGGCTGGCGGGCCCAGGTGCTGCCTTCCCCCGTCTCAGAATCCCCGGACCTCACGGGGGTCTGACTGAGCAAACTCGGAGAAAAAGGACCATCGGGAAGGGGCTGAGAGGCAGGTGCATACCCGGGCCCCTGGGGGCCCCGGCGGGCGGGCCCAGGTGCTGCCTTCCCCCGTCTCAGCATCCCCGGACCTCATGGAGGTCTGCCTGAACAAACTCGGAGAAAAAGGACCATCGGGAAGGGGCTGAGAGGCAGGTGCGTACCCGGGCCCCTGGGGGCCCCGGCGGGTGGGCCCGGGTGCTGCCTTCCCCCGTCTCAGCATCCCCGGACCTCACGGAGGTCTGCCTGAACAAACTCAGAGAAAAAGGACCATCGGGAAGGGGCTGAGAGGCAGGTGCATACCCGGGCCCCTGGGGGCCCCGGCGGGCTGGCCCGGGTGCTGCTTTCCCCCGTCTCAGCATCCCCGGACCTCACGGAGGTCTGCCTGAACAAACTCAGAGAAAAAGGACCATCGGGAAGGGGCTGAGAGGCAGGTGCATACCCGGGCCCCTGGGGGCCCCGGCGGGTGGGCCCGGGTGCTGCCTTCCCCCGTCTCAGCATCCCAGGACCTCACGGGGGTCTGACTGAGCAAACTCGGAGAAAAAGGACCATCAGGAAGGGGCTGAGAGGCAGGTGCATACCCGGGCCCCTGGGGGCCCCGGCAGGTGGGCCCGGGTGCTGCCTTCCCCCGTCTCAGCATCCCCGGACCTCACGGAGGTCTGCCTGAACAAACTCGGAGAAAAAGGCCCATCCGGAAGGGGCTGAGAGGCAGGTGCATACCCAGGCCCCTGGGGGCCCTGGCGGGCGGGCCCGGGTGCTGCCTTCCCCCGTCTCAGCATCCCCGGACCTCACGGAGGTCTGCCTGAACAAACTCGGAAAAAAGGACCATCGGGAAGGGGCTGAGAGGCAGGTGCGTACCCGGGCCCCTGGGAGCCCCGGCGGGTGGGCCCGGGTGCTGCCTTCCCCCGTCTCAGCATCCCCGGACCTCACGGGGTCTGACTGAGCAAACTCGGAGAAAAAGGACCATCGGGAAGGGGCTGAGAGGCAGGTGCGTACCTGGGCCCCTGGGGCCCCAGCGGGTGGGCCCGGTGCTGCCTTCCCCGTCTCCAGCATCCCCGGACCTCACGGAGGTCTGCCTGAACAAACTCGGAGAAAAAGGACCATCAGGAAGGGGCTGAGAGGCAGGTGCATACCCGGGCCCCTGGGGCCCCGGCGGGCGGGCCCAGGTGCTGCCTTCCCCGTCTCAGCATCCCCAGACCTCACGGAGGTCTGCCTGAACAAACTCGGAGAAAAGGACCATCAGGAAGGGGCTGAGAGGCAGGTGCGTACCCAGGCCCCTGGGGGCCCCGGCGGGCGGGCCCGGGTGCTGCCTTCCCCTGTTTCAGAATCGCCAGACCTCACAGAGGTCTGATTGACCCTCTCCCAAGTAATCCGGAGGAAAATTACCCACCTTTCTTGTATTCCGTGCACACGAGGTGACAGAGGGGACCCAAGGCACAAAAGTACCCGACCTCCTGGAGCCCTCGCTGGGATCGGGGAGGCAAATGAGCCCCTAATCGGGACTTCCAGGAAGCCCGGCCATCTGGTCGCCCCATAGGAAAGCATTGCGGGAGACCAGATGGCCGAGGGGAAAGGGGCGACCAGATGGCCGAGGGAAAGGGGCGACCAGATGGCCGGGCACGTAAAGGGGAGCCATCTGGTCGCTCTGTGCCCCAATGAAAGAGTGAGCGGGCGCCGGGGCACGGGGGACCCGAGGCCCAGGACCCCAGCTGGGCCCCAGCCATGGAGGCTGCGAGGGGGGAGCCGACGGGCCCTCCGACCTGGGGCCCGCAGACACCTCGACAAGCAGGCGAAGCGGGGAGGTCTGCACGGGACCGACGGACCCCGTCCCGGGCCCTTGGCATAGAGGCAGGCCGGGGGACAGGGCCCAGGGCTGGAGCACCCGACCCGGGGCCCGGAGGGGCCCTGGACCCAGCCGGGGCTCCCGGGCCCAGAGGCGCAGGGAAGCATCCCGGGCACGCAGGACCCCGTCCCGGGCACCCTGCCACGCGGCAGGACCGAGGACGGAGCCCGGGGTGGGGAGGCCGCCTCCCCAAGGGCCCCGGACGGAGCTCCTGAACCCAGCCAAGCGAGGGGGGCTCCCCGGGCACAACGGAACCACGTCTCAGACCTTTTGGCAAAGCGGCAGGCCGGGGGACGGGGCCCAGGGCTGGAGCACCTGACCCGGGGCCCGGAGAAGCCCCTAGACCCAGCCGGGGCTCCCATGCCCGGACGCTCGGGGGAAGCCTCTCCGGCCCTGCGGGAGCCTGTCCCGGGCACCCTGTCACTTGGCAGGCCCGAGGACGGAGCCCAGGTTGGGGAGGCCGCCCTCCCCAAGGGCCCCGGCTGGAGCTCCTGAACTCAGCCAAGCAAGGGGAGGCTCCCCGGGCACAACGGAACACCGTCCCAGGGCTTTTTCAGAGCGGCAGGCCGGGGGACGCGGCCCAGGGCCGGAGCACCCGACCAGGGGCCTGATGGGGCCTCTGGACCCAGCCGTGGCTCCCAGGCCCAGAGGCGCAGGGGAAGCCTCCCCGGGCCCACGGGACACCATCCCGGGCACCCTGCCATGTGGCAGGACCGAGGACAGAGCCCGGGGTGGGGAGGCCGCCCTCCCCAGGGCCCTCAGGGGCCCCGGCCGGAGATCCTGAACCCAGCCAAGCAAGGGGAGGGTCCCCGGGCACAACGGAACCCCGTCCCCGTCCCTTGGCAGAGCGGCAGGCCGGGGGACGGGGCCCAGGGCTGGAGCACCCGACCCGGGGCCCGGAGGGGCTCCTGGACCCAGCTGGGGCTACTGGGCCCAGAGGCACAGGGGAAGCCTCCCGGGCCCACGGGACCCAGTCCCGGGCACCCTGCCACGCGGCAGGACCGAGGACAGAGCCCGGGGTGGGGAGGCCACCCTCCCCGGGACCCTCAGGGGCCCAGGACGGAGCTCCTGAACCCAGCCAAGTGAGGGGGGCTCCCCGGGCATTACGGAACCCCGTCCCCGTCCCTTGGCAGAGCGGCAGGCCGGGGGATGGGGCCCAGGGCCGGAGCACCCGACCCGGGGCCCGACAGGGCCCCTGGACCCAGCCGGGGCTCCCAGGCCCAGAGGCGCAGGGAAGCCTCCCTGGGCCCAAGGGACCCTGTCCCGGGCACCCTGCCACACGGCAGGACCGAGGACAGAGCCCGGGGTGGGGAGGCCGCCCTCCCCAGGGACCTCAGGGGCCCCGGCTGGAGATCCTGAACCCAGCCAAGCAAGGGAGGGTCCCCGGGCACAACGGAACCCCATTCCCGGCCTTTGGCAGTGCAGCAGGGTGGGGGACAGGGCCCAGGGCCGGAGCACCCGACCCGGGGCCCAACGGGGCCCCTGGACCCAGCCGGGGCTCCCAGGCCCAGAGGCGCAGGGAAGCCTCCCGGGCCCACCGGACCCCATCCGTGCACCCTGCCATGCGGCAGGACCAGGATGGAGCTCCAGGGTGGGAAGGACGCCCTCCCCAGGGCCCCTGGGAGCCGCTGAACCCAGCCGAGCAGGGGAGGCTCCCCAGGTCCGCGGGACCTCGTTCAGGCATCCTGCCACTCAGCAGGACCGAGGACAGACCCTGGGGTGGGAGGCCGCACTCCCGGGGCCCCTGGACCCAGCCCAGCAGGGGAGGCTCCCGGGCCTGCCGGACCCCATCCAGGGCAGCCTGCCATGCGGCAGGGCCAGGGACGGACCCAGGGCTGGGGCGGCATCCTGGCCCACCCAGCTGCCGGCTGAGGACCGCTCGGCCGAGAGGGGTCCCAGAGTACCCTGTCCCTAGTAATCCGGAGGAAGGCTATTCCGCTTTCTGGGAATCCGTGCGCACCGCAAGGCTCAGGGGACCCTGGGCGCGAACGTGCCCGACGTCCTGGAGCACTGGCTGGGATCCGGGAGGCAAATGATCCCTCATCGGGACTTCCAGGGTGGCCCGGCCATCTGGCCGCCCCATTGGAAAGCATTGCGTGTGACCAGATAGCCGAGGGGAGAGGCGCGACCAGATGGCCGGGACCGAAAGGACTGCCATCTGCCCGCCCCGAGCTGAGCCATAGCGGTAGGGCTCCCGCCTGCCCTTGCAGGTCTCCAGGGCTCTGCACCAGGGACCCTTGTCCCGGGCAGATGGACACTTGGCAGGCAGCAGGACGGGGGCTCCCAAACCCCAGGCCCTGACTGAAACGCAGTCACCGGGCCGGTCCCTGCTTCTCAACCCAGCCAGGCCGGGAGATCGGGGAGCCTGCCCAGGCACGAGGGACCCCTGGAGATCGGGGAGCCTGCCCAGGCACGAGGGACCCCTGTCCCGGGCACACGGACCCTCAGGACGTGCGCTCGTTTTCCACACATTTTTCCAAAATTCTGCGTAGTGGCGCTACGCCAACTACGCCCAGCCCTAACTGTAACCCTTAACCTTTGACACTAAGGGGTCGATTTCAATGTCGTCCGGAAAGGCATCTGAGAGCCTTCCGGAGTCGCACCTTCCGACAGACTCGTACTGGGATCTGGTTTTCCAGAACGACGCATTACGATGCCCAAAACCCATTACTTACCAAACGACTTGGTCACTCTGAATCCGACTGGATATTCTGAACGAGAAGCTTTCAGAAATGCAGAATGGAGCTGTTCAGAGCCACTTCCGAGTCCGAATCCGACTGCCCAAGTATGATGCAAACGTCCTATGCGCCGAATTGGTCGGACCAACCAACTCATCAGAGCAGCCGGTAGGGGAATATTTCAGCTTTGAATCGTGATTAACAAAAGGGGGGACGCGGGCGGGCTAGTTTAACGAGGTCCAACGTACAAGCCCGGGAAGACTGTATACAAGGTGGGGTATGGAGTTCCTCAAAGGCAAATAACAGAAGAGAGGAGATACTGTGAGGTGTGAGTAGTAGTAGTATTAAGGTAGCTACTTGCCAAGTCAAAGGAAAAGGCAAACTAAGGGGGCAACCCCTTGGTGGAACTAGGGCTCTCACACACCCAGCAAGCTAGGTGTCATGCTTCATCATATGAGCCTGCCCCTCGTCCAGTCGGCGCTGCAATACCGGACGGGCTCCCGAACCGGGGCTCTTTAGCGGGGATCTTCTGTTCCTGCCGGTGGGTGCAGTGGGAGTAAGAGGCCTAGTGTGTGTAGACGTGAGAGAGTAGTGAATTAAAACAGGTCAGTTAATCCTAGCCATGATTTAATTTTTAAGGTAAACCGCCTGGCTAAAAATATATAGAGAGGGACAGTGCACTAGATGTAATGTGTCTAGTCATATAGTCCTGCTCTCAGATGATCGACATGTTTCGTGCCTCTAATGTCAGGGGGATCTGGGCACTTCCTCAGGATCAGAGTGAAAAAAACTATCTACACTACATGGTTAAGTGACATCTACCTACCACGTGTTAAGGTCGATGACCTGTAAAACAAATAAACAATAAACCTCAATCAATCACAAGGTCAATCAATCTCAAGGTCTCATTGGCACTTGTATTTCATCGTATCTCATCAACTATTAAAATAAAACAAAGAAAAAGAAAGAAAAAGAAAGAAGGAGAACCTTATTGCACGTACTAGTGTGTAGTTAAGCAGGTTTATATAAATAATAAATAAAATTACTGTAAAAATGCACTAGTATCACCATGTTGTGCTCTTGAAACTATTATAGAACATAATGTGATCCGGTAGTGCATAGTACTAAACATATAGATACCCATGGTCGTGCCTGATAAACTAATAAGCGATAGAGAGAGTTCAATGACTCACCTATCCTGCTGTCTAGAATTGCTAGCAACAGTACCGGCGGTAATGAAATGGACACCGTTGTGGGTCCTGTAAAGGCAAGTCAGAGGATGGGCGTTATGGCTGGCAGTGGAAAGAAAGCCAAAGATGGGGAGACAGAGGGCCCAGAGGGGTCAAACCAGCATTCAGATGCTGCAAGGAAATCAAGCTAACCCCATGTGGTCACCCATATTACTAAAAAGTTGAAGGCCCACAGGACAAAACGTGTCCACATGGTGACCTCGGGCATCCAAAGAATGGCCCAGCTCAGACAACTGTCTCAGAGGTAATAGTGCTGGGCTAGTATTGGACCCAAAGCAGAACAACACTCATAGGCAGCGACGGGCATAGGAGGAATCAGGATGCTCTACTGTAAATAGTAATGCCGATATGGAGCATGAGAATCGGCGGTAGGGGACCACACTGGCAGCCGAGATCGAAAGCTGCAACTAAATAGGCTTACCTCAACATTGGAGCGATCCGAGGTCCTTGGTAGCCACAGTTTGCACTAAGAAAATACTCACCCGCGTGTGGCCACGCCAAGCCTGCGACCTACCCTGCCGCCGGAACCGGGATGGTAACTGGTTGTGGGACTGTCCGACAGATAAGGCAGTCGCTCGCTCGGCGGTGGGCGGAGTCACGTGAGAAAAGTGTGATCTCGTGTGGCTGGGCAGGGTTCGTGAGGGCCTGCACTGGGGACTGGAAAATGAGGCGGCCATATTGGAATGGACCGGAAACAGCGCTGTGAGTGGTGAAGCGCCTATTCTTACTATTAGGACAGGGATTGTATGAATTTAGCCAGTCCTATAATAGTGTAACCAATAAGGAATGTATATACGCATTACCCACCATATCAGTGAAGCCAGCCTGTGAGCACAGCAACTGTTCTAGAGATAAGGCCATCGTTCGCTCGGTGCTGAATAAAGTCCCGTGATGGTGTGTTTGATCGGCAAATTAGAAAATGGGATGGCCAAGTTGAAACAGACCGAAAATATGTTGAGAGTGCGTTAGTAAGGCGCCAGTTCCGCTCGATGTATGTGGAAGATAACCAGTCAGGTTATAATGGAAATTTAAAGAAATATACGTGAATATATCAATAACAATATCTATATGAACATCCAACAAGAATACATTACACCATATGCATCAATGCGATGCACCATGCTGGTGAGATCCACCTACTGCCATGACGGGATCCCTTGTAGGAAGCATATTAGGGATCAGAGGGTGCAGGGGGGGACAAAAGAATACAACTTGTATATGGCACCTAAGGATCAAAAGGAGAGGTGCAGGAGGGGCACAAAAGCAGCATGAAATCACTACACATAGTTATATGATTAGATAATGTGATTAAATAATAATATAATACAGGTCTAACAGTGCATCCTCCTATATGGTTAGTATACATGATGGTGGTTCAATAATGTCTAGATAAGTGAACCCCATGGGATGTCATCATTCAGCCCCTCAATATGTGTAGACAATCTCAGCACCCACCTCTGCTCGATTTTAAATAGTGCTGATTGTGAAATCTGTGGATGTGCTTCCAACACAATCCAATGCAGTGAGTCAGGAGGGTGTGGTGTCTCTTTGAAATGTCTGTATAGTCTAGTGGTGATTCTTTGGCAACGTATGTTGCTCCTGTGTTCGGTTATTCTGGTTTTGACTGTCCGCATGGTCATCCCTATATACTTCAAGCCACAAGGGCAGGTGATCATGTATATGCACTTTTTGGTGTTACAATTAGTGTGTTTGTTTAGGGACAATTTGAAATTAGTCAATAGGCAAACCTCTTTGGTTGCAGTAGTGAATTGGCACACTGTACAGGAGCCACAGGGGTGATGTCCTTTCACAGCTGGAAGACCCCACAAGTTCCTTTGTGAGTTGGTCGTATGCTGTTTGGGTCTTGTGTGTATTAGAATATCTCTAAGATTACGAGTTCTTTTGTATGCAAACCTTGGCTTAGGTATTTGTAGATCACCAGTGCCAAGAATGCCCCAATGTTTCAAAATGATCTTTTTGGTTCTAGCTGAATTAGGTGTGAACGTAGTAACACATGTTAGTATATCCGTCATGGGTTTTGGATGTACCTCAAGCAGGGCTTCTCTGGGGTTATTTCTTGCTCTTTTCATCGAGTCACTGAGTATTTTGGCAGGGTAGCCTCTGGCCTTGAGATTGGTTGCCAAAACAGCTGCTTCTCTCTTGTAATCAGTGACCATCTTACAATTGCGTCTAATGCGCAAAAACTGACCGAAAGGTAGATTCTCTTTTAATGTTTTCGGGTGGTGACTTTTGTATAGGAGTAGGCTGTAGCGATCAGTGGGTTTCCTATATAGGGTGGTGGTGATAGTACCCTCACTCAGTATAATGTTGAGATCAAGAAATGGGACAGTCGTTTCTGAAATAGTGTGGGAAAACTTAAGAAACTCATTCTGGTTATTTATCCATTCCACAAATTCTTCACATGTAGTCGGGGACCATGCCAGAATATAAGGATGTCATCAATAAAGCGTTTCCACAATATCAAATTATTGTGGTAAGGGTTGTTGTTATTATTTACCACATCCTTTTCAAATGCTGCCATGTAGAGGCAGGCCACACTAGGAGCAAATGTACTGCCCATCGAAGTGCCCTGGCTTTGATGGTATAGTTGTTGTTTAAACTCAAAGAAATTCTCAGTCAAAGCCAGGGTGGCGCACTCCATAATAAAGGAGATGGGTGTTGATGATGACCACTCTAAAGAGCTTAAAGCTGACTCTACAACTGTCAATGTAGCTCCTTGAGGGATGTTAGTATATAAAGCCTCAACGTCAAGGGTGACCAAAGGTCAATCTCTTCGATGTTCTGTGTTTCTTCAATGATTCGAAGGATATCCGTTGTATCCCTTACATATGACGGTGTTTCCTTCACCATTGGCTGTAAAAATGGTCACAGAACTTAGAAAGTGGCTCGAGTAATGACCCAATGCCAGAAACAATGGGACGGCCAGGAACCGGGGTAATACCCTTATGTATCTTAGGTAGAGTATAGAAGTAAGGAACCCTGGGTTCCTTGGCAATCAGGAAATTAGATTCTTTGTGACTAATCCAACCATTGGTCTCAGCTTCATACACCATTGTGGAAATGGCAGTGGTTAAGCGTGTTGTAGGGTCGACTGTGATAGGGGTGTAGTACCTATTATTGGAGAGCTGACGTCTACATTCTACGTCATAGTCAACGGCCCAGGACGGAGCTCCTGAACCCAGCCAAGTGAGGGGGGCTCCCCGGGCATGACGGAACCCCGTCCCCGTCCCTTGGCAGAGCGGCAGGCCGGGGGATGGGGCCCAGGGCCGGAGCACCCGACCCGGGGCCCGACAGGGCCCCTGGACCCAGCCGGGGCTCCCAGGCCCAGAGGCGCAGGGGAAGCCTCCCTGGGCCCAAGGGACCCTGTCCCGGGCACCCTGCCACACGGCAGGACCGAGGACAGAGCCCGGGGTGGGGAGGCCGCCCTCCCCAGGGACCTCAGGGGCCCCGGCTGGAGATCCTGAACCCAGCCAAGCAAGGGGAGGGTCCCCGGGCACAACGGAACCCCATTCCCGGCCTTTGGCAGTGCAGCAGGGTGGGGGACAGGGCCCAGGGCCGGAGCACCCGACCCGGGGCCCAACGGGGCCCCTGGACCCAGCCGGGGCTCCCAGGCCCAGAGGCGCAGGGGAAGCCTCCCCGGGCCCACCGGACCCCATCCCGTGCACCCTGCCATGCGGCAGGACCAAGGATGGAGCTCCAGGGTGGGAAGGACGCCCTCCCCAGGGCCCCTGGGAGCCGCTGAACCCAGCCGAGCAGGGGGAGGCTCCCCAGGTCCGCGGGACCTCGTTCAGGCATCCTGCCACTTAGCAGGACCGAGGACAGACCCTGGGGTGGGGAGGCCGCACTCCCCGGGGCCCCTGGACCCAGCCCAGCAGGGGGAGGCTCCCCGGGCCTGCCGGACCCCATCCAGGGCAGCCTGCCATGCGGCAGGGCCAGGGACGGACCCAGGGCTGGGGCGGCATCCTGGCCCACCCAGCTGCCGGCTGAGGACCGCTAGGCCGAGAGGGGTCCCAGAGTACCCTGTCCCTAGTAATCCGGAGGAAGGCTATTCCGCTTTCTGGGAATCCGTGCGCACCGCGAGGCTCAGGGGACCCTGGGCGCGAACGTGCCCGACGTCCTGGAGCACTGGCTGGGATCCGGGAGGCAAATGATCCCTCATCGGGACTTCCAGGGTGGCCCGGCCATCTGGCCGCCCCATTGGAAAGCATTGCGTGTGACCAGATAGCCGAGGGAGAGGCGCGACCAGATGGCCGGGACCGAAAGGACTGCCATCTGCCCGCCCGAGCTGAGCCATAGCGGTAGGGCTCCCGCCTGCCCTTGCAGGTCTCCAGGGCTCTGCACCAGGGACCCTTGTCCCGGGCAGATGGACACTTGGCAGGCAGCAGGACGGGGGCTCCCAAACCCCAGGCCCTGACTGAAACGCAGTCACCGGGGCCGGTCCCTGCTTCTCAACCCAGCCAGGCCGGGGAGATCGGGGAGCCTGCCCAGGCACGAGGGACCCCTGGAGATCGGGGAGCCTGCCCAGGCACGAGGGACCCCTGTCCCGGGCACACGGACCCTCAGGACGTGCGCTCGTTTTCCACACATTTTTTCCAAAATTCTGCGTAGTGGCGCTACGCCAACTACGCCCAGCCCTAACTGTAACCCTTAACCTTTGACACTAAGGGGTCGATTTCAATGTCGTCCGGAAAGGCATCTGAGAGCCTTCCGGAGTCGCACCTTCCGACAGACTCGTACTGGGATCTGGTTTTCCAGAACGACGCATTACGATGCCCAAAACCCATTACTTACCAAACGACTTGGTCACTCTGAATCCGACTGGATATTCTGAACGAGAAGCTTTCAGAAATGCAGAATGGAGCTGTTCAGAGCCACTTCCGAGTCCGAATCCGACTGCCCAAGTATGATGCAAACGTCCTATGCGCCGAATTGGTCGGACCAACCAACTCATCAGAGCAGCCGGTAGGGGAATATTTCAGCTTTGAATCGTGCCACAACATGATTTCTGCGACTGAGACTGTGCAGCTATGTATCCCATTGCGCATGTCATCCCTATACTCTACATCTATGATGAATACTACAACCCCAACTGACACGGTCATTGCAGACGGTAAGTAAGACACCTACCCCTTCACAATAACGCAATTATCCCGCGAAAGACAATACAAGAGAAAGCAGGGGTGAAACTACATGTAAATTTAGGGTGGAAAAGACTTCCAGCAATGTAGAGCCATTTTGGGGGTTGAGTAGCTAATAACCCCAGCAATGTACAGCCAATTTGGGGGTTGGGTGGCTAATACCCCCAGCAATGTAGAGCCAATTTGGGGGGTGGGGGGCTAATACCCCCAGTAATGTAGATCGAATTTGGGGGGTGGGAGCTAATACCACCAGCAATGTAGATCCAATTTGGGGGGTGGGGGGATAATACCCACAGCAATGTTGAGCCAATTTTGGGGGTGGGAGGATAATACTCCCAGCAATGTAGAGACAATTGGGAGGGGTGGGGGGCTAAAGCCCCCAGCAATATAGATCCAATTTGGGGGGTGGGGGCAAAAAACCCCAGCAATGTAGAGCCAATTTGGGAGGTGGGGGGCTAATACCGCCAGAAATGTAGATTCAATTTGGAGGTAGGGGGATAATACCCCCAGCAATGTAGATCGAATTTGGGGGTGGGTGGCTAATATACCCAGCAATGTAGAGCCAATTTGATGGGTTGGGGGCAAATACCCCCAGCAATGTAGAGAAAATTTGGGGGTTGAGGCAAATACCCCCAGCAATGTAGAGCCAATTTTGGGGTTGGGGGGCAAATACCCCCAGCAATGTAGAGACAATTTGGGGGTTGGGGGCAAATACCTCCAGCAATGTAGAACAAATTTGGAGGTTGGGGGGCTAACACTCCCAGCAATGTTGAGCCAATTGGTGGAGTTGGGGGGCTAACACTCCCAGCAATGTGTACTTGAACAATGAAACTGGTGCTCGTGCAAAGTGCCTCAATACCTACGGTTGGAGTACAAGCTGAAGAAAATTCCCAAAAAACAAAGCCAAAGGTCACTTTGCAGGAAATGCATTCTCACACTGTGGCAGCAAAAGTAACTGGCAACTTTAATGAATGGGCAGAGTGGAGCTGTTGGTGCTCTAGGGACTGTTGAAAAACCAGCAAAGTCTCATCATCTAGGAAATGGTATCTTAAAAAACTGTGAAATACTCGGGTGCTGCTGCGCAAAGACGACAGACCAGCCACCCACAGCAGCTCAAGGACTGTCTGTGTGTGTGGGGAAGCTGTCTCAGCCTGGGCTGACACACACGACGGGGGGGCTGAAGCCCATAGAGCCATATGGGCGTTGTGCTAGTTCAGAAAATGTTCTGTATAGGCTTGGATTTGTAATGTGGGCATTTGGGCCGGTGCACCAGGGTCACATGTGGGCCATGGTTTTGGGGCCTTTGTAAACCACACCAAGAGACTGACTCACTTCCACAGTCCCCACCAGGCCACTGCAAAGTGCCACCGGTATGTTGTGCTCACCACCTGTGCTGCAAATTGAGGCTGGGGGCCAGCATTTGGAGCATACCCACCTTGGCGCCCTGCCTTGCATGCCTTGCCAGAAGCAGTGTCATCTCCCCACCCGCCCATCACTTTCAGATCATGGCAGGTGCAGGAAGGTTGCGTTGTATGTAGGGACCTTGCAGGGGGCAAGCCTCATTTGGCCAGTCTAACCTACCCCTCAACCCCTTGATCAGCAGCAGTGTGCTTTTTGAAACCTCCCTTGCAGGTAAAAGCACAGAGGCTACAATGAAAGAGATGATCACGTAATGTGTGCCAATTACTTTCAGAGTGCCTGAGCATCATTATGATCCCAATCTGACCATGGTTGCATAGCATGTTGTGTATGTCCAATGAGGGAAGGCCATCATGAGGTAGGTACAGTTAGCCTGCTTAATACTAGCAGAAACACACATATGACGTTGGAACAGGAATGGCCATAACCGCATATATGTATGTATCACAAAGTGAATGCATGAGTCCACCACAACACACAATGAAACATCGCAGGCCAACAGAACTCAAATGTGCTCACAAAAGTATGACATTGTGATGCCTCTGTGTACAGTAAAGCCCAAAGGATATTGGCCCAGACAACACACAAGTCCACAGACCCAGCCACTCAGTACTGATTTTAGTGCCTCCCACTACAACAACCTAGAAGTGGTTGTGTCACAGTCGTCAGTGAAATATTTGTAGACAAAATCCATCTGGATTTTGAAAGAAGCATAGGCCAACAACAATGTAGGATACAGTCACCATTTGTGGACTGGGGCGCTGCACGCGACACCCAATCTGTATGTGTACAGGGTCATCTTCAGAGAATGTCATTCACACCAATTCAGCATCCAGCTCCTCAGGCTGGAGTGTGTGCCGCAAAAAAATAATCCCATTTTGAATGTGCAGATTGTGTCCTGCATAGTAGTAGGAGTAAGCATGAGTCTCAGGACGTAGGATCCACCAACAGTGTTGGAGGGTCTAGTGCACAGCCTATTGTGTAAGATAACCTGCCAGCACTGGTGAGGATGCCGGGGGGTGGCTCAATCTGTGGCTGTCCAACACAATTGGCATAGCCATCCTCAAGCCAGGGGATATGGGTACATCATGTGAGGATGAGGGATATGTGCAGAATGAAGTCTGCTTTGTCCACATTTGGCACTGAAACACTGTCTCAAAATCTATGAAAACATCAAGGAGACCTTCAACAAAGACATATTGCCCTCTGGCTCTATGGCAGTGTTTAATGGGCAAAATGGGAGTCCTTATGGACCCACACAAGGGCTACCCTTGCCAAACCAGATTAGAGGTTAAAAAATATTGACAATGCAAACACTTATGGAACTGGGTGTACTGTTCCAGTGTCACATCTGTGTTTGCTTACTGTGCAATGTGTTTTATCTGCACAACCAGAGATATCATCACAATGAGTCCATCTCCCTTGGTGTCCCCATACCTTGGACATTCAAAGTCAGAATGCCATTAATACCCATGCGTGTGTAGTCTACTGGGAAGTGTGGGGATGCGTTTCTGGAGTAGTCTGACCCCAGGTGGCACAACAACATACATCCTTGACTTTTCACTTGAGGGGAGCTATAGCCCTCTAAGCAATGGACTGCCATCCAAAGTTCCAACATCATGACATTTCAATATAATCAATCACTACCTCCATCCCAGGGCAGTATCAAGGGCAAGAATGACAAATCAGTGACAACAACTACCTACAAAGGGTAACTCGCCACTTATGCCCACACACAACTCAGACAAGGCAAGGCTAGATGGAGGCAACATGTCCTGTGAGGCCAATAGGTTTTGCATATGCCAGACTACTCAAAGCGGCCATTAAAACAATCAGTCATGAACATTCATTGGCAGACAGCAAGCTGCAGCAAACACATACTGCATCTTCATATTTCCTCTGGCAACTGTTTTTGCCAACTTACATACACATAATCTACACATATGTACATTTCAACATCACCTCATGGCCTGCATGAACTCTACTTGTGCGGGTATGACCCCTCTCACATCCACCTCAAAGTACATGCTCATCTCTCAATACTATCATACACACAAGCACATCATAAGCCCCCTCTGATGCAGCTTGCCGGAAAAAACTGTCTGCCCTACAAGCTCCAGCCTTGTAATCAAACTCTTCCAACCCTATTCTTACAATCTCACACTGGTGCTGCCCTTCTTACATCCACACCTACATTCACAGCACCACTCTTCATCACTATGTACACAACACCTTTCACATACATGACTTGTACACAATGTACTGTAATCATCACCTCCTCAACAGACGTCAAACGTAACCTGTTAAATGGACCACTCTCATGACCAGTTGCACTCTCAGTAATATCTTGGACTGCACTCATATCACAATGTGCACCATCACAACCCACTCTGACATGCACACTTAACACATCACCACATCTCTCAACAAGACACTTACATCGCTCAATGAATATGTCCTCAGTCATTCGCATATCACCATACACCCACCCTACTCTGCTTAAGATCTACAGATTGTCATTTCTAGAACAAATGCATCCACAGATTCAAACACAACAAACATCAACTGGACAACACCTCACATTTCACCATACTGCACCCTAAATTACACAATTGGTGCATAACCTTTACATACACTTATCCACTTTGTTACAAATGACAAGTTTAATCTTGACTCGCTGTGGCCCTGTCACATCCACATATGACTTCCATGCTCCATACCCCCATTGACTCATGCACATTAACAACTATCCTCACTCATTGAAACTGCCCTGTTACTGTCATCTCTCACCGTAGTGCCACAGACTACAGCTCTCACCTCCTGCCAGAATCCAACCTTGTCTAGCTGGTTATAGCCCTATCACCTCTACCTATTCCTAGCATACCTTGCACAGGATTTAACCAGTCTTACAAGCTCGCACACTCTGATTCACACCCCGCATTTAAAACCACTCACATTGGAACAATGTGGATACTTCACGTCTCCTACACAAGAACTGCCTATGAACTGAACTCCTACCTTACACTCTCTGACAATCTCTAAATTTGTCCTGCCCCCCAATACATATGAGTCTCTACTCCATTTCAAAATTGGAAACACTAGTCTCTCTCACGTCTACCCTTGTTTAAGCTAGCTTACCACATGTAACATTAACCTTGCAAAACACATCTGCAGCTAGGCCTCACATTCCAAAATCTACCTCTTCCCCTGTGTGACAACTAAGAGCATGGATGTGACACTGGCTCCTATAGCATCTGCACAGCAGACGGGCCCACAACACTTCTGTGCACTCACAGTCCACTCAGCTTACCACATGTAGCACAGGGCAATCCAACAGACACAACAGCACTCCTAGTTCAGCTCTGTGTGATCTGGAAGAGCATCAAGCATGGCTCAAAAAGACCCCATTGTCAGTCATGCACACATGACAACCTACATACAAATCATATGCTCAACTATGACTGATGTGTGGTTGTAACTGTGAAATCCAAGCTTGGACAGACAAAACACACCATCCACATGATGTACCCAAACAAAAGCAGGATGGCATGACTGACATATAAATTAGAACGCACTGGACTATTAAGACCACAGGCACCTTGCCGAACAGGAATAGCTGCAGAAAGTGGAGTCCTTGGAGGCAACAGGGTCGGAAGACTGTGAGAATACTGCTCACCTTACACTCACCATGGGCACAGGAAATGTATCAGATGAGTACACAGCCATGAAGGGAATTTGCCTACAGTGGCATGCCACCTGTGGCAAGGTTCTTTGCCACTGGTCTACCAGATCTAAAGTAGACACAGACATGGGTCCACCACTATCAAGTTACATACAAGTATTGTACCATTACTTTGTGTTCATGACTGTGTCCAAAGTGACTACCATGTAGTCAAACTCCATATCTACCCAGGTGTATTGATGAGACAGGTGTCTTTCTGCACATCACAAACATATGCAGCATGCTTCTCCTAAACTGTTGTACTTTGCCACACTTGCACTATGTTGACATCTGAAACCATGAACCATGTGGAATTGTGTTTCCTAAACAAAGCTCTGTGACTTCATGGCACACTCATAGACAAAACCAATGTTAACATTGACATCTAGCTAAAGTAGGCACACAAATCTAGGATACATACTGACCAAGTGCTTGTACTCCATGGAAAATATGCAATACATCCCATACTGACATCACTGTCTACTTACACCCCATATTACACATGAATGACAGTTAACCAGAAATCCATTTTGAGGACACAGAAATTTTGATAAAATAAATATGAAATGCTTTAATCAGCATATGATGTGATGAGAAATAGGCCAATGGCCAGTCCAATGAAAGTCAATGGCTTTGAGGGCCACATATATAATGGCCTTCACTGCTTGCCTGCACTTTGCCAGCAAAGGGACACCTCCCACAGGAGGGGCATCTAGGGGGCAGGCCAGGCACCAAGGGAACAAGTCTAAGGGAGACTGGCTTGGGTTTTGGGAGGGATGGGATCATGAGGGGTGGGTGAGTCGACTGCAGTGGTAGTGCCAGATTGAGGGGGTTGTGGGTCCACTGCAGTGGGTGGTTCAGATTGAGGGGGGCAGCTGTAGTGAGAGAGCTAGATGGAGGGGGGATGGGCTGGGTTTGACCATTTTGGGGATGGTATAATTCTGTATGGTGTGGACAGGAATAGGGAGGGGCTCAGACTTTTTGAGAGGGGGTTTTGGTGCAGGAGGTACTGGGCTGGGCAAATATGGGTTGGTGGAGGGGGTTTCGACTTAAGAGACCGGGTGGATTTACTGGTGGGGTGTGATTTTAAGCTTTGTTTTTTCTCGGGGGCAGGTGTAGATGCAGGACCGGGGGGTGGATTGCCTCTTCTTCTTGGGAGTGGGTTTGTAGGTGTGGGAAGGGAAGAGGTCCAGGGCACAGAGGTGGAGTGTCTGGGCAGAGGGGGGATCAGGAGAGGCAAGGGTAGGGGTTGTGGAGGCAGAGGGTTCTGAGGTCTGCAGAGTGTCTGTGGATGCATGTGTATCATCTGCTGGTATGTCTCTGGTGGTGAGTGTGCTGTCTGTCATGTGTGTGTGTGTGTGGGTTTGTCCTTGTGTCTGTATGTTTGTGTGCTGCGTGTGGCTGTTGATGTGGCTGCATGCGTACGTTTGCATGTGCTTGGGTCAGGGAGGGTAGGTAGGACTGTGGATGGGAAAGAGGCAGGAGGGGGTAGGATAGCTGGAGCTGGAACACTGCTGCCATCAGTGTGGAGGCCAGAGCCTGATTGGATCTCTGTAGGGCAGACATGTCAGAGTGAATGCCCTCCAGGAATTCTACCATTTGTGTTAAATGATTGGTATGCACCTGGAGGACATTCCCACAGAGATCTGCCTCAGGATGTCAATGGCCTCCACACTCAGGGCAGCAGGGGAGACCGGGGCAGGGGGTGAGGTGCCTGGCGTGAAGGAGACACCCCCCCTTCTAGGGGAGCAGCCACAGACACTGGGCCTGGGAGCAGCTGGGAGGGTGGAGATGGTAGTGGTGGTGGTGGACTCCGATGTAGAGGATTCAGTCCCTGGGTCATCCACCACCACAAAGGAGTCCTCACTGGAGCTGGAGTCGGCTTCAGATCCTGCAGATGTTACATCTGACATGGCCTCAGTGTGGCTCCCCTCACCATCCACGCCACTGGGTCCCTCCTCCTCAGACTCAGCACTGGACCCAGTCAGGCAGGCTGCTCCCCCTTCGTCCATGGCACTGCCTCCTGCGCTGGCCGGTGCTGATGCTGTGAACAAGAAAAAAAAAGATTCACATAAGTCATCCCTATGCACTTGACACTTAGGTAACATCACAAACCTTCACAGATCAAAAAAATACATCATTTTGACTACTGCAATTACCTCTTGATACATTTACATACATGGCACTTGTTAGTCTGCCAGTTAACCATTGCTTCCCTCACACATGATATCATCTGCAACATTGGGTGTATCAACATCAAATGCTACAACTACAATGTCAACTACTTCACTATGTAGCAGGTGATGTATTGTCTTTTGCTCCTGACGGTCTTGTGTCCTGACATACCTGTCTCATCTCCTGCAAGGGAGTTTATAACTCACAATGGAAATAAGATTCACACAATTGAACTGAGACATGGTATCCATTCTGCAATCCCTAGTCATCAAATTGTGAACCATTGGCTCTAATGTTACAGGTCAAATGACTTCCTTGTCAAACTTTAAGCTGTCGTAGTCATTGTGTGAGTCATATCACACAGATAACAGTGATTGTGCTCATTTGTCCTGTAACTTAGGTTCTCTACTGTCAGGTCACACATCTGACTCTTATTGTGGAGACACCAAGGTAGTAGGCATAGCTATGGTGAGAGGCACATAGCACACTGTCTTGTGCGATCTATGCACAGTGTCATGAAGATGAATCAGAATGTTGTGCACATTGTAAACAGCTCACCATTTTCAGATGGAACAATGGTCAACGCACTTCCAAGTCCGATGACTGCATCTTCACAATGCTTCAGGTGGAACACCATGCCACTGGCCTGTCTGGGTACGTTGTCTGTACAGACTATCAGTACCGAACCTCTATTCTTCATGGGTCCAGTCAACACTGTGTACCAATCCTGTCTAAACTGCAGAAGTCCCCATTTGTATGGGCCAAGTCTGAATGTCCCTCACTTCTTTTTGACATATTGCAAACTTTGTACAGCTTACATTGCTCTTGTTTTCCATCTCATTTTGGTAACTTACTCCAAAATGATGCACATTTGACATCTCTCAATCTGACAGTGATGCATCATACACATGATTTACAAAGCCCTCAAGTATGAATAGTCAAGAGTATTTACACACATGTCAACCATTGTGAATTTGTATCTAACACCATCCCTTACAATTTGAGCCATGTTTCCATCAGTGACCACTTGTGTTTGACAGTGAATGGCATGTGTCGTCACTATTACAGAGTCAGACACATGGACTCACTCTTTTAAATGGAGTGAATGGAATCTTCCACACAATCATGTGAAATGTGACAGGTGACCAGAGTTAGCATACCTGTAATTGGCCCATGGGATACATTTGATTACACTGAGCACCACGGCTGGGACCTAACATTGGCACACTGACTAAACAAAACTCACCAAGGCCTCAACATAGATGTCACCTGCTGCCGGGAAGTATAGAATGGGCTTTTCACACTTGAGTGTTCCAATAACAACATACTTCACAGATTTGTTGAAAGCACACTGAGAACAGGTCATACAATAGTCAATGTGCTGACAAATTTCGAGCAATTTCATTACTCATGAAGGTTATCTCCATGCACATGTTGTTGTAATTTGTGCTGATCACATGAGCATGGCACTACTGCCACTACCCAGAACATAACTTCCTCACATGTTCCTGATGAAAGGGGCATACCATGCATCTAATTATCCTTGTGCATATGCATCTTTTAAAACTGAACAGTGGTTTTGACCGACTTCCGACATGTAGAAGGGCCAGCAGGCTAAGATACTACAACATGCATGTTTAAAGAAAGCTGTGCGACAAGGCACATACTCACCCTCTCCTTGCTGCTGTCTGGCTTTCAACTGCCCATCCAGGTCAAGGAAGGCTACAGCTAGGATGCAGAGAGTGTGGGGGGGGGTCAGGATTCGGCGCCTGCCCCTCTTGCCAAGAGCTGACAGGCCCAGCTGGACTTCTGCGATCTTCTTGGTCCAGCCACGAAGGTCTTGCCAGTGTTTTTGGCAGTGGCGGATGCGCCAATTTGCGACCCCCAAGTTGCACACCTTCCGGGCGATGGTCCTCCACATTTTGGCCTTCTGATGGAAGTTGACCTGTAAGTATGACATGGTGACAGACCATTAGTTCACATGCAACATGTTTCTGAGTCAGACACTTGTACACATAGGTCATGGTCAGATTGGCAACAATGTCTAAGGGGTAGGCAATTGGCATTATGTGCAGTTGTCCTGTGTTCAATGATGACTCCGTCCCATGAGAACAGTGATAAGATATTTACCCCAATACACACACTTCTACAGCAGTGTACCTGCCCAGAACAGTGATCTACACACTTTTAAACTTACAAAAAACAGTTTACATGCTTGCCTATGAGATTCCTAATGCTAATAGTGCCTGGTAATTGCACATATCCAATGAAAATTCAATGTAATCATCAACTCACCTGCTCCTCTGGTTTGCCATACAGCTGGCTGTACAGTGGCAGGAGGGTGTCCAGCAGGACCTGGTTCTCCTCTTTGGTGAAATCTGGGGCCCTGCCATCTGTACGCCCATAGCAGCTCCCAGAGGATGTGGACACAGCAGCAGAGAGAGATGGGGAGGTGCAGGAATGATGCAGGTAGTGCAGGCAAGTGAAGTCTCTAGGGAACAGACAGACTTATATCTAAACAGAAAGGTGGTCTTAATTACATGCGGCCAAAGCGATAGGTTCGCTTCGGTCGCATTTTCCGAATCGGTGTAATGCATAGCATAACATTGCATTGCAGATGACATGCCTACAGCGACGTTCAAAAACTCATCATCGGACTGCGAGTGATCTTGATACATTGGTGATGGGAGGTTACCAAGTCGATTTCAACGCGATGAGGACACGACCTGAAACGCACGTCTGTCACCATAACAACTTCCAGCCAATGCCTGTGTCCAAACCGGTTAGGATGCGGCTACCATGTCCTTTGAATACTCACCTGCGTCTGTCACCATAACAACTTGCAGCCAATGGCTGTGTCCGAATCTGTTAGGATGCGGCTACAGCGTCCTTTGAATACTCACCCGCGCCTGTCACCATAACAACTTGCAGCCAATGGCTGTGTCCGAATCGGTTAGGATGCAGCTACTGCGTCCTTTGATTAATCAGTCGGTAGGTCAGACACTTCTGTAGTTGATGTATTTTTGTGCAATACATGTGTGGAGGCAGTTTTTTCATGGTGAAATGGACTTTTAAATAAATAGCTCACACTCCCATGAGGAGCTAACCTTGAGGGGCACATGACACACTGATTTTGAGGCTAATACCAACATGATACAAAACTTCTCCATTTACCCTCCTAGGCTTTGTCACAGTGCCAATGACTTTTTGGGGATGTACAAGTCCATTTTTGACATATTCACTGCAATTGGGGACTGTGTGACCCAGTGTGCAATCTGTGTGATTTCTGATTGTAAATGTTTGGTGTCTAAGTCATGGATAAAGCATTTACCTTTGAATGAGTAGATCGTGACATTATGCAGCCACATCAGCTTGTGTTTGTAATGTGATTTACTAGTCTATCTTTGTGTCCCAGAATTAAGTGGATGATGGCATTATATATGCAAGTCCTACATTGTTAATGTTTTGTGTATGTGATTGTATGTGTATTGCGGACATGACAACATGACAGTGTCCACCCTGTGACAGTAGTGTGCATGATTCACATTGTGAGACACTGTGTGTATTAGGTGTCCCACATATCTGGCATTACATGATCCTATTGTGGATATCTTTGAACCATGTAATTGTTCTCTCAAACCTATATGTTGGCTTATTTTGTGGGGAGTTGTTGAGTATGTGATGCTTGATTGCATGAAGAGTGACAGACACTAGTGATTTTTACACCACAGCACTCAAATTGCTGTGTCACCATACCTTAGTAACATGTCTGGGAAGGGTACTAATGCTCTGATATGTATCTAAGGTCAGCCTTTCTCATCGAAATGTGTATTTCCAATGTTCTGTAGTTTTAGTTGTGTTCAGATTTCATGTTCTGTTTGTCTCAATGCATGTAGCTTTGTACATTGTGAACTAACACCAACTGTGTTTACACTCTACACATAGGTATCGCAGACGGATACCCCATGTCATTGGCTCTATTGATGGAACCCACGTTGCATTGATCCCACCACAGGCAAATGAGCAAGTTTATCGCAACAGAAAACATTACCACTCCTGGGGTGGTTTGGTATGAGTTTAAGGCAGGGGTTAGGGGGGAAACACTTAGTTAAAGCCTATACCGCCAAAGGAACGAGGCCCAACGGGTAAAAATACTATAGAAGACTCTGTTGGAAGCTGAGGAAGAGCTTACCTGTGCTCTAGCTTTAAGGATACCCCTAGAGAATATATTGCTTAGACTTGCTCTCGCCAAAGCCGATATAGGGGAGAGGAGTTGGCCTAATGGCTAGGGCGGTCGACCTCGAATCTGGGGAACTGGGTTCGAGTCTCCGCAATGAGGCTGAACATCCTGTGATTCTGGGCAAATCACTTAATCTCCCCGTGCCTAACAAAAATGAATGTGTCCTCATGTAATGCAACTGGTGCTATGTAAAGCGCTCTGATACCCGATTCGGGTTAAGTTCGCGCTACATAAACCTCTAAAAAAAAACAATTCGACTAAGGCAGCTGAAAAGTTTCTTGCTTGGGGACAAAATTGCTATGAGCTTAACGAGCGTGTAGGGCATGTGTTGGCAGCACGTTTAAGGCAGAAACAGGCAGCAGGAGAGATACTTAAGATTTAAGATGAAGGGGGGAACCTAGTAAAGGGCTCTACAGGGATTCAGGAAGAATTCTGCAAATACTACAAGAAACTGTATCATGAGTAACTAAGGGAAGGAGAGAATTTAATTAGAGATTATTTAAATAGCATTGAAATAGAGCAACTAACCCCCACAGATGCGGAATTGCTGGAGAACCGACTCACTGAGGAGAAGGTTTACGGGGCACTTAGGGACCTCCCCTCTGGTAAGGCAGTGGGGCCTGATCAGATACCCCTTGAATTTTACAAACCTTCCTTACCACCATAGGATCAGACCTGGTTAGAACAATCTGCCAGGCACAGTAGGGGAGTTCTGTTCCTGAATGATGGGCCGGGGCATCCATCACTAATTTAAAAAAAAAGGGGAAGCCTTCTAGAGTAGCTGGTTCCTATAGACCTACTACCCTTATGAACAGCGACGCGACGCGAAAATATTGTCGAAGGCCTTAGTGACACGCTTAAGCTATATAATTGGTAAAGTGATTTACCCCACGGGTTTATACCTGGGAGGGGCACCACGGTTCATATCCGCAGGGTCATAACATTGTTTGATGCAGCGGCAGCCTCAGGAGACCTTATGGCCCTGATTTTATTGGATGCTGAGAAAGCATTCAATAGGGTCTCCTGGGAATACCTTTGGGCGTTCCTGGCATGGTTCGGTATTGTGAAGGGTTTCATTAGGCAATCCAGGTCTTCTACAAGGCTCTAGTAGCTCGATTAAGATTGAATGGGGGTATGCAGAAGTATTACCGATCACACGGGGTACTAGGCAAGGATGCCCGTGCTCTCCCCTTCTCTTTGCATTATATATTGACCCCCTCATCCGGAAGTTTGACGCCAGTAAGGATATAAGGCCAATGCGGTTTCAAGGGCTAGAAACCAAAGCCTTGGCCTACGCTGACGATGTGGCTCTGGTAATCCCTTGTTGTATTCCTCTTAGGGTGTCCATACACGGGCTTTCCTGAATCATGTCCTTATATAGGCACAATTCGCCCTGCCCTTATATAGGCATAAAATCCCAGTCCTTATTTAGGCATTAAACCGTGCACTCCAAATACAGGCATGGTCCCCAACATCCGTCCACCCTAACGTCACAACGAGTTCTTGAAGAACAGACCCTTAGGCTTCGGGAATTTCCCTAGCACAGGACTATTGATTTCTTCAAGGACTCATCGATTATGCATGAACCATTATTCCTTAGGGGTTCATTCATGACGTCTTCCGCTGTCCAATTCACATCAATGCTAACATTCTGAGGTACCTTTCAGGTATAAATATACCTTCCCTAGCCCTTGTAAACTGGAGGAGACCTCGACTTCACAGGAGCCCGTTTCCCGGCCTGACGCACTGAGAAGACGCTGTCATCCCTGTGCACAGAGAGTCCAGCTTCCAGTGATCTGACTTCCCTTGCGGGGTGTTGGAGTTCGAATCTGGCAAGAGATTCCTACCTCTCTCATTCTTAAGGTATGGAGCTGACTAGAACCTAGAGGGACTCTTGGCATACTAGGCATACTAGACTTAACATACTCTTAGTATACCATAGTAAGGAATACTTCACCTACTTCACACCTCTCCCTACACCTAGGTTAGGTTAGGTACATTGGGGTAGAACTAGCTTAGCAACGTATCGTATGAGTACTCGCATTTTTAGCTCATGTTATTTATGTATGTGAATATACGCTAAAAGATAATGCTAACGCAGTATTATTTATTTCTACTGCTTACGCTGTACATTATTTATCTCGCATACTGTCTTGTGATCGTAACAGCACATTTAACTTACACGAGAAACAAGACTGTTCAATAAATCTTTTATTGAAACGCCAGTCTATTCTTTCTGTGTAAATTTGAGGAAAACTAAGCATGCACGATTGAGCTGAGTGAAATAGTTATCTATTGTTTCTACGACTCTGGGACACGTTCTGATTCTAAAGGAAACAAAGTTGTCATGTTTTGCGGCTGCCAGAAACTACTCCCTTCTTGTCGTCAAGGAGTTTCTAGTGGCCTCTGAGCTAGCTGGCACAAGTAATTAAGTTTAATATACGCGATAGGGACATACTGACCTTAGTCCTATGTCAAACCTATAGGGGATATTATTCCAATGCTGCAGAGCCTATTAGGGAAATAGGAGCTACACTACATGGCGCCCAACGTTTGGTAAGGCGGTAATTTAACGCTAGATACTGAGTAACTCAGCCGTGCTTTTCTCTCAGAGACCCCTACCCATATACTCCAAAAGACGTCTGGAGTGGGCAGGGTTAAGTATCCACCAAGGCTAAATAGGGAAACACCCTATATATTAGCTGTTTGGTGTGCTCAACGTTGAAGGATACAGTGTTCCAAAATATTGTGCACCTTATCTTTGTTTCCTTGAAACTTGTTCTACATTTAAAAAAGAAAAAAAAATGCCTGACTCTCAAATGGTGGAGCTGCGGCTGATCCAGCCCAAGCAGCAGTTTTTAACTTTACAGGTTTAAATGAAACCGAGGAGGGTGTTATAGACATCCATCCAAACTTAAGAAGAGCCATCACTCTAAAACTTATAAAACACGGTCTGCCACCAAGAGGTGGTAGAGCAGTTTTCGTGATAGAGGCACACGAATCCTTTCAGACAGAGGTATTCTATTCATGGGTAATATTTCCTGAATCCAATTCAGTAACAAAACTGTTTCACTTCTACAAAGAAGATGATCTACCAGAGGAATACATTCCTTTCGAGGATATAGAAATTCCATTAACATACCAGGAGCATCAGCTCTGGTTTAAAGGTGCCCTAAAACATCACAGAAACATTACCAGGCTCGGTCCATTAGGTAGACCAGGAGCAACATGGCCGATTCTAGCCGGCTACACACCTCATCCTGACATTGAAGAAATGTCAAACGAGGAATTACTTACTCAACTTACAGAGTTAATAAAAATCTACAGACAATTGGTCCAATATGTCATGCAGACTTTCACAGTCCAACCACCATTGACACTTCCAAATCCAACTCCCCAACAGGGGAATACACTAAAAATTACACCACAGACTCTATACGCAGTCATGGGTAAAATGCCCACAAAACGTGAGCAAATTCCTTTCTGGATAGCTCAAAAAATTACTCAAATAGAAGCAGTATTTCCAAATACTAGCCCTTATGAGAAACACAGAATCCTAACAATCAGTTTACCAATGGGGATCACACCACAACTGGAAGACTGCACCATTTGGGGCTCAGTCTTTGCTGCCATCTATACTAAAACACATGGTATTCCGTCAATTGCGGTAATCCCAGAGGTCCTGAAACAAATTCAAAATGAATACAGGGCAGAGTATGCTCTGAATTTAGGTATGAAATTACTGAAAAATTTCGACCAGGTCTCAACAATAATATTATCCAATATTAAAGGAGAGGCAGCAGCAGTGGCCTGAAAATGGTTTCAAAGATGCGAAAGGTGGCACAATAAAGCATAAAATGCTTTGGGAACAAGTAGTTCAGTTGAAAAACGAACTACCAAAGGTTCACGTGATCCACACACTGATCCATCAACGTGATGGCGTTCACGTTGCAGGGAATTCATTGGCTGACGAAGCCGCAAAGGGGGCTGTTCAGACTGCTTCCGTAGCTGCGATCACTCGTTCAAAAACAAAAATAGACGGTGAGATAATGTTGGCTGTCAATGCTTCAAGCAAGGGCAGCAGTGTAGCGTTACCAAAAAAGTATCCACTCAAGTACTCTTATGTAATTGATGCGAATAACGTTCCTTTTGCTCGAATCCCTGGAGTGGGGGATAGGGTAATTCCAAACATGGAACGTAGAGCGGCTTTGATTTATGAAGCACATTTGGGGGAGGGTCTGTCACATCAAGGGATCTCTAAAACAATTTTGACATTAAAAGAGATGTACTGGTGGCCTGGGATGAATACAGAAATACACATCTTCATCAATAACTGCATAGACTGTAAATTACAGCGGGAAAGCCACAAGACACCATGCTACAAATGTAGCTGCCCAGTGCAGACACCACTGTTAGACAGCATTAGACTATCTACGCGCATGCGTCCTTCTGGACACATGCAATCCCACAAATACTGAACCAAGGTTCCTATGGATATGGCCTCAGCGCTTGGCTGACGCTCGAACTGTTATAAAAGATTTGCGAGTCTTTATCGGCACATACGCAATAGGCACGCTACATTCTGACCAGGGCCCTGCGTTTAGCTCTCGGGCTTACAAAGAAGCCATGGCCAGTCTGGGCATTGCATTGCAGTACTCCTCTCCATTCCATCCTGAGGGAAATTCGGTTGTGGAAAGGAAAAACCGGGACATAAAGCAGTCTATAACAGCTAGGGTATTAGGTTCGGGTGATGGGTGGGTCAAACATCTTAATGGGGTCCAACGCTCATTGAACAATCTGCCAAGAAGTTCTCTAGGGGGGTCACTCCATATGAGATCCTATTTGGGACAAGAATGTGGGTACCAGATCTCTATCACGTAGGCACAGTGGTGGAAAATAAAACGTTTGATATCAAAGATCGTTTGGCTGTTTTACAGGAACTGAATGAGTTAAGAACGAAACAAAGCAACGTATTCCTACAGCCAACCACCACTGGGGATCAACCGGCTGTCCCAGCAAGGCCTGTCTGGATTCCAAAAGTTGGGGATCTAGTCAGAGAAAAAATTGCAGACAAGAAGGAATTTGGACCTTCTTACAGACAACCAGTACCTGTCCTAGCAGTTCAAGGAACAAGAACAGTACTTCTGCCGCCCCTTGCTGGAAGAAAGGAGAAAATATTTGTGTCCATCGACCTCATCAAACCACAGTATGTGGCCAATACTAAATAGTAGGCCTCGTGGACTCCGACCTAGTAGCAGATGCACTCCTCTCGCTACTATCCAAGAGGTTCAGACTGAAAGACTGATAACAATCGAGAATTCAGCTGTAACAGATGAAGGACTAAGCAACAATGCAATGGAACTCATCCCTCTTGAAAACCAAGTAACAGTTCATCCAAATACACCCGTCTACACCAATGTAGCGAGTGATCAACTGTTTCCAGCGATTTATACAAATCCTGATGCAATTCCAACAATTGACAGAACTGCTTCTGGCTATTTCATTAACTTTGATACGTTCTCAGAAGATCCGAGTGAACCTGAAACGACGCCAGCATCATTGAAATTCAAGCAGCAAGTACAAGACTTTCTTCACTTTCTGAAAAAGACTTATTTGGTTTCTCCATGGATTGAACTCTGGATTACATCTGGACTTTTGTTTTCCTGCTCTGGCTATCTTTGGTAACAACTGTGAGCGTGCTTATAAGTGGCAGATACATCCATGTGAATATTGAAGGAAAAGACGTGAACGTACTTTTGAAACCTCATAAATCTTCACATCGTGAAATAAGAGACTTGTCTACAGTGAACATCACAGCTGTTCCTCTACAGGATGGTATAGTGTGGGACAAAACAGATTTTGATATCTTCGGCCCGACGGAAGAATTGAACATTCCACATTTGTTTAAAATTTCACTAAGTGATCTAATTACGTCCAGTACCTATTCTGATGATTGGGACTTTGAGACTGTTAACGACATAATGTTTGACCTAGAAAAATCTGCTGCATTTTCTAAAAATGAATATTTAGAGGGTTCATCAGACTATGAAAAGCTGTATTGCTATAACCACTATGGTCATCATTATTTGCATAAATCTGCACAACCTAGAAATGTGTTTATGTTTAACCAATGGGAGCATTGTCCTACACCACCACACGGTAGTTCGAAAACATTTGCTAACAAGTTTCCATATTTTTCAGGGTACAATACATCTGATCCAGAAATGTTTTACTATAAAAATGTAAACAAAACAAGACTGAAAATTATGTTAACAACTACAAAACAGATTTATTCTGCACCATTTATTGCCCAACTATCTAGACAGGGTTTCGATTTCTGGGAAGATACAATAGACACAAAAACTGTCTGGGGTACTAAAGATTGGCAGGTGCAGGGAATAGAAGCTTTATTTAGAGCCTGCATCATCCCTGAACAAATAATGTTTTTGAATGAAACTGTCCAACAAACATCTTGTCTTGGACTAGCCAAGATCAAAGAGATGAACACACCTTCTGTACCGATACCGGCCAGTGATAATGATACACAGGCAGCGGTGACAGTTGACAATATACTACAACTCAACAGATCTAATCCTGATTGGAAAAAATGGTTGATCTGGCCCACAGACACGAATAACTGTCAGGAAAGATTCCTGAATAAAACTCAGGGCTTTACTATTCATAGGCCAGACCCAAGATAAGTCCAAAGTCAACATCCGGGGGTAGTAACAACATACAGTGTAGGTAAATTATGCCTCGATTGGCTGCAGAAATCTACACTACAGGATGTGAAACAACACTTATCCTTACTTAAAGAAGACGCAGACCTTAGGGAATTCTTGCTTGGACCAAGAAAACCGCGTCAAAAACGTTTCATATATGCCGGCATTTATGCTGCCTATAATGAAGCATGAAAAGTATCAAAGATGGAGGCTGCAGAACGAATACGTGAACTTGATCATATTAATTTAGAGAAAACGCTCTCTGTGGTCGACAATGGGTTAACAACTTTGTCCTCCAGAATATATTCATTGGATGGCATTGTATCCTCTGCTATCGACATACTAGAACAAGATTTGGCGATGTTACAACAAGGCCAATCTCAATTGCGTTCTATTGTGTTATTAAGCTGGACGCTACAATCTTTGCGTGCGGGCTATGTGCCTTGGTGTTTCATCAACACATCGGCTCTGTTTGCAGAATACAATCTAACTGATAAACAGATCGAACTGGCACAAAGAGGAGCAAAGTATACAGTGCTGAACATTGAAAAACTGGAAAAGTTACCATTCACAGTGGCAGAAAAACCAGCTACAGAATGGCTCATTCATGGCAAAATCACATTACCTGTGACTACTTTTCAGTTTCAGTATTGCCTCAGACAAATGCAAGCAGGCAAATATGAAAGGTTGGGTAAGGAATACATTAAGACATCTTGGGATTTACCGTATACATATAGATGTTGGAGTGGGGATTGTGAAGTGTTTTTGAGCGGTACACACTGTAAACGTGCACTGAGCGGTTCACTTATATGTCAGGACATTTCTTTACACGGGGCTTGTAATGGTTCTGTGGCAAATTTGTCTTGCCATCAGCAGGGTACACCAGCTGCTGTGATTAATCCAACGTTTGGACAACTTTCTAATGGGAGTTACCTTATGTTGAATGATCAAAGTTGCTGCAGCATGTTGCCAGGCATCCCATATCTAGTAACAGTCGACTCCAGGGTCACTTGTTGTATGCAAGTATTGTTTGCCCCAATAGACCCAGTCAGGGAGTCGCCTCTATGGCCTTCGCTGAACGTCTCTTTTTTAAGATTTGATACTTTAAGCAGAATGAAAGCCATGCTTTTACAGCAAACAGTGCCTTTGACCTCGGCCAAAGAAACCTATGATCTACAAGTAGCAAGGACTTCGGCTGAGATACAGACTTTAATACGTACAAACTGCCCTATACATTTCGTGGAAATGATAGCACGTATCTTCAACATGTCTGATACAACCGGAATTGTACATATATTTAAGAGCATCTGCTCCGGTCTGTTAGCACCTTTCCAGGCAATACTCGGAATAATCCCGAACTTTGCACACTCGGGGGCCGATTCCGATTCGGGCCGGAAATCTCTCCGACCGAGCCGGACTCGGAGAGATTTCCGACCGAATCGGACTCTGGCAGCCCGACCGAGCAGTACGATGCGCACGTATGCCATCGGACTCGAGTCGATCGGACTCCCATTGAAGTCAATGGGAGCCCGTCGTACAGCGCGCACGCGGGCTCCCATTGACTCAATGGGTGCGAGGCGGTCAAGGCGCCCCCTACAGCGGGTACGCGTCGAAGCGACTCACGCCGTACACGCACAGGTAGGGGGACCCATGGGTCCCCCTGTGTGCGACTCGCGCAGCTACGGCGTACAGGGGTCCGACACGGACCCCCAAAGTACGTCTCCGACTGCTCTTTCGAGCCGGAGTGCGCGGCTCGGTCGGACTGCTCGCGGCGTGTATCGTACTCACCCGGCCGGGGAACGTCTCCATTGCGCGGTGCGAGTCGAGTCCGAGCGAGTCGGTCGGTGCGGTTCGACCCGGGAACGAGTCGGTCGGAGCGGTCGGGACGCCCGGACGGAGTCGGTCGGCGGAGTCGCATCGTACTCGCTCGCCCGGACGCGCATACGAATCGGTCGGGAAATAGGGCTCCGAATCGGATCCGGTTAAGCCGAATCCGATTCGGAGCCCTTCCGGCCGAGATCGGAATCGGCCCCTCGGTGTTTGGTGGCATACCATTAATTCTAGCACTTGTTGCCGGAATTCTATTTCTCTTCCTGCTATTTCGCTATGGCCAGCCTATTCGCAGACATCACTCAGAGCGAAATGGAGAAAGCTCTCCTTGAACGAAAGTGCCGTGAACAAATAGTACGGCTTTTGGGCATGACTCGTCTACGGGACCTTAATAGTATACCACGTGGTTCCTGTCATTCAGACCAATCTGGCAAGATTGCATCTTACCTGTTCTACGATGCCTGCTATGCGGTGAAGAATGCGTGTTAGACACCTGCCTGACATTTCCATCAGCTACGCCAACGGATGTCGATACTCTGCTGGTCCCGATAACGGCCCATGCTCGGTGTTGTCCCCAGAGGCTGCCAATCCAGATGTCAGCATTCATTGAGATCTCACAGACGCTTCCGGCTGCTGCTGAGGTACGAGAAAGATCTACAGGCACACAGGTAACAACGGACGCGAACATTGCTGCGGCAACCTATGCTGAAAGCGGTGCTTCACATCTCTGTGCAATTAATCTACTACACGAGGTGTTCCAACTGACACCAACTTCAGTGGACCATGTTTTGTCTACGGAAATAGATGATCTCATGTTTACACCAGACCCGTAAACTGACTCTGATTGAGCCCACAGTGTTCCAGAGATGCAGTAACAATTTGCCCTTCATACTCCTAAAACTTGGAACTCTTCCCAAAATTGAACCTTTGTCCATTTTTTCGAACAAAAATGACACTTCAATCTGCTTAAAGTAGAACTAGCCTTATAGTACAGACTTTGCAGTACTTCCACTGACACTTAGTCATCTGGTTTGTCTAAAAAATTCATTCATTTTCATGACATAAAATGACTTTGATTTTTGAACAAATTATCGATCATTTTCTGTCAAATGTAAATATTACTGCTGATTTCATTCATATTGTATTTTATTTTTAAACTATATGCCTGAAATGAAAAGCAATGCTTCAAATGTACAGTACCTTTTGCATTCTAAATAAGTTTTTTAAATGCCTTTTAAATGGTTTTATGAAATATTTTAGCAATATGTGGTACTCCATTTAATGTTTAGCATTTTAAATGTTTAGCATTTTAGTATTATCGTACACACGAAACTGGAGTGGGTGTTGTATTCCTCTTAGGGTGTCCATACACGGGCTTTCCTGAATCATGTCCTTACATAGGCACAATTCACCCTGCCCTTATATAGGCATAAAATCCCAGTCCTTATTTAGGCATTAAACCGTGCACTCCAAATACAGGCATGGTCCCCGACATCCGTCCACCCTAACGTCACAACGAGTTCTTGAAGAACAGACCCTTAGGCTTCGGGAATTTCCCTAGCACAGGACTATTGATTTCTTCAAGGACTCATCTATTATGCATGAACCATTATTCCTTAGGGGTTCATTCATGACGTCTTCCGCTGTCCAATTCACATCAATGCTAACATTCTGAGGTACCTTTCAGGTATAAATATACCTTCCCTAGCCCTTGTAAACTGGAGGAGACCTCGACTTCAGAGGAGCCCGTTTCCCGGCCTGACGCACTGAGAAGACGCTGTCATCCCTGCGCGCAGAGAGTCCAGCTTCCAGTGATCTGACTTCCCTTGTGGGGTGTTGGAGTTCGAATCTGGCAAGAGATTCCTACCTCTCTCATTCTTAAGGTATGGAGCTGACTAGAACCTAGAGGGACTCTTGGCATACTAGGCATACTTACTTAACATACTCTTAGTATACCATAGTAAGGAATACTTCACCTACTTCACACCTCTCCCTACACCTAGGTTAGGTTAGGTACATTGGGGTAGAACTAGCTTAGCAACGCATCGTATGAGTACTCGCATTTTTAGCTCATGTTATTTATGTATGTGAATATACGCTAAAAGATAATGCTAACGCAGTATTATTTATTTCTACTGCTTACGCTGTACATTATTTATCTTGCATACTGTCTTGTGATCGTAACAGCACATTTAACTTACACGAGAAACAAGACTGTTCAATAAATCTTTTATTGAAACGCCAGTCTATTCTTTCTGTGTAAATTTGAGGAAAACTAAGCATGCACGATTGAGCTGAGTGAAATAGTTATCTATTGTTTCCACGACTCTGGGACACGTTCTGATTCTAAAGGGATACAAAGTTGTCATGTTTTGCGGCTGCCAGAAACTACTCCCTTCTTGTCGTCAAGGAGTTTCTAGTGGCCTCTGAGCTAGCTGGCACAAGTAATTAAGTTTAATATACTCGATAGGGACATACTGACCTTAGTCCTATGTCAAACCTATAGGGGATATTATTCCAATGCGCAGAGCCTATTAGGGAAATAGGAGCTACTCTACACCCTGATCCCCAAACAGCACTTGCGGCAATTGAGGAGGAAGCCCAGGTATTTGGTACAATCTCAGGGTACTTACTGAACCAACAGAAGACGCAGATAGTTATGAATAGGGCATCTGATCTGGACAATCCCCGGGTGATGCAGGCAGCCACTTATCTAGGTATACATATTACTCCCGAACTGGGGCATCTGGTGGAGGAAAACATAGCCCATGTTATTCAGAAAGCAAGGAAGGATTTTGATAGAATGCATAACCTTCATCTATCCATTGTAGGCCGGTGTAATATCATTAAGATGGTCTTCCTACCTAAAGGGCAATACGCTTAGAATTTGGGAAAGAATGGTTCAACGTACTGGAAAATATGCTGAATAGGTTTATCTGGGCTCATGGGAAGACCAGGAGAGCACTGAGGTACATGACACTAACAAGAGAGAGAGGAGGTTATGCCTTGCCGGATCTCAGAATGTACTATTGGGCCGCCGCTCTACAATATATGCGGGGATTAATGGGAGGTAATGTGGATGACCGGTGGAGCAGGGTCACCAGATACATATGAACTCTTACTGGGTGACGAGGCTTGGATCTGCTTGTTGAAATATAGCAAACCCAGCTATTATAAGAACACTAGATTTAAAACTTTGGCAGCAGCTTTTTAGAACTGGGCAGCTTTTAAAAGGAAAATGGGACTTGGGAGAGTAAATTTTTATACACAGCTTTTTAAAAATCCGACATTCCCAGAAATCTTTCAAGACCATATAATGGCAAGGTGGGAGGGGCTGGCAATCCGGAAGATAGGAGACCTTTTGGGGCCGGACGGAATTCACCTGTTTAAAGAAGTGCAAGCTAAGGACCCAATTACGATGGCGCACGGAAAAGCCTTCCGACCGCCATGGTCCCGGAAAAAATCCCCCCGCATGAGCCGCGGCATTTCCGTCGGTCGAATTACGATGCAATGTACGCAAAATCAGACCGCGGCGGACGGATGTCACAAAAGACTGTCCACCACGGCCGGAAAAGCTGCAATTCCGACCGCGGCGGACGGGGAAAGCTGTCCAAAGGCTTGGAAAGGCCGCTCCCGCCGCGGCATGACCGCACGGCTAATTACGATGAGAATGCGGAGCTGGCGGACCGAGCACTGCGTCCGACCACCGCGCACGCACATAGGCCAAATGAATGGCGGACGGAACCAACTTCACAACAATGCCCGAGGTGTGCCTGTACTCCCTGCCACCCTCAATCACAACACACATGCCACAATGACACACCCCAACTTGCTCCTGGGAAGGAATGCCATGCGCAGCATGGAAGAGACATCTGGAGGCCATCACTCATGTGGACACACCCACATACCACAGTATAAAACCAACCCCTTCCTGGACCAGGGTCCTTTGCACACCACTAGCCGAGACAGAGAGACAAGACACCATTGACTCACACTGCACAACATCACACCCACCCATCTCCACACAACACCACTTTCACCCACACACCTCACACACTTCACATATCTCCACCACTACCTTGCACCCTGCACCCCTCATTCATTTGCACCATGCCCCCCAAGAAAATGCCCAATTTCACCGACTCAGAGTTGAAAGTGATGGTAGACGAGACAATCAGGGTAGAACCACATTTGTTTTGGCACCTGGTCCAACACACCCCACTTGCGCGCAAGAATCAGATGTGGGCAAGGATCCACAGCAAAGTCAATGCCGTAGGGACCACCCTACACACTGTGCGTGACATCAGGAAGCGGTGGGGCGACCTCAAGGGCCGGGTCAAGCATCGGGCCCAGAGGAACCATGAGGCAGCCCAAAGAACTGGTGGCGGCCCTGCCATTCCACCACTAACCTTCACCGAATGGGAGAAGAAGGTGCTTGCCATACTGCATCCCGAGAGTCTCACAGGAATCAAGGGAGGAGTGGAGGCTGGTAAGTACAAACAAAATGATCACATCCCACTGTAATGTACTGTTGTGCACAACAAGTGAGCCTCAATCACCAGCCCACATCAAACTCGTGTGGAATGCATGCTTTCAATATGAATGGATCACAAGGCTAGCCGCACCTCACAGGTAGGTAGCCATCTCACTGGGGAGGGGGTTGTTGAGCCCTGACAGCATGACCACAACTCCCACAAGGCCCTCTGTCTTCCCTCACAGACAGCATGGAGCCAAATGACCCCCACATCCCGCACTTGGTAGCCAACTCTGGAACCCCCCATAATTTGTAGGCAGTGCACATACAGCTAATACCATCGACAGGCCACATGATTCACAGTGTCAGTGATGAAGTCACATGTAACTGCAAAGCAAAATACAAGAATGCGATCACAAAAGCCAATGTGCAAGTCCCATTGCCTCAAAGCAGAAAGACTCGGGTCAACACAACACATGCATGGAAACTCTGTCAAACCTCACAACCACAGGAGGTAAGTACAAAAAGCATAACACAAATCATGGAGTTGCGGCATAGTAGTCAGATACTCATGGAAAAGACACAAATGTCCAAGCATGAACTGAATCGGATGAGCAACAAGGTGATACCAGAGGACATGTCCTTGGAAATACAATATCTGTACAAATGATTTTGTATCTTCAGCCATGACACATAGCTAACGAGCAATGTATGTACCTCCACATCACGGTCGACTGCTGACAAACTGTTATGGATGCATAGTAATGCCAAGCTAAAAAGTAAGGCCATCTCAAATGAAATGTGCGAAACATGAACTTCAAAGTTGTGCTGTGTACTGACCAAGCTGACAATATAACCTTTCTTCAACAGGTGACTCGCCAGCAACAGCAGGCGACCGTGCCATAGGTGAGCCCAGACAGTCTCCCCCCCTGGAAGGTGAACCCTCGGATGCAGACTCCCTGGTCTTTTCGGATGAGGAGGACCGACCTGGCCCCTCCGGCGTGCCCAGGACAGCTCAGTCTCTGGTCCTCACTGTCCCCACCACCACCACCACGACTCCCACAACAGCTGCACTGCCAACGCAGACCCCCACAGCAACGACCTGTGTGGCAGCCACCTCCACCATCACCACCGCTGCCTCCAACACTGTCCCTGTGCCAGCAGTTGCGAATACCACCAGGCAGCCTTGGGGTGCTTAGGACAGTGTGTGGCGGCAGCGCCAGGCACTGCCACAGGTCCGTGGCAGCAGGGCATGTGGGAGGACAACTGGGGGACAGCCACAGGAGGACAATGAGACAGAGGCCCTGGACACTGTGCTAACTGTCCTTGGTGCATATCAGCAGAACCAAGGACAGATGGGCCAGGTCCTTGAGGAACTGCGGGAACTCCGCCGGCTGCAGAGCTCCATGGACACTCGCTTGGGACAACATGTGGAGTACATGGGCTAGTTTGTGGGTGTCCTGAGGGACATGCATGCGGCTCAAATCGCTGCCAACCCCCCCATGGCCAGCTGGATGATAGTCACACCACCTCAGCAGCGGCCACAGGGAGGGGTGAGTCACACCACGGCGAATCCTCAGACACCTCTGAGCATGCAGCAGGTTCCCCCCAGGCCAAACGGCAGAGGGGCGTCCGAAAAGACCCCGGGAGGATCACGTGGCACAGCACCATGCAGTACCACCGAGCATTGACTTTGTTGTAAATACGAATCCACATTGCCACAAGGATGGCAGTGTTCGGTTGGACTTTGGAACTCTACCATTGTGTGTTCTACCCTAACTATCCGTGTACCATCACTTTCAACTTCACCCCTCACCTGTCACTCATTTCAAAAGAAACACAACTCACAACAGTATGCCTTTGTGTCAAGAGCATTTTCATCACAGTAAGTAGCATGTTGACTCACATTACAATGTATCCGAATATGTAAAAGTGAAAATCCATTGAGAGAGTGGAGGAACATGGAAAGACACAAGGAAATAACAGTGCGTTGCCATATTATGGAACAACTGCAAAAGCACACCACGAGGCAACACTGCAATATGCATTACAGATAACACCGGCAAACACCATAAACATGAACAGCAGGGGGACTGGAGCACACGACTGCACCTCCCAACACAGTTTAGCCGTTAGCATACTGGTAGATGCAGTTCAGTTGAAAAGCTTACTTCTGTTACCGTTGTCGTGTGTCACCAAGGTTGGTGCAGGTCATTGCTGTGAATCTCTAGACACATGTGTGTCGCATTATCCTCCCACATCAGTAGGGGTAAGATACATTGTGATCGGTGTCTGCTGAGGAAGCTGCCAAAATCTACTCGGGTCTCTGTACCTCTCCCTGCCCAACACAGGTGAAACACCTCAGTCACATGACAAATAAGCATCATGACTGAACTGCATTTTCCAGAATGCCGAGGGGTGAACTGTGCTGGGAGGTGAAGCAGTGTGCTCACATCCCCCTAATGACATCATCATGGACATGACGGAAGTTGTCACAGATCACACAGCGCAGAACAATGACATCCTTAGCAGTGTGCCCAAAAGAGCCAGCATCACAACACATCCTGCCATGTGGACGATGGTGACATTGTCGCATTCACACACTCAAGTACTGTTGCCCAGGGATTTACATGTGACATGTACGATCTAGGCATGTTTACCCACATGAACACCAGTCCTTGACAACATACCCACGCTAAATTTGTTTTACAACCGAAGTTATCTTCTCCTGAATGAGCACAACTGCTGCGGTCACAGGGCAGGCATCGCGTATATAGGAACTGTTGCACACCGTGTTCCTGTAGCAATGTCCTCCTTACTCCCCCATATGTGATTGTGGATAGTCATTTGTGGCCTCACATTCCCACAGTGAAAGCATACTTCAAAAAGTGTGCAGGCACAATGAGCTTCTGTTTCAACAAGTAGTCGCTCACTCACCAGCCTTGAGACCTTCGAATTCCAGGTGCCATGACCGTCCCACACGATTCAGTCACTGCTGAACACAGCACTCCCACTTTTTTCTGGGGGACTGACACAGAAATCATCGTAAGCCTCTGATACTGACGGCCGTAGCACACTTTTTACAAACTTGTGGGCTCTGGCCTTGTCCCTTCATTTCACGCTATTTTTGGAGTACTACCGGGTGTCATTCCTCCAATTTTCAGACAGCATTTAGCGGTTTGATATCACTACTTGTGGCTGTGCAGCTGAGCTCTGGTTCTAAGAGTGCTCTTATGCCATGTCTGCCCGTCCTGTGGTCCGAGCGAACCCCAGTCAGTTGCAACTGTACCGTGACCGCATGCAGCTTCTCTTTGGATGTGTACCATTAGCTGTGCCACGCATCAGTTATAGGCTAACCTTCCGCTATGCCTATTTCACCTGCGTGCAACCTGTGTTCTGTTGTCGACGATGCCCCTTTCACTGGGCCATGGATGTCTGCCTTTCCAACACATCCCTTGCTGCCCTGGATCATGAGCTGTGGGTGAGTCCTTGTTGGTCCACGACCAGGACTGCTCTGGTGATACACGTTTGTGGGATGCCTTTCAATGTGTCAGACAGGCTGCCAGCTGCGCCTGTGCGTTTGCGCAAAGGCTCCTGTGCCAGGCCTACATCGAACCTCTCCCAGGTTGCCATGGGATGCTCCTTTCATCCTCGTGGTGCGAGGAGCACATCTATTCCTTCATACTGCTGGATTGGATGGTGGTCCTTTTTGCTGAATATGATTTGGATAGTCTTTTGGAACTGATTGCCTTCGAAGCTGCCTGTGCCTTCTTGGATTCGTAACTACTTAACAGAAACAGGAACTGCTGGTGACTAATTCAATATCCTTTTACCTTTTTCATGCCTACTGACAGGAATTTTCATTCAGCTCACTGACTTTTGCCCTGCCTGCATTAGCTTTGACTCTGCTGACCTCTGCGGTCTGTTTCGCTTGGTACCACAGACCTGAGCAAGGGGAGGCTGTCATCTGACCGTCATGGACATTGTCTTGTCTTCAACTTATCTACTTGTGTACACATGCTTGAATTCCTCTGAGTGAGTAGGAGAGCTAGTGAAGCACTATAGCGATTGGGTCCTGTGCTCATGGGTGCTTCTGGGTGCTCGGTCCCTGCCTGACCAAGTTCTCTAATCCTGCGCATAGTCCTGTATGTGTACAAAATGCCAGCAAGAATTCTTAAAGTTTGTGAGACAACAGCAAGGCACACAGACACAGTCATAGTTGCTCATTGTTAACTTACACTCAACGGAAGTTGTTGATGATGAGCTGTTGACGCTGGTCAAGGCCTTCTTCCTCACCACTGTCATCGTCACTGGGCATGTGTGGGTTAGGAGCGGGGGGCTGCTGTTGTTCATCGTGGTCCAGAATCAGGGGGATCCTTCTGCGCAAGGCCAGGTTGTGTAGCATGCAGTAGGCGACTACCATCTGGCAAACCTTCTGTGGTGAGTACATAAGTGCACCGCCAGTCTTGTCCAGGCACATAAATCTTGAGTTCAGCTGTCCAAAAGTGCGCTCCACCACACAACGTGTCCTCCCATGTGCATCATTGTATAGGACTTCCCCCGGCGTTGTTGGATTCCGCAGTGTGGACAACAACTATGGACAATTGGGATACCCATGGTCACCTAGTTGTGAGACATACAGGCAAACAGTGTGATCTGAATATGTGATTTGAGTCGCATGTCACACATACATCACAGTCATTGACACAGATCACTCACCAACAAGCCAGGCCCGCTCGGGGTGCAGATTGGCCATCAATTGGGGTATGGTGCTGTTCCACAAGATGTGGGAGTCATGTGCCGAGCCAGGAAACTTTGCACACACGTGTGAGATGATCTGACCCGCCTGCCATACCACTTGCACGTTGATGGAGTGGTAGTGTTTGCGGTTGCTATAGTAGTGTTCACTTGCCTGTGGTGGAACGTGGGCAATGTGGGTACCATCAATGGCTCCCACAATATTTGGAATGCCTCCCAGGTCATAGTACTCCCCCTTCACAGCTGCCAATTCACCCCTCCTCGGGAAGTGGACATGTCTGTCCTTGTAAAGCATTGATGCTGACAGGACGTCACGCAACTCCATGCTGAACATGGGCTGTGACATCCCACCGGCGCTGGCCACAGTGTACTGGAAAGACCCAGTAGCGAAGAAATGCAGTGCAGCCATAACCTTCACTGTAGCAGACAATGCAGCCGGATATATTCTTTTGGGCTTCAAATGGGCCTCCAGCTGGGCACATAGGTTTCGTAGTGTGCGGCGATCCAAACGGAATTTCCTGATGATTTTGTTGTCCTCCATCGTCGCCAGGTCGGGGACAGGTCGGAAGAAGGGTGATCTCCTCCTACGTTTGTCAGGGTACACAAGCATGGGCTGAGTTATAGATGAGATGTGGTGAACAGCTTACCCAGAGACTCACACAACCACAACATTGACAGCACGGTGGGCAGACACATGTGGACAATATGGGGTCAGTACTGCGTGAGGAATTTGCGTAACAGACATTGCACCGTCCACCTGACTGAGGCACAAATGCACATGGATTGTGTATACATGCCCACATGGCTGACAATGACCGATGATGTCGGTCAGGGCTATGTTTGGTTGTTCCACGTGTGCACTCCTATGACGTTTGTGAGAACATTTGCAGGCAATGGCAGCTAGGCACACTGCACGCCACAACACAAACAACAGTTCAAAAAAGGGGAGGGCCGAAGGGAAAAGTTTAAAGACCTGCGCGAATAAAATCCCCACTATCAACAGTCTATCACAACAAAAGAATTTGCGGGTCTATCTGAACTCAACAGAGCTCTTTGAGGGCAAAATAATACAGTCTTTTCTCAGACCTCTAGTTAAAGAGATGCCGACGTATCTCCAAGACACTAAGGACATCCTGAGGATGCTACCTGAGACAGAGTTCGACGTGAGTACCGATTGCCTAGTATCCTTTGATGTCGAGTCTCTGTACACTTGTATCCCCCAGGATGAAACCCTAGATGCGATACGTTTACTTCTGGACCAGAGAGTCTTGAACACCATTACTCCGGTCCATTTCATTATGGAGTGTGCAAGGCTGGCAATGAAGGAGAACTTCTTCAGATTTGAGGACGCCATCTACCTCCAGACATCAGGAACATCGATGGGCAGTGTTTTTGCACCTAGTCTGGCTAATTTGTATGTTCATCTGTTCGAACAGGCGCACGTGCTCACTCAAGACAACCCTTTCCGTGAACAGATAGTTCTATGGAAAAGATACATCGACGACGTCTTTGTCATTTGGCGTGGGGATGTCACTGCCATCTTAGACTTTCAAAACTAGTTGAACTCAAGGAATAACTTTCTTAAGTTTACGGTTGAACATAGCAAAGAAAGTCTACCGTTCCTTGACCTTCGTATTTTTCCAACTACTACCGGTTTACAGAGTGAACTTTACAAAAAACCAATGGCAAGGAATTCACTGTTGGCATTCAACAGTTATCATCCGAAGTCGCTTCGCGACAACCTACCTTATGGACAGTTCCTGCGCATTCGCAGGAACTGTTCCAACAAAGACAAGTATGAACATCATGCCAAAGCATTGACACAACAACTGCTGGATAGGAACTATCCTAAACGCTTGGTACGACGATCATACAAGCGGGCTTCCAATAACAACCGGGAAGCTCTGTTGGAACCTCCAGTACAAAAACCACCTATGAAGAGACTTACTTGTGTCAATACGTTCAGCACATTAACAAACGGGATACAAAAGAGTGTGCGAAAGCATTGGCGCATTCTGAATGTGGGCAATAACAACATTCCCTTGCCACTGTTTTCATTCAAGAGAAGCGCAATCCTAAGGGATAACTTGGTCCATACTAGACCCAAACTTATACCACAAAACAGAGTGAACACACTCTGGGATTTGCCACCGGTTCAAGGCCATTACCCTTGTGGTTCATGCACGGCTTGTCCACAGACTGAACATTCAATATCAATAGACATTGGCACGAGTAGGCCATGGGTGCAAACGAAACACACAAATTGTAACAGCATTAAAGTTATTTATTTAATAACTTGCCCATGTCAACTGCGGTATGTAGGAATGACAACTCGTAAAGTGAAACTCAGGATAAACGAACATAAAAGCACCATCCGATGCAATAAACAAGCAACAAGACTCACAAGTCATTTTTTGTCTCAGAAACATAAAGCTGAAGAACTCAAATGGACGGTGATGGAACAACCTTTTATTCCTCCTCATGTAACAGACATTACAAAACATTTGTTCCGCAAATAACAACAATTGATTTTCAAACTTAAGAGTGACAGTGAGGGGTTGAATGATGAAATTCATTGGACCCTATTGTAAATCTCCACTCTACGCATGTCTCCACTCATTTTTTCATGACTGTAACGTTGTTGATGACAGTTAAATGAATCTAGAACAAATGTGACCTTGAGCATTGATAGTGTCTGACTAGTATCAGTCACCATATAAACTGATCTGTCTCTAACTTTGACATGTTGACCAACTCCTTTGACCTCATCATTAGCCAAGACATGAAACAAATATATTTTGTGTGTTCTCTCCCTTTTTCGATTCTCACAGCACACCTAGTCAACATTTACGGTAGTGCTGACATTATCCACTCTCTGGGGTTTCTTTGTTTTTTTTGTTTATTGCAAACTAGAGAGATAAGCATTCCCAATACACTACTGCTCAACAAGCGTTGACGAGACTACATTCAATGGATGCGGCGTTTTCCGCAGTCTATGCGCGATTAGTGTAACACACAATCACGTAGGAACATATTCCGTGTAATAGTATGTTTTAAAATACCCGGTGATCGATCAAGAAAAACAGTCACCTCCGTACTCTTTGAAGAACTATTAATCCCAGGATAATCAGTGGGATTTTGTAGTTCTCATCACGCCATCGATCGGTGCCAGATAGGAACCCTTAATCTGCGACTTTTCGCATGAATATCCTTAGAAAACTACAAATCCCAGAATAACTGGTGGGATTTTGTAGTTTTTATGACGTCATCAACTAGCGCCACTAGAAACGATTACGGGACCACACCTGTCGACAATTGGTCATTCGAGCATAAAAATGGACGCTTCCTCTCTGGTCGAATACCTCCGGTTCCAGCTCTCGTAAGGCCCGGGGTACCGACGGAGAGGTAGGCGAGCACAGCGGCGATTTGCATGCGCCTTCACTTTTCCTCATGCTTAGTATATCAGAACCCAGTGCGCGCAGATATTCTTGCTCGCTCCTTTCTCTGACTGCCAAAACTGTTTTTAAATCAATGTGTAGAACTGGGCTGTGTATAGTGTTCTGAGGACTCTTTTTTGTTTTACTGTAGGTTACGATAAACAGGCATAAGATTCTTTTAATATTACATCATCACGACCATTTGGCATCGCTGTATGTTCTAGTAGGGTTAAGAGTCTTTCTATTTGAGACATATATCACTGATGTACAATAAGTACTAGTAAGAATGATACATGCCCTTCTGGCTGAGTCAGCTACATGTGGTTTGAGCCCTTTTTCAGACTGTTCTCATTTTCCCACTAGCAATGTGCCCTCTTTTGTTTTCGGCCTCTCTGTTTAACATTCTACGTTAAATGTGCAAATTGATGAACTAACTTTACATTAGGTTGTTGATTTTCACAGATCATGAGCGATATCTACAATACTAATTTCTCCTTTTTAATACAGAGCGGTGCCTCACACCCTGAGCTGTCGCCAGGTGAGGTGAGGTATGCACCCGTAAACCACGGGTAAGCATTTTTCAATTGCTTAAATTGTTTCTGTACACACCTTAGAGGTGTAAGGTACACATTAAGGTACCATATGTGGGGTCATCACCCAGACATGTAGCACAACCAATTATACACGCTTTTTGGCTTTTACATCATACTTATGTTAGTATTTGTTTGTCTCTCTGTTTTTCTTTACAGAAGACATCTATATCCTTGTGACATCTCTACAAACCGAGACCACAAGTGTATGTAGGTTGTATTCGTTCCAACCACTATTTTTACAATATTTCAATTTTTTTACTAATACTAGCACTACTTTGCTAGGTTTGCAGTAGCAAAATTACACCTAGGTCCTGAGGAAGGCCTTGATCATAACTTGATCGATATGGCTGAAACATGTAGACCTGTTTTATAGGACTAGTGCAGTTACCATTTTTTTATACTGCACTTGCACTGTTTTTAGTTTTTGGCACCAAGAGATATCTAATAAATCTTTTTCTGTTGGTAGTCAATTTTAAATCACTTCACATTTCATCACATGCACTGCGACCATCACCCTAAAAGTAGAGCTTGTTTCATGTCTCATGGATTTTAGTTAATCCTCTAATTTGATCAAACTAAAACATCCCTGAGCTCCTCCCTCACAGTGAGGGGGTTGCAGCCCTTGGTTGCACTAGGCGTTGCAACTAAGAGGAGATCCCAGATGATGAAGCATGCCACCTCGTGGGTGATGGGATTCCGTCCTCTTTAAAGGACTCCCCTCTCTTTTGAGTGGGTAATAAAAGCCTGTATTATTTTGTCCTCAAAGAGCTCTGTTGAGTTCAGATAGACCCGCGAATTCTTTTGTTGTGATACACTGCACGCCACCCCAGTACGTGTGTTGGGGGTGCTAGGGATTACAAGTCTGTCTGATTTGCAGACAATGGACACCTCTGATTGTCTGCCTACATCACTGGCCCTTCACAAGACGACCCCTGGCCAAGGGACGCCAGTCAGATGTCAAGGGATATACAAGCGATATTCACAGGTTGGATGTTTCATTACACAACATTGGTACAGTGTGAGGGACCTTTGTCCTTTTTGACTCCTTCCCTCATTTCAGTCCATGCTGGCCCCGAGGCCTGACAATGTCTGTAATTTCACTCTCCTTTTCTTGGACGTACCATGTGTGCGAGGACTTGACTCAAAGGTCACACTCTCTCATACCTTCACAGTGTAGTGACCAGCTGGTCACTGTTCAAGTTGTTCTGATGCACCAGCCACTCTCAGAGGGCTGGCTTACCTCCCACCCCACAGCCACCCAGCACAGGCGTCACTGGACATGTGACCCTGCCAACAAACGGGGCCGGACGCACGTACCCTGGGCCAGTTCTCCTATACATGTACGGTGTCTGTGTGGTTACTTTATATGCATGGGGGCCTCGTGCCCCACGACATTACACATGGGGTGCACCAATCACTTTCGGCACATGAGTTGTGATGTGTGATGTAATTCGCATGGCGCCAATGCAAATGCAGAATGTGTTCGCATGCGCGGTAGCTGGCATCCGCAGTGATGACACGCATTGGCCCCAATTGGATGATGCAGGGTTGCGGTCGCAGCAGCTTCCAGGCTGCCGCGGTGTGGCAACCACTATGCGAATGAGCCATCAGCCAGTGGGGGCCTTCGGCGTACATTTCTTGACATGGCGGTGTGCGCGCTCTGCAACTGCGGGGCTCGGTGTTGGCCCCAATTACCTTGAGGGGCACCGAGGGTCACTCATGAGAATTGGGTGGGCCTCACACTTTGCATTCGGCAGGTTGCCACATTCATCGTGGTGCCGCCACGCTTGCTGGGAGTTGTAGTTGTTCAGGGGTTGCATGCGTGGAGATGTTTGGTACGTACCTCTGCTGTTGAGCGCAGCAGCGTCTTGTCTGCCGGAGGTGCAGCAGGTACTGCAGCGGGAAGGCCTGTAGCGCAGGATCCATGGCGGCTCCGGTGGTTTGGATGGGTTCTGTATCAGCTCTTCCTCTCCGTTGTTGTGTTTCCGCCATCCGCAATGTGGTGGTTTTTACGCGGCGGTGGGAAGGGCTGTTTGCCACATCGTGATCTGGTTGGCGGACGGAACGTGTTTCCGCACGCCGGTATCACTCTGTTGGCTCCATTCACCACCCTTGCGTACGCAAGAAACGTGCGGAGCCTGACAGACTGCGGCGGACGGAATACGGCCTCTGTTGGACCATTGTAATTCGGTGGTCGCAATGACCGCATCCGGAGCGGGGAAATGAACCTTGTCCGCCACCGCCACCAGTGCGGATGTGCTTCCGTCCGTCATCGTAATGAGCCCCTAAATTTGGAGTTGATAGAAGAGACTTTTTCAAATACTTACAAATGCGCAGCTATTTAGCAACGAAGAAAGGGGGATTGAACAGATTTAGCAAATTCCACATTATAGAGGTGGTCAGGGGTAGTGAGAGCTGTACCATCAGACAAATTTACTCAGAACTGTCCCAGTTGAAACAGGACGATCTTGAGATCATGGGGGGAAATGGGCGAATAAGCTTAATATAGACCAGGGTAGATTTTTTGAGTCTCTGCAACTAGGGAAGACCATCCTGTGCTCAGCTGGATTGCAAGCACAACATTTTAAAACAATCTTCTCACTGTATCACACCCCAGCCAAAATAGCGCAATGGGGGGGACAGGAAGGAATCAGGTGTCTCCGCTGTAGCAGTGCAGAAGAGATTTAATACATATGTTCTCAACCTGCCCCTGTTTAGAAACTTTGGAGAAGGAAATAGAAAAGTTTTTTGATCAAACCCTGAACATAAAGGTAATGTTAACACTTGAATTAATGCTCTCTGGGGTCAGCAATGATGAAATACAGGATGCAAGCCAATGTTTTTTATTTTTGGCTACAGCAGTTGTCAGAATCTGCATATCCTCGGCGTGGTTAGACCAGCTGGCTCCCTCGTTTCAGCAATGGCTAGGGAGGCTGCTCGCCATTTTCAATCTAGGAGTCTATGAAAGAAAGAGGAAGAGGGCGAGAAGACTTGGCAAGTCTATCTGGGCCCCAATCTATAGATGGAAGGAAGATAGACCGGACAATAGATCTTAGCCAATCATCCAATAAATGCTACTTTTTTTCTCTTTTTCAGGTTTTATCTCCCAGTATATTAACAAACTACTGGGTGTATATAACTAGTGGTCTATCAACTGTTTTATGGATATATTATCAAGTATTATTTATTAAGCAATTCTCTAATTTATGCATTTAATGCCTCTCTTTTTGGAAACCATGTAATGGCTGCTATGAACCTAATACTTATATAGCAATATTCTGCTGCTACTCTCTTCTAGGATGCTTTTATTCTATGTTGTAATATTGTATGGAATGTATTGTTCTTTTCCTTTCTCTTTAACTTATGTTGAAATTTCCTCAAGAACTATTGTATACTCAATGGTGGTGCTGAAATGTGAAAATCAATAAACATATTCAAATAAAAGAAAACATTACCCCTCCATCAATGTCCAGGTGGTATGATTGGCTGACATGTACATCTCTCACATCTGCGCATGTTTCCCTGGCTCGGCACATGATGCATATATCCTGAGGAACAGCGTCATCCCCCATTTGATGTCTCAGCTGCAACCTGACCATGCCTGTCTTGTTGGTAGATGAGGTGGCATGTGTATGTTGTGGTGTGTGTTGATTGTATGTCAGATAGTGCTCTGTTATAAGACAACTGAATCTTTTTTCTGTGTTAAATGTAGGAGACTCTGGAGACCCCAACCAGCCTTGGTTACTGACACCACTCTGTAACTCTGTCACGCCTGCAGAAGTGTGGTTTAATGATTCCCATGGTAGGACCCGGCGAGTCGTGGAGTGGACATTTGGGCTACTGAAGAAGACAAGACTCTGCTGTCTGGATCGCACAGGAGGAGCCCTACAATATGCCTCATTGGAGGTGTGCAAGATCATCACAGCTTGCTGCATGCTCCACAACGTGGTTATACGAAAGGAAATACCTCTCATACAGGATGACGGAGTCCAGCAGCCACCATCGAGGGAGGATCCAGGACTGGGACATGATGACAGTGGTGATGATGAGGATGGCTTGGATTTCAGACAACAGCTTATTCACAACTTTTTCACATGAAGTAAGTATGCAATGAGAGGAGGTGACTATCCCCAATTGTTTGTTGTGTTGCTGGTGGACAATGTGTATGTATGCTTGTGAGTGTCTGCTAATTGTCCTAAGGTTTTCTAAGATGGGTCTTTAAAATGGGCAGGTTAATATGTACAGTGTTACCGTGAAGCCTAGCTAGTGTTCACACTGACATTCTTCTGCTTCAGTTGACATAGTTTGCAAAATTGAATTACCTTAGTCCTGGGTTCCTGACTCTGTTCTATGTTTCTCCTTATCAGGATACTTTGCCATGTCAACTGCAGAGTTGTGTCCTCACCAGACCAATGATGCTGTGACATACTCCAACATTGAACTGTTGTGGAAATCCTTGGCACGCACTTCCTTCTGAACTGATGGTCATTTCTTTTTACTTGTGAGCATTTAGGGGCACATTACGATGGCGGGCGGAAGCACCACCGCCGTGCTGGCGGATGCAAAAAGCACCAGTTACCGCCGGCATGCAGCAGTCCACACGCCCGTCCAATTACGATGCGAAAAGTAGGCCAAACACCGCCGGCAAGCCAGCAACACCGTCCGCCATCAAAGTGCGCCCGTACACGTAGCGGCGCAGCCCAACTGACACACACCGTCGGACGAAACACGTCCCGCCCGGCGCATAAATTACGATGCCGCAAACAAACGGCTCCCACGGCCAAGAGATACCGTACGACAAACCGAAGCGGTAACACGGATGCCGAGCACGGACAACGAAGAAGCGGCTCCCGAGCATGAATCCAGCACTGCAGGCCCTCCCCATGCTTCTGCTGATGCACCACCAAGGACGCAACGTACCGCGGAGACGCAGGTAGGCACACACACAACAAGTGCACGCAAACAGCGCACACAGTGCAAGGGCGGAAAAGCGGACAACCCCCACCAGCGCGTGTACACAACACATCCACCATTGCATCCACATATGACACACAGGCCAAATCGTAACATCGCGGAACACATGTGTACACACCACCTGGGACTAGGAACCAACCACCCCGTCACGGCCCCAAAGCGCCGATGACGCCGCCACACATGCGCACAACGCAGAGGCCAACCGCAGCGCCATGCATGCGTCGCACACAGACACAGGGACACAACCAAGCAGCACACACATCAGCCCCACCCGAACGCACATGACACGTGACAGGCCTGCCACAGACATGTCCCCAACGCCCAATTCACGGACAACACCCAACGCCACACAACCGACGCACACATGTCAGTGAAGTCACGCAACAGCAGGACACACCCCAGTGTAACAAACATGGCGAAGCACACAGCGGCGGCAACACCAACTAGGAGAAGCAGGGCCCCTTCGGGAAGAGGAACGCCAGTACCACACTGAAACACCCATACCACCCGGCACATATGAACAAGACATATAAAACGGAACACCAAAGAGCCCGGGGACCGACAACAGGTGGCCCAAGAATAACATTCACACACAAGGCCCAACGCAGAGCGGAAAGGCAGCCTGCCGCCCACACAAGGGAGAGCAGACAGCACTGAATGACCTTCCATTCCAACTCCGAAACCACAGCCCTACGACAGAAGCCGGTGAATACAGCCATTGTCCAAGAATAGACCAACACAGGCATGCCGAGGAGACCGACCACAGGGCAGATAGCGCATATCACAGAAGCACACAACGGACGGGGAAGAAAGAAGAAAACACTCCCCCATGTCGGCCACATGCAAGTTAATTGGAAGGAGTCACACATCACTGACCTTGAACTGTCTGAGAAGCATGTGGGAAGAGGGCCCGTGTCCTCCAAACAAGCAAACAGAACACAAGTCCTGTCTCCCTACGACTACACAGAGCTCACAGCAACCTCGGAGCGTGCACATTGCAGACTGCACACACAGCCGGAGCACGCCACCACAACGCACCGCTGGGAAATGGCAACCGCAACACACCTACCCAACTACGCCGAACAGCTCAAGCTGTACAAAACCAACCTGTTCCATACATTGGGATGCGATCTCCTGTCCCTGCTGAACGTAAGTTACCGACTGACTTACCGCATCACATTGTTCAGCTGCGTCATGCCCGTCTTCTACTGTCGGAGGTGTCCATACCAGCATCCCGTCGAGATATGCCTCTCCAACCCGGCATGTCTGAAGGCGGACCTGCTACCACTACTCCTCCCTCTGGACGCACACGACAGGGCCTGCTCTGCCTATGGGGGCATGGCGTATGTGGCCAACATCGCACCCGCACTGAAATGGGACCACTGTGCCTCCACACGACGGATCATCGAGAACAGCTACATCGAATGTCACCCAGCATGCCCCATCATGGTCCTAAAGGGACAACTTACGAACAACACCTTGACAGCCACCATCCGCTACATTGGCTGGCAAACATGTACACCACCAATGACATGGAAGCCCTGCTGGACGGCATCGCATACCTGACAACCTGTCAATTCGTCGGACCACAACGCAGGTTCCCCGAGTGACCTATGATGTCCAACCCCACACCCATGCTTAGCTTCCGCACGGACTGGCCAGTCACCACCACAACAGCCATACCAAACGACCGGCAACTGTAACCACACCATCAACGACATCGCCATGACATCGGATATGACCGGGACATGCACACTGTTCCCCATCACATCCAGGAACACCGCATGCATCGTGGAAGGCAGTGGCATGGGCTCTGTGTATCGCACCCACATGGACGGAACTGCACGAACAACCAGGACACAACATGGATCCAGCGCCCATGGACACACACACCGCTCAGTGGACATGAATAGGTCGCCTGGAGTCTGTGGGTGCTGCACCCCTCCCACCCCCGCCCCGGGAATCCCATACCAGGACCTTTGCATGGACGACAAGTGCATACAACAACAACACGACCCCAGTGACTGTGACATGTCCAGTAACCACCACAGTGCAACAACAAGTGGCACGCCGCTGCATGCACGCAAGCACATGCCCTGATGTCATCTCACATGCACGCGTGCATGAGGAACAACCGCAGCAAACCTGTCACATGGAACTGAGATGGACTGTGCCCATGATGCCAAGCGGTCTGGTAGGCTACATGTATACCGTCTGTGTCAAAGTCCGCAGCTCCGCAGCTATACGTAAATGTACATTAGCACAGCCTTGGCCAAGCAGAGGTCACTCTGAAGCCCACATCCCACATGCAACAGCCAATCACATGTAACCCCACACCCTATCCCATTTGCAATCATGCTCAGTATATCCTCAACATGTATTCCGCTGCCAGTAGTGTCCACTATACTGCATCACAGAGGACAGAAGACTCAATATAATGTTTGAAACCAAAACTGTCTCCGCTGACTCATTTCACAAGTACGAATGAGAGAGGATGAGAGTATGTGAAGTACACGGCAGTCGTGACATGACCATGTAGTCCACTGGTATTGGATGTCAACGCAAATGAGTAGCACTACTGTGGAAGACACACATGTGTCGTGTGAAGTCGTATGGACGCAGTGCTCAGGTGGGTGGGTGCGACGGGTAGATGCGCACATGCCAAGTTGGAGCACGCCGTGTTGGGAGGGGTCATGAACAGTACACCACCGCTTCCCTGGGCATCGTGAGAGGACACCTGTCGGGGGGAGTGAACACGTGTGTGCACAGCAGCCGGGCACACGTACAAAGCGGTACCAGGCGCACCTCAGCCCACCCTCTGTGGACAAGCTGGATCCTGTTGTGCGCCCACCATGCCCCTTGACAAGGCACACACAGCCCCAGTCGACCAGGTGTAACCCCAACATAGTCAATCCGCACAGGCGATACAGGGCATGGGATGGCAGTGGAGCATGGTGTGTGAGAGGTCTCCTCGCGCTCCTCCTGGTCATATCAAGCAGGCAATAGAACCTCAACGTCTAGCATGGCACAAGTCAAATGGAAGTGTAGGGGGACGCACCACAGCACGAGCAGCACTGACGTCACGGGAGGTGGCTCGCACCATCCCATCCATTGCCCATCATACCAACCACGCCACATGCCATTGCGACTAAGTGCAAGCGCGTGCGCCACCACCCCGAGCCCTCCCCAGAGAGGCCAAAGAGTGAATGTGTGGGCCATCAGCCACAGACGGACGCGGCCTGGCCGCAAGGGCAGCCACAGCCACTGGGTGTCGCAGGTGGCGGATCCGGAAGGCGAAGACTGTGATGCATAGTCCATGCAGGCCGGGTCTCCATTTGGGGCACCACGCAGGTGGACGGCGTCCCGCCACACATCATACCCTGAGACAGCCCACTCGTGCAACTGGACCCACACATACACTCCTTGCCCTCTCTGGTGCGAGCTTGGGGCTGCCTGTGCAAGCGCTAGCCTCGCAGGTGAGCATGCATATTGGGGGAGCGAGGGGAGGACATGAGGGCTGGGGCGAAGATGACTGTATCACTGTCAGTTAGTACAAGGGATGACCCAGATGTGGAAAGGAAGAGACGTGTCCCGTGTGTACTGCAACTAGTCGCCAATCCAACTACCCCCCATGTCCGGAATGTAAGCCCGCACCTAGGCCCGCCCATCCGCCACATCGAACATACCACCAGCACGACAACCTTCCCATTCGAAACACTGACTGGGGGTGGCGACCAGTGTACAATCATGTGTAGCCTACCCACGCGTACATGTGGGCCCTCCATGATCCATGTCACCTGCGGCAAATTCATGACATGCGCAATGAGGGAAGTGAGGAGAGCTGTCCGCCCCACGCGCAGAAGGTGCATCAGCTCCACAGACCCAGCAGCGAGTCCAGCAGGGGTCACATGTGCAGGGGCAGCTGTGCCTGGTGTGAAGGCACATGCATATAGACAGCACATCGACCAATGTGTAGTCTGCACACATCTACAGTCCATCATCATGCGGACATAGGAATTGAACACAGGGCAACACATCTTAGTTGGTGCACCCACCGTGACCAACAATGCGCAATCATCGACGTACCCGCCCTGTGCATGGCCCCCCACCCAACGGAGGCACATCCAGTGCCACCATCCCACACACACAAGCCTTCCACGGAACATGCTGTGTCCAATGGTCAGTACAGAGTCAGCGCCCATCTGGTGGAACCTGAACAGGAGACACATGCACACACATGCCAGCTCCCACTATGTACGTCTGCCACCTGGCATGGGGCTGTCAATGTGGACACCTGTCAATGTTTCGGGAGGTGTGATCCGTACAGTGCTGTACATAGGGTGCAGTGCTGACACCTACTACTGTCTCATATCCCCTCGTGCCACAGGTCCCACTTGTTTTGGCCGCTCAGCCTGTGCCCACATCGTTGTCGTCGTGTGCCATACTCATCCAGCCGCGGAAGCAGTTCCATGCTCAGCAGACATTCATGTTTCCGTGGCGTTGCCGCTTGACGGATATGCAGTCAGTCCCCATCAGCACGCCCCGCAAGTCATTGGGGCCTAGATCCCCATGTGCATGCACATGGCAGTGGTTTGTATCACTAGCCATTGCCATTGTTGGGAGACCTGTGTAAGTGTATTGTGGCCGTGCCGTCCCAGCTTGACAGCTGGGCTGTGGCTCATGTGCTTGCTCAGTCATGTCAGTGATGTGTATGCGAAATTGCTATGTGTCGTGTTGCTTTGACATGTGTCCTCTGCCATTGTCCCTAGGCGGAGACCGAACATTGACCGCCCATACCAATTGCTGGCGGACATGGACGATACAGAGGTTATTAGGAAGTTTCGGCTGGACAGGCCAACCCTGCATCGACTGTGTGCCATGTTAGAACCCCATCTCCGTCCCCGCAGGGTGTATCCGACTGCTGTCACCCCCACGGCTAAGGTGATGGCCGCCATGCATTTCTTCGCCACTGGGTCATTCCAGCACACAGTGGGCATTGGAGGAGGGATGTCCCAGCCCATGTTCAGCAAGGTGCTGAGGGATGTACTGGCAGCCATGATGCTGTACCGGAACAGGTACATCCGCTTCCCCAGGGCTCGTGAATTGGCAGCAGTGAAGGGTGCATTCTATGCCCTTGGCAGAATCCCACACGTCGTTGGAGCCATTGACTGCACACATGTCAGCCTTGTTCCACCACAGGCCACTGAGCACCTGTACCGCAACAGGAAGCACACGCACTCCCTGAATGTGCAAGTGGTGTGCCTTGCGGACATGGTGATCACCCACGTGTGTGCAAAGTTCCCAGGCTCGGCCCATGACGCACACATAATGCGCAAGAGCATCTTGCCACGACTGATGTCCAATATGCAACAGGATCGTGCCTGTATTGTCGGTGAGTATGTGGAGTGGTGTAGCGTGCTGGCTGTGCGATGCTGTCCCCTGTCCAGTTGGATTAGCAACGGTTCTCTGTGTCCCTCACACCCAGGTGACTCTGCGTACCCGAATGGGGCATGGCTGCTCAGTCCATTGAGGAATCCTCGCACCCCAGCAGACGATCGCTACAATGAGGCACATGGGAGGACCAGACGTGTGGTTGAGCGTACCTTTGGCCTCCTCAAGTCCAGGTTCAGGTACCTGGACCGCACCGGGGGTGCGCTGGCGTACTCCCCACAGAAGGTGTGCCAGATAGTGGTGGCGTGCTGCATGCTGCACAATCTGGCCATTCGGAAGCAGATCCCCCTCATCGTGGATGACGGAGATCAACCAGGGCCCCAGCCCGCAGACCAGGACAGCTCGAGTGAGGAGGACAGCGGAGAGGAGGAAGCTGGTAATGTGCGGCAGCAGCTCATCGCCCGCTACCTCACTTGACGGTGAGTGTCCATGTACGACGGCTGATGTGGCTGTATCTGTGCAGGTGTGTGTGTGCTGTGTCAGGGTGGCGTTTGTTCACTGCGTGCTGTGTGTCAACGCTCCATGGCCAGGGTAGTATGCCACTGTTGGTGGCTGTGGCATTGTGCCCTATTGCTCTGTGCGATGTGTGAACATTGCTTGTAGTTACTGACATGTACTGTGTGATGGGTGTGTGACACACTCATTGAATGTGCTCCTGTTCTGTCTCCCACCCCTAGGTCCCTACAGGCCCTCCGGATTCAATTGCCATGCCACGCATCAGGTGCCTTTCCGCCCAAGGTGGCCGTTGTATTCCGTACAAATAAAACACAGGGCACAAACAGCAGTTAGTGAAAAAGGTGCATTTATTACAAACTGTGACATGTGATTGTGTGTAAGGTGATGACAAAAGTGGTGCGTGCAGTGACAATGAGCTGTCGGTCATGGCTGCGTGATGATCAGGGTGTACCCACTGGTTCTATGTCCATAGTCCAACACACACATGCCATCCAGATGGCTGTGTGGAGTGGGATCGTAGTCCAAGTCAATGCAGTGGCTGGTCAAGGAAGGCTGGCGGAAGGCTGGCTGGCTGCCTCACTTGCGTTTGGAGCGTGCGAAGTCCTCCCGGGAGATCTGTTTCCACTTCGGACGGCCCCTTCCACGTTTGCGAGGGGGGGTGCCTGCTTGCGACATGCTGGTGGTTGAGGTGTGCTCACTGGCTGTGGACGCAGGGGAACTGGACACTGCTGCTCCACCCTGCGCCCCGGCAGGTGGTGGCGGAGGGGGAGCTGCTGTCCCTGGCTGTGACCTCACCGCCACCACCAGTTGGCCCATGAGGTCCACGATTTGGCCCATACGGGCGTCCATGGACCTCAGCACCTCACGCGTGTCTGAAGCAGACCGGACCCATTGTCCTTGGGCCTCTTCATAGGCCCCAAGGACTCTGGCCATTTGAGGCAGGGCATGGCTCCCAGGGGAGGCTGGCGTTTCCCTGACCCTGCTCCTCCTACCAGTCCTGCTGCCACCGGCCTGCCCACTAGCCACATTGCTCACCACGGTCCTCGCTGTGGCTCCCAGGGTGGATCCAGTCGGCCGGGCCACCACCTGCGCTGGGGCTGGTGCCAGCGAAGACGTGGTGGTGGTGGCGGCGGTGGTGGTCGGTGCGGCGATGGTGGCGGTTGCGGCAATGGTAGTGGCCGCAATGACCGTGGGTGTGGCCGCAATGACCGTGGGTGTGGCCGCAACGACAGTGGCAGCAGGGGGCTGGGAATGTTCAGCAGCCCTGGATGATGGGTTGGTGGGTAGGAGGGGTCCTGGGGAGCGGCTGGGCCCTGCCACACCAGATGGGCCTGCTTGGTGGTCCGTGTCCGAAGAGGAGGACAGATCCTCCAGATCCGTGTGTCCTCGTTGGGGGCTTGTAGGCTGGCTGTGCTGGCTGCTGGCTCCATCCCCAGCATCCAGCAGTTCGTCACCTGTGGAGAGAATGAGATTTGTTATTGTGTTGCACCTTGCGAAGTATGTAGTTGTCGTCTGACATTAACAGTTCGTGCAATCTCGTACATGGGTTTCCCGGAGGCGTGTGTGTGGCTGTAGCATTTGTAGTTGTGTGTGCTTGGCAATGGGACTGTGTGCTGTGCACATGTGGCATGGGACGGATTGGCCATGCCGATGGGTGTGTTGCTGTGCCCCTACTTATTGTGACTCTGGTGTATGCGGGCTCCTGGCCCATCCTGGGTCTGGTTTGTACTTTGCTTTTGGTGTTCAGATGGGACGCTTAGGAACGCATATGGCAACATGGGGGCCATGCCCCAGATTCGCATTTGGGAGGGAATATGCTTTTGGGGTTCAAATGGAACGCTTAGGAACGCATATGGCAACATGGGGGCCATGCCCCAGATTCGCTTTTGGGAGGGAATATGCTTTTGGGGTTCACATGGAACGCTTAGGAACGCATATGGCAACATGGGGGCCATGCCCCAGATTCGCATTTGGGAGGGAATATGCTTTTGGGGTTCAAATGGAACGCTTAGGAACGCATATGGCAACATGGGGGCCATGCCCCAGATTCGCATTTGGGAGGGGATATGCTTTTGGGGTACATGCTGTGAGCCATGGGTGCCGAACGTGACATGTGTTGTGGCAGCATGACAGTGCATGGTTTGAGGTGTGTGCATGCTTGACATGGCCTGCATATTTGCTGTCTGTTGTGATTACTGGACATGGCATTGGACGCATCGTTATGTGTGAGTGATGGTTGTGTGCCAGCCAACGTATTGCAGTTGTCCCATCTCCTTGGTGTGCGTGCTGCCCTGTGCCATGTGCATCACTGCAGTGCTCGGGGGGTGTGGCCCATGTTGTGTGTTGTTGCTCACAGTGTGTCGTGCGCTTCATTGACTTCTGGCACATGGTTGGTCATGGGCATGTATCTTAGCGTGACTGCTGTATGTGTGGCAGCTGTGCGGATGACATGCCTTTCATGTGACTGGGGCTGACGGATGGGATCGATGGTATGTTGTATGTGCATGGTGTGTCTGTGAGTTTGATGGGTTCAGTGGTGTTCGTGTGCATTTATGTTGTTCCGCTCTGTTGCGTCTAGTGTTGTTTGTCTTACATAGGCGTAGTTGTGGGGTGTGTGGTTGACAGGCAGTAGGGGCTACATGGACAGGACTTCAATGGTGTTTCGGTTGTGTGTGATGAGTTGCACAGTGGCTGCCGTGTGGGACTATATTCAGTGTGGCTTGTGCATGCAGACGTGGCTCCTTGGGTGTTGCTATGTCTGTGATGGGTCATGTGGGGTGTGAGTCTGTTGTTCATGTCCGTGTGCACATTGTTCACTTGTTCGTGACGGTGGGCGGTGCTGCGTGTTCGTCTGCTACGTGACATGTCCCATGTGTTGGTCGTGTTATGGTCCTCATGCCTCCAGTAATCCAGCCCTGTCCAGTTTCCCACCTGCAAGTTGTTCGTGCGTGCACTGTACTGGATGCCACATGGCTCTAAGCGGGGGGTGCTCCATGTTGCAGGTCTGTGGGGGTGGGGGGTGTTGTGGGTCGTGGGGGTGGCTGGACACCCACTGACACCGATTGCTGTGGACCGTGATGTCTGCCTTTCGGCTGTCGTTGTGCACTGCGGTGGCTGACACGTGGCTGTGGGGTGTGGGGGATGCTCCTCCTTGCTGTGCTGTGGGACTGGGGCCTGGTGTGTGTTGTACTTGGGCTGTCCACCCTCCCACCCACTGCACTTTGTGTTCCTGCCACTTACCTGTTACTTGTCGGTTAGTGCAGCTGTGGCGGACACATGGGTGTGGTGGGTGCTCGTTGTGGCGCTTCTGGCATATTTGGGGACCTGTTGGTGGTTACGTGGCTGGCTGAGTGTACACATGTCCCCACGCATCTTACAGTTGTTCGGTTTGGGCTGTGTGTGGTGGTGTCTGTTGCATGTGTGTGTGATGTGTTGTGTATTGTGTGCTGGACATGGGGGTGTTTGTCCCTGGGAGCTGTGGCATGGTAGTTGCGCATGTGAGTACATAGCGGTGTGCTGGTATACATTAGTTTGTACTTACCAGCCTCCACTCCCCTGCTAATCCGGCGAGGATCTCCGGATGTATTACGACTCGCACCTTCTCCTCCCACGCTTTGAAGGTCTTAAAGAGCGCGGGATTCCCTCCGCCAGTGACGGCAGCCAGCTCTCTGTTTTTGCCCTCCTTCTTCTTGACCAGGCTCTTTACGTCATTCCAACGTTTGTTTATTTCACCTCTGTTCCTGGGCAGGGTCCCGACTGCATTGACCTGGTCTACGATCCGGTTCCACATTCTGTTTCTGGTGGCTAGTGGTGTGTGCTGGACCATGTTCCCATAGATTTGTGGGTACACCTTGATGATCTCGTTGACCATGACCGTCAGCTCAATGGGCGTGTACTTGGGCATTCTTTGTGGTGCCATGGTGTTTGTGGTGCTGGTGCGGTGTGTGTTGTGTAATGTGCAGGGGGTTTGTGGTGCCGGTGTTTGGTGGTGGTGGTGGTGGTGGTGGTTGTGATGTGTGCGTTTCTGTGGTGTGCTGCTGTCCTTGCTGTGTCACTGTGTCCTCTCCTCTCCTCTCTGGTTTGCAATGTAGCAAGGGGTTGTGGTCTGTGGGAGTGCTGCTTTTGTACTCACCTATGTGGGTGTGTCCTCATGGTCTGTTGTTTTCAGGTGTGTTGTGTCTGGGGTTCTGGCCTTTGTATTTTTTGTTTGTCCGGGGGTGTTTTCGGGATGTGTACTGTGCTTGTGTATTTTTGCGTGCCTTGCTGTGTGGACTTGTTGGCCATGTTGTGTGCTATTGGTTTTGTGTGCGGATGGTTTCTGTGCAGGTACGTTGGCGCCATGGCTTCTGCCGTGTCGATTCTCATCGGCGTTGTTTGCGCTGGCGGGCGGTATATTTGTGGTTTTTCCGCGCTCATGTCGGTGCGATCGTAATTTCACGTGCGGTGTGTCGGCCGTGAGGGCGGGCGGTTTTGTGTTGTCGTGCGTGTTTCCGTCCGTGG